>OX422214.1:161646751-162056751 GCA_949130495.1 Sambucus nigra | reverse complement strand
TGGGACATCTCGCAAGCGAAATCCAAACAAGGAACCCTCCCGATACACAACTACATAGCTTCGTAACTCATTGAGATCTGTCAGACCAGAACCTAAGTTTATTAATGTTCTTAATCATTTATAAGGTCCCACATGCCTACTCATTCCAGTATAGGCTAGTACTGCCTATATCCAATGACGTCATCATTATAATAACATTATTTATGATCGTACACATCATCATGTAACCAAAACTATTGTAAGTCCTAACGTTCCCAAAGGAACCAAATAATTATACAATACGAATGCTTTTCACTTTGCATACCTTTAACTTTAAATATGAACTCTCACTGGATAATTATTGCATTTATTAATTCCTCAAAACATACCATTATTAGCATTTAGTCCACTCGTATCCCGAATTGAACATTCATTGTATCTCTAATTTCAAGAAATACTTTAGTGGTAAATCCTGAGATTTCACATCGTTGTGCCTATTCTAGATAAGGCAACCCTTTTGGTTTCATGTGGGTCCTGCAAGTAAAGTCTTCATGCCCGTACGACACCTCACTATATAGAATTTATGATTTCTTCACCATTAGACACATATTTTTCCATAAACTTCACTCATCATTGGTGCATCGCCAAACCCCCCACTATGACGCACAAGTCGCGTCATCCCCATACTAATTTCCTAATTGAGTCGTTGCCCTTCACATTTCGAAATCACGTGGCGACCTTACTCCTCAATCTAATCGCTTGTATATTAATCTCACAAAAATAACGAGCGGGTTTAATCAACACAATAATCCTTGCCCCATCTGGGCATTCACAATTTTGATGTTCTTAAGTTTTCCTCAATTCTCTCCTTAAAATTATCACCATTGCCTCAATACGTTTCTCCATCTTAAGAATGCTAAATCTTATGAAATCATCATGTAAATCTTCAGTTTCTACCACAACCTAGTTTACCACATTTGAACTTGAGATATTAAAATTCTCGTAATAGTTCTCATAGTTAGAGTGAACGTCATTGTTTAGCTAGTTGCACTATATTCGACCATTAACTCTAAATAGTCCCATAAAATCAGCACAAGGACTATGATTTGCTTGACAATCCATCCCTGGGATAATGCTGTACTCTAACGTTACTTATGCAAATAGGTCTGTCGCACGGCTAAGTCTTCCTAAGGTCAAGCCTTATACCTTTACACACGAAGCACTATAGATGCTTGTCCTTCAACTCGTAGGTAAAATAACATAAAGTGTTAGGCCAAAAAGCTAAGTCTACCCTCTTAGATGCAATAACATGGTAGTATTAACAATGGAGGACTATGCACTAGTACTAAACTAAGCATATCTTACACTATCAAAAATTGGGGAACATATCATCAACTGTTTATGTCGGCGATGGTTCCTCTCCTGGCATAACGTGATAAATATGCCCATACTATAGCTATGGTTGTTGTCCTTGAGGTGGAGCTGGTAGCACTGATAAGGCTGGCATTACCACTATTGGCTGGGACTGCATTGGTTGACACAGCCCCTGAGGTACCTGGTGTCCTCGCCATCCCCCTAAATCTTGTGTTGACCTATTTCCTTGAAGGCTTTTCCTGGAAAAATGCCCCTTCTCACCACAAATATAATTGTTATCGTGAAATAGACGTCTCTATGCCTTTTGGTCCTATTGGCCTCGACCTTACTGACTATATATGTTCTGATCATCGGAACCCCTGATTCTCTTATGATGCTCTAAAGATTGAGGACCTCGAAACTGCTGGGCCCCCTAGCAGTTACTCCCATTGGTCTTATCCTATGGGTTCAATGTCTCAAAGTGGTGTCTCTTCTCCCCTTTAATTTTCTAGAATGCCTTATAGTCCTCGCAGTGTAAAAGAGATACATTCACTATTTTATTATAAGTAGTGAATGTCGAATTTCCCAATAAGGACTGTCCGATGTGCTAGGTTGTCCCCAATACGAATTTCTCCATCTTTATCTTCCCTATATTTACCTCCTCCTTAAAAAATTGGAAAGAGCAGTAAACTCTTCCTCGTATTCTGCCATAATGCGACCCTCCTGTTGAGGTCCATGAATTTCCTTCGTACTTCTGATTGCATCTCTTGAGGAAAATACTTTCCCTAAAATTTCTCCCATAACTCATCAATGGTCAGATTGTTCCTCTCTACTGCTGAAGTGACCGACTCCCACCACTAAAATGTTGCCCTTACAAGTTGAAATGAGGCTAACATTTGCCTCTTAACTGGCATACACTCCACCATCCATAAGTGACATTGAATGTTCTTCTTTTATTGGCTTGCCACTAAAATATTTGAACTTCCAATAAACTTTGATGGTTGGCCCTTAGTGAAGGCCTCCCTAGCTCTGTCTCAGATCAATCCAGTTGTCTAGACTAGTAGCACCACCTGCTGTGGTGGTGGTGGTGGTGGTTATTGTGGATAGAAATATTTTAGCATAGCGGCCATTATTATGGACACTGCCTAAGACGCGATAGTGGCAATCTCTACGGGTTTAACTACAAGTGGGTCTGGTGGTGGATGTGGGTGCAGCGACGTCTCCTACTGAGCCCCCTCATTTATATTTGGAATGATGACATGTCTTGGTTTTCCTCTCCTACCCTTTTTCATCTGAAAGAAAACGAGGTTCATATTAGTAACGGATTATAAAGAATATAATGATTCCTAGACATGGGACTCTATACATCAAAGAACGTAATGCAGAGCGTAATGAATGCAACACAGATCCTAAGGATGCTAGAACCTAAATGCTCTGATACCAACTGTGACAACCCCTATTTTCTCACATAAAGGTTGTTGAGACATAATACACTAAAGATGGGGCTTATTATACAATCTATATCATTCTCAGCATTAAGACCAATAAGCCACATTCGAATTAACACTGAATTTGAATTAATATCCAAGCCAATGATGAAATCCAACATCCACATAATATGAACAAAACCCAACATAAGCATACGTGTCTCAAACATCCTAAAATAAAGTAGACTTTGGGCTTATGCCCATACAATAATCCCAAAAATAATAAAAATGAAATAGAGAAGCAACCTAGTCTGGAATCAATGATATAAAATCCGATGCATAAGGTGAGACTATAAGGCTAATATCTCAGATAATCATATCTACGATCACCGTGGGGACATTTATAATTTGGGTCAGCGCCCTAGAGTTGCAAGAATTAACTTACTAAATTTAGAGTGCAAAAGTACAGTTAATTCAAAGTGAACATCTTCCATCATCACTCACATACATTAAAAATCTTGCCCTTCCTCTAAGAGCAATGCTAAGCGTACAACCACCCAAGTCCAAAAGTAGATGGCGGGTAAATGTGTCAATGTAAATATAAGGATGGATCTATCATAATTAACGTATTGAAATAGAATCATTTACATTCCATTTACTACTACCCAAGGTACCCCAGTCACTACCCATAAAGTGACATAACAAAATATTATGCATACTACATAATCTTGGCTTTGTAGTCTTATTCTCTACATCATTAGACTAAGAACTTATCTGATTCACTTTTATTTGTTTATAAATATGTCCTCATATATATTTGACACTAAAGCATCTACTAATAGCGTCTAGTTCATGCTCTATCGATAAATTCGAAGGAGTATTCTATCAAAATAGGACATTACAATATACATTTAAGTGGAACAATACCTATGCAGTACACCATTGCACAGCCCATACCCAGCGATGATACATAAATCCCAACATCAACACTTATGTCTTATAAGTGGTGCTGCTACATAGTACACAAAATATTACGTGCACTATTCCTATCCCACATGTGTCGACGTGTGCTACGGTACCGAACGCGCGTAACCCCAGTCGATAGGACCATATATGAGCATAGGTATGTCCAAATAAAATATTGATACATATTACAATATGTAAAGGTAATTACTATATAATTACCTTCTAGTTGTCCCATAAGGATTTATCCATAAACATCCTTAGTTAATAATTAATCATCTCGAAAATTATTAAATTCATTTTTCCTTACAAAATACATTTAACCATCTAGTTAATCATTTAAGTCCTCTTCCTTCTAATAACACTTTAAACCATCTAGTTAATTCCTTTTGGTAATTACCCCTAGCTGACCCGTAGGAATTTCCCGTAAGCATCCTACGTTGATGATTTACCACTACGTAAATTACTAAATTCTTTCCTTATAAAAGACATCTAATTGAATTTTTACAATTATTAATAACGTCACTAATCCATTTTAATAAATTCCACGGCTATTCGTACATAGTCCCACCAACTCGTATGACCATCGAAAATTCCTCAGGATACAACCCTAGGCCCCTCATCAAAAATCCTTAGTGGCCGAATTGGTTCGGTCCAAGGTGTGAGCCGATTAGCCCCTGGGTGACTGCACAACTCCCCTAGAACTTTTCAAGATTTTTAATCTTTCACCTAAACGTAATTCTAATAGTTTTATCCTTGATATAATTATTCAAACAGGTCCCCATTACTTTGTTTACCTTCTTAGGATACATGTTTTAATACCCGATTCAAGTCCCAAATCATAGAATTTTGAGCTATAGGTAGGTTCATGTAAATTCAGATTTGTATACATAAATTCCCTGAGTCCTACCACATGCAAGGGTTCTAGTTTACAGGAATCTCACATCTTTAACATAAATAATAGCCCTTTACACGTGAACAATCATATCAATTTCGATAAGGGCTCTAAAGCATGAATTTTCCATCATCTAACCCATAATTAATGTCAATCCTAATTTCTTGATTTACTAATCTATTTTCATATTCAATTCCTTCACAAACATGATTTAATTACCTCAATATATCACCACAAATCCCTACATAATCCAGAATTCTATAAGGGAGATAAATCACAACGAACTAAAAAATATTTCAGACAAATAAAGTTAGATCTTCCTCTATGGTTAGAACACTATTTCAAAATTAACTTTCATTGAGACTTTAGGTTTCTCTTCCTTATCCTATAATTTCACATGTTATCCTTTAGTGTGCTTGAATGATGGAACATCAGTCACCTATTTATAGATAGGGACATGATCAATCACTTAATATAAATCGTCCATCATGGTGATACCCAAGAGTCCTTTTAATTCCTGATATTCGGAATACCATTTCATTAACAAAGTGACTCTTAGTATTAATATCATTATGGAGCACATTATGAAGAATTATTATTTAAAAAAATTCTAACACATATGACATTACTTATTGCACGTTTACATCACTAATATCCTTCATATAAACTAACTAAACTTATTTCAGGTTTTTTACTTCAATATATTATTATTTTTTTATTATAGACTTTAGTACAAATTTGTCCGTTTATTATACTTTAGTACGCTTCTCCTCATTAAATGTCACCAAAGGTCACTCTTAGTGATGAACTTTTCATATTTAGCGCCGAAAAATGTATCAAAGTCTAATAAAGTGATTAATTTGGATTATAGTCTAACATATAAATTTAGTACTCTATTCCAAATTAATAGTCTTATTTTTTGGGGGGTTTCTCAAATCAATGTGTGCTCTTCTTTTTTTTAACGTAATCAATGAACCAAACTCTACGAAAGTAATAATATTTTATCTTGACGATTGATGTAGAGAATTCTTGAAACCGTTGAAAACCAAATTCTACGAAAGTAAAAATATTTCAAAGTCTTATTTTATTTTTTAGGATTCTCAAATAAATATTTAATTTTCTTTTTTGAATGTAATCGATGAACCAAATTCTATGAAACTAATGATATTTTATTTTGACAATTGATGAAGAGAATTCTTAAAAACCGTTATTATTAAATAGCGGCAATTAAATTTGTGACAAAAGTAGTATAAATTTTAATATAAAAATATATTTTCAGATAACATGGCAAAATGCCTTTGCGTTTATTGAAATAAAAAACATAAAATGATAAAATAAAAATAAAAGTAAAAGTAAAAAATAAATTCAAGTATCTTGTAAGCTATAAAGTTAAATGTGGTTAGTCATTAATGTTTTGAGAGACACTTTATTATTTTTCATATTATAGTATATAACTAAAGTTGACAGCGGAACATTGTGTCGACATTTATCGCTTTCTCACGTCGCCATGTGTACAATTTTATTAAATCTTATTAATTAACCAATTAAGTTAAAAAAAAACTTTTAGTTTCCACTTAAAACCTTTTTCGTACACACTTCTTTACCCGATGGGAAACGACTGGCATTAAAAAACCTTTTAGTTTCGACTTTCTTGACCCTGGTTGGAAACAAAAGGGTGTCTTCATTCCCTCCAGCCTTAGAACTCCCCCCCCCCCCCCCCCCCCCCCCCCCCCCAATAAAAAAAATTGTATTTATACATACAAGTATAGTTCATTATAAGCAGTTGTCTCTAAAAAAGGGATGAGCTTGCGAAGAAGCTTGACTGAGGAATGAAAGGAAGAGAGTCGAGCAGTGAATGTTTTGAAATTGGGGAGAGAGAGGAGGTAGAGGTTGAGGGAGGAAGCAGAGTAGCAAGACATGGTTATGATAGTTTTGGTTGCTTTTGGTCTCGAACCTCACGCTTTACAAGATAAGGTTTTCGAATGGAGGAGGGAGACGTATAGAAATAACAAGAAATAAGGGCTACCGATGATATTTTTTACATTATTGTTAATTAGGTGAGAAATTGTGAATACGTACAACATTAAATGCAAACCAATTTTTTTACGTTTTCTACTACGAGTTAAATAGTCAAAAGAGGCTCATACCGTTTGAATTTTTTTCATCAAAGCTGTTTTGACGAGCAGGTGGAGAAATCTACGAGTGATGTCTAATAAGAACCCAAAAGTGTTATATTTATACCTCAAATAAACGCATTTTACTTGCTAGTTCTTGGTAAAATTGGACTTATGTTTGTATTTATTGGTTTTGTAGGTCAATATGCATTTGCGGTGTCAAACAAGCTTAATTCGAGGCAATTTCTACAAATAAGTGGTCAAGTACATCAAATGTGGCAGAGATGTGGTTGAAAGAGGTTGAACCCAAGTCCCGTAGTCTAAACCTGTCCCAAAACCTAAGCCTAAATCAAGCCGAAGACATCATCTTAGCCTTGTGTGTGTTTAGTTTGTGCTTTTATTATTATTTTTTTATTTTAGATTTTTATTTGTGTCGTAAATAATTTTTAGAGTTTATTTTATATTTTATTTTGAGTCATGTATATTTTTAAATTTTATATATTTATTTGTGTGCGTATAGTTGTATATATTTGGATTTATTATGGTGCGTGTAGTATTTTTATATCTTTATGTAAATATAATAGGGAAGTGTATTTTATTATATTTTTCTTTATTTTAGTTTATTTTTTTTATTTTTAATGTCATTAGGTTAGTTTTATTATTATTATTATTTATTTTATTTTGGGTCTTTTATTAATAGGTTAGAATTTTTTTTTTAGTTTTAATAGACTTTGATTTTTGTTTTTATTAATTTTGTTAGTTTTATTAATTAGGTATTGTTATTTATATTTATTTTAGTTAGGTATAATTAAATACATAGACACATTACCCATACACCCTCACACACCATAACATCCCTCATCCTACTATTCATCTTCTCCCCCCCATTACCCAACACCATTTCTCTCTCTTTCCACCATAACCAAACACACACAAACATTATCCACATTTTCTTCTCTCTCTTCTACCACCATTAAACTCACCATTAAAATTGAACGCATCTCCATCTCCCATATCCACAATAACTCGGAACCTTCCATATACCCAGAGCTACAGAAGCTGCTGCCCGGAGCCATGACCCACTTCGACCCATAACCCATTTGCTGAAATTTGAACCCAAATCCATAATCACTACTCAACCTCCAGCCATTTCGTCCAAACCAAAACCCACGAACCTTCTACCATCCAGCCTATACACCTCCGTCCAAGAACCGGCGCAATCCACTTCAGACCCATAAAACCAAACCCGAATTCCACCTTTTCTACCTGACCTCAACCAGCGCTGACCCGAGCTCCCACTACCAGCTGCCATGGCCAGACTTCCAGTTACCATCTCCTAATTACCTGGTCATGGCAGATACCCAACCATGCCCAAATCCTACTGCCCCTTTACTCAACCACACCCAAATCCTACTGCCCCTTCCAAAATCCGAACCATAGCCTATACCCAGCGATCGAAACCCATCTCCTACCCGGTTGAATTCGGACCTTCTACTTCCATTAAATTCGATTTGACCCACTCCTTTTACCTGTCGGATTTCAAACCCCATCTGTCCGAACCCACATCCATACTCTCCAACTCGGTTCCAACTCAAAACTCAAAAAATCAACCTGCAAACACTTAACACGTACCTGCCACCTGCAGACTTGTGATCCTTTGACCCTATAGCCAATGCTAACTTCCCAAACCCGTAATTACCCAATACGGCCAAAACTTTTAACTCCAACACCCAAGCATCTGCATTTGTCCAAAAATAAAAGTCACATGTTAATTTTTACCCTCTTTTTTTCTAAACTACCCTCAACCATATCCCCATGTAATCTCTTATAAAAAAAAAGACTCTTCATTTTCAGCAAGGGGGTCGAGTAGACCAAACAGTACAAGAGTAAGGAGAGAGTAGTGTAGTTTTTAGTTTAGGAGCGCCATTTTTGGGGCTCAATTTTTTATTCTGTTTTCATTTCTTCTTTTCTATTTTTTTTATATAGTGACTTGAGTGCGAGGTAGATTATTTTTGTAAGATACAAATTGTGAGTTGAGTGGCATTATTTTTAGTGTTGTGAAACTCATATTTATGGGTTACTATTCATGTCAAGTTTGGAAAGTTAATATCAAACTCAAGGAGACTTGGTTTATTGATTTATTCTCATTATATTTTATTTATTATGCCTCTTATTATGTGATTATTACATTTTATATGTAATAATACTAACATGAGAGGCTAAATATCCCATTCAAGGGATGAGATGGAACCCTTAACTTAATTATTTTATTTTATTTTGTTTGTTTATTTATTATGCCCTTTGAATATTAATATTAAAATTTTACAATCTATATTTACGCCTCAAAAGAGGGTGAATTATTTTCGAGAAAATCAAAAATTCAGATTATAATATTTATTTATTAATTAAACTAGAGATAGAAATTTTTTAAATGATATTATAGTTTGAATTTCTCTACTCTAAAACTTATTTTTTTATGATTTAAATATTTTTTGTGAATTTTCCCTAGTGGGTGATTTGTTAGAAGATGTTTAAATCTAATTTTTGTGAGTAAGTGAAATTTAAATATTAATCTTCTAAAAAGACTATATGTAAATTTACATTTGCAACAGAGTTGATTTGTGAATTTATATATGTTTTGGGGTATTTCAAATAGACAAACTAATTACTGAAAATAAATAGGTTAAGTGGTGAAGTTTAATCCCTTGAATTATCTCATAATTATTTTCTCCTCATATTCAGCTCACTTTATCATTTTCTTTATTTATTAGTGTAGTTTTAATTTTAGTTCATAATCAGTAGTATAAATATTCCTTCATAATTGTTTTAAACATCATACTTGTTTTCACTTTACTCTTGTCCACATTAAAGAGCGTGGATTGACCCCTTACTTGTCAATATACAATTTTAGTGTGTTTGTAGGTACCAAAAGGGATTTTTGATTGACCGTCTTTACTCTACAACGGCATATACCCAAAAAACGTGATATCATATGGTCAGCAGCAACAAAGCATGACGACTGTGATTCCATAATTGAAACAAATGTTTTTTTATTGTTATATTTAGTTGCTCTGTTTCTGTTGAGATTGACATTTTATCTGGTTAATTTATTTTTGTTCAAGAAATTGATATTTTGTATTGGGTTTCTTCTTCTCTTCTCTCAATTGAAAGGTTGAAGGAGATTAAAGAGGCTCCAATGTTTCCACTATTTGTGGGATAATTTTTGCTTTGTTCCCATTGGATTTTATTGGACTGATGTTACAGTGTTTGGAAAATTTTACTTCTATTAGGGACATTTGTCTTAAGATCCGCTACTGTATCTAACGATATGTAACATTAAATTGTTTTAATTCTATTATATCCATTTGTTGGTGTTTACAAAACATTTTTTATGCAATGGTTTTTAGTGAACAAATAAAATAATTTTTCGTGAATTTTTTTATAGAAAATGATTTTTTTACATTAGAAAATTTATTTATAAAAAAAGTCGAAAAAACAAATTTGTTTTCCTAAAAATAGTTTCTTCATAAAACAGTTAAAAAAATTATTCTATTTAAAAACAATTTGAAAATATTTTTGATGAAAAATATTATTTATTTTTTTAAAGCATATCATCTAGGATTATGTTTCATAAATTTCTTCATGTACTAATTTATTTTTTACTGAATAATTTTTTTATAATTTCAAGAACACTTTTTTATATATATATATTTAATATATTTTAATAATTTTGTTAAATAGAGATTCCGCATCACGAAATTTGCATACTAATATGTCCTATAGCTAACTACATTAAGTGATATTTATATAATCTTAATGAGAAAGCGTCAATATGTATTATTTACAAATTGGTCGTAGTTTAACACATTCTTTATTTTAGTTACATAAGATTAAAGTATTGTGAATAATTTCACGTATTTAAACTAATAAATTTATATAAAAAAGTGAAGGGGGGTGGGCTCCCGAGGCAGAAAAAAAAAAAGGTCAGGACCAGGTGATACCCACTGCCACACCTTTTCTTTTATCTTTGTAAACCCCTATTATAAATAGTAACCCTAGTAAGTAACCAACTTCCACTCTCCAGTTCACTGACTTGCTCTCATCATCATTCATCAATCCCACAACCACAACCACACACCCAGTTTGTTACCATATCTGTTTCTCTTTCTTCTTTGATAGCGAGATATAGAATTTTGTTTGTTGATATTGAAAGAGTTTGTAATGGAGAGCAGTGGTAGCAGTAATAAAAATAGAGCTTCTTCGCCACAGCTGTGGAAGTTTTCGAAGAAAGAAGGATCAAGAAATAGAAGGTGTTCCTTTGCGCGAAAGTGTGCCAGGCTCGTCAAGGAACAAAGGGCTAGGTTCTATATCATGAGGCGATGTGTCATCATGCTCATCTGCTGGCGTGACTATACTGATTCTTGATAACACAAAATATATGGGTTTAGAGTGAGATATTTTGTTCATATATATTATACTAGTTTTAGTATTTTTATTTTTGGGGAGTTGAAATCTCCTAGGAAGTAGACGATGGTTGTTAGTTTTAGTGTTAATTGTACCATTGGAGAGAGAAACTGATATGAAAATTGAGGATTAACAACGATTTTTCATTACTTGTTGTGTGTGATGTTTATTTCTTTGTTTTGTTTTTGTGGATTTGGTTGTTCTCGGTGATTGGACTCCGTTCAGATCTCTATGCTTAACTCTCTAGAGAGAGAGAGAGAGAGATTCCCCATTCAACCATTGCGGTTGCAGGAGGGGTGTGTGGATCTGGTGTGCTCGGCTGACACAGATGTTTATTTTAATCTGTATTTTAATATTCAATCATTCAAATTTTAATCAAGGATAATGAAAAGGAATAGAGAAATGCTAATCAAGGTGGAGAGACAGAATCTGTTTGGATGCCTGGGATATCTCCAAGGGTACTTGTTTTTAGAATTTCTTCTATTCGTTTATGTATTTTTAGAAAAGTTCTTTATGGCTTGATTTTTTTAAATCGATAGAAATGTTTTTTTAAAGTTGTCTGGTGTTATTTTTTCAATGTCTTTAACATTATGTAGATAATGCACTGAAACTATTACCTATGTTTAGCTCATTAAAAATAAAATGTTAAAATAATTTACGTTTGAGAATACTAGGGTTGTGTTTTTTTTTTGAACTTTTTGATTTTTTCGATTTCCGATCCGATTTTTTCCGAATTTGGAGTGAAATTTTAGTTTGTCGATTTTCGATTTTTCTGAAAAAAATCGGATCGGAAATCGGAAATAATTCTGAATTTTCGATTTTTCGATTTTTTCGATCCGATTTTTCCGAAACTATGCCGATCCGATTTTTCCGATTTTTTTTCGAATTATTTTCAATTTTTTTGGAGTTATTTTCCGATTTCCTATTTTTTCGTTTTCTTTTCCGATTTTTTAAAAGTTTCTCATATTCCACATCGATTGGGAGAGGGCGAGCGCTCCAAAATATGCTTTATAAAAGGAGAGTACCTCTTAACTTCTACACAAATGAATAATGAGCCAAATTCTCATGTGTTTACATGTTGGGTTAAGCCATTTTCATTGTTTATTTAAAATAAGAATTTCGAGTAATTGAAAATTCATAATTTATTTTTTTGAAATTTTGGAATTTCTGGATTTTTAATATATTTTGTGAATTTCTGATTTTTTTCGGTTTTTCGATTTTTTCGAATTCGGAATTTTTTTTAATTTTTCAAAAAAATCGGATCGAAAATCGGAATAGTTATTTTATTTCCGAAAAAATCAAATTTTTTTCCGAATAGGCATTTTTCGATCCGATCCGGCCGAAACACAGCCCTAGAGAATACGTTCGCCCAACATATATGCATAGAAAACGAATATTTTTTATATTTTGTAGTGTGGAGCTTTTCAATTGATTCTTAAGATTTTTTCAATATAGTCTACTAACATATTCTTTTATTATTAGAATTTATACGTTAGGATGTACACAAATTTAGGATATTACAAGCTTAAGGCATAAATTTCGAAAATTCACATTCGAAAATTCACATACAGACTAAATCACATACGCGCTAACTCACAGCTGCTGCGTTGAAAAGATAAAGATTATCTCCGATTCTTATTTTTAAATGGGGGTTTTAGAAAAAGGTCTTTATAATGCTCAATATTTATAAAATTAGGACACTTTATATAATTTTATAAATTTAGTCCCTGTACTAAAAATTCCATGAAAAATGATGAAAAAAAGTGTCGTTGGCGCGGATAAAAAAAATAAATGTTATTGTACCACAGAGATTAAATTTATAAATGCTATTGTACCACAAGGACTAGATTTATAAACTTGAAAAGAATTATTCTAAAAATTCAAATATAGGAAGGAACATGATATTTATCTTAATTTTCTATTTTTAAAATTTTCAACTTTGACGTAAACCAAGAAATATATATATTTGCGACTAAAATCATTTTTTTTGTTTATGTGGGACTTCTCAATTTATTCCATTGAGAATAATATAATTTGCTTTAGTCTACTAACACGTATTTCAGCACTAAGGTTCGTCACTTGAATATAGGGGTGGAAGCGGTACGGATTTTTACCGTACCGTACCGTTTTGCTCCGAAAAAAAATGGTTTTGGTTTCATATATTAAAGAACCAAAAATCGGTCTTACCGAAACCGAAATTACCGGAAAAACATTTGTTGGTTTTGGTTTTAATATTTAAAAAATCGATTTACCGAAATTACCTTATCGAATTTACCAAACAAAAAAAAATCGTATCGAAATTACCGTACCGTACCAAAATTACCGTACCGAATTTACCGAAACCAAAAAAAGTTTTTTTGGTTTTAATATTTAAAAAAGTTGATTGGTTTTGTTTTTGGTTTTTGGGGGCTTTTAGTGTTGTTTACCAAAACCAGAAAAAATCGAAACCAGAAGCCAGAAAAAACCAGAATTTACCAAAACCAGAAAACCGAAATTACCGTAAAAATCGAAATACCGATCGGTTTGGTTTTGGTATTGATTTTGATGTACCGGGTGATAAACTGGTACGATTTGATTTTACCATCCAGAGTTTGATTTTGGTATTGGTATCTACTATTTACCGACCAAACCGTACCGCTTACACCCCTACTTGAATACATATGATGTGTGTTAGCATGGACACAGACTTAACATGTGCTCATTAAAAAAGGGTTTTTTTGACTAAATTCTCCCTTTATAAATTTAGCCCCACTTTGTTTAATCTATTTCATATATAACTCACAATTTTTTGACAAATCACTAATACCGTTAGAAAATTCATAATGTTTAATATGACATAAACCTCAAGAGCATGTGCCGACCAAAATAACCTTAAATTTAAAACTCAACATTTTACCAAACATTAGTCTTTTTTTTCAAATAACAAACCCTGAAATCAAAGCATATATGTACAACCACATCCACACCACCACTTCAACCACTTATCAAACATTATTACACCACCCTCTGCCACCAAAACCTCCTTCAAATCAAAATGACACTACTAGAAATAGTCATTTTTATGACGGGTAAAAAGGGTCGTAAAAGGTTATTTATGACAGTTTTCGAAGCTTTAAAAACCGTCGTAATGTTGTGTGTCATAATAAATTGGTGTTGACAAAACCGTCATAACAAATCATCCTATTACGACAGTTTTTTATGGAAACCGGCATTAACAATAATGTTGTGTGTCTTAATAAAATTGGTGTTGACAAAACCGTCATGATAAACCATCATATTACGACAGTTTTTCGTACAAACCGTCATTAACAATAAAATCATGTTTATTGAACCGTCATTATAAACCTATGAAAAGTGACGGATATTAATAAAACGGTCATAAAAAGTACGATTACTTTAATAATTATAATGACAGCTTACATAAAACTGTCATAAAACATACGGTCATAAAAGTTATTTCTTTTCTTTTATTTTTTTGCGATGAATTCTATTATACTAATACAATATCCCAAACATGTTATGCATAAAACTACGAATTGCCAATTCAAAGCACAAATTTTCGTACTCAAAGTAGCAAATTCGAAGTACCAATATAACTGAACCATAAGTATAAAAAAATGTCATTAATATTTGAAATTAAAGAAAATAAAAAACAACAGCAATTCCCAATAGACTTCTGGACAACTCAAAAATAAAAAGATATCTAAAATGACCTATACTATAGACATAAAAACTAGCAAATTAAACTGCAACATTAATTCTATTCGTGTAGCGTGGACATCCAATTTAGCAACAGCTACACCGAATATGCAATGGGCAACATCCGGATCGATACCTGAATAAAAGGAGGAAATAAATAGTCGTTAACAACTAAAACAGATTCACCATATAAAGAATATAACTCGAACAATAATGATATTCTAATATAATATTGAGCATCAAAAAATAAACATTTGCATAATATTAAAGTTAATTTTACTTTCATTCTTTATTAAGGCATGGAAGAGATAAATGGGGAAGGTTTTATGGAAATTTGGGCAAAATTTTCTTTGTTTTTTTAATAATCCAAAATTAAGCATGACATGTTTAACAACCATAACAATATAAAGCCCACCTAGGGCATTCAGAATCATCATCAACAACAAGAACAACATTATAAAAATTTACTTGAGAGATAAATGAGGAAGGTTTTATAAAAATTTCGGCAGAGTTTCCTTTATTTTTTTAATAATCCAAAATTAAACGTGACATATTTAACCAATAACAACAATATAAAGCCCAGCGCGCGCATTCACTATCAACAATATAAAGTCCACCATGGGCATTCACCATCAACAATATAAAGCCCACCCCGGGCATTCAACATCATCAAGAAGAAAAAAAAAGGTCCCCGAAAAGATAGGCCAAAATTGTCCACAACTGCAGCTCACTAAAAATAGTCCTGAATGAAATCGATGAACTCATGTTGAACTTCTTCTATCTCATGATTTTTATAGGTTACTTTTTCAGCCAACTCTTTCATCTAACAAATCAAATAACATAAGTTGTATTCAATCTTTCTTTTAAAAGTAATTAGCAATGAAACAAAATGTTATAAAATAAATATTTATTACCTTTAGTTTAGTAGATTGAGACGGATTCTCCATTAAATCTCTCATGAACTTCAATATGTAAAACCCACATTCAACATTTTCCGGTTGTAGAGGGCCCTATAGAATGATATGTTGAAGATAATAGTTATATTAAGATTTAAGATATAAGTCAGTAATGTATATTCATTAACATTATCGTACCTTAACATTCTCCCAGTTTGAACCTGAAATTCTTCCTCCTTTCGATACCACCAACGCTTTAAATTCACTTCAAGACAAAGATTAAAATGAAAAACATGTGTACAAAGACAATGCGACTAAAGATATATATATATATAAGTCATTACTCACCTGCTTGTAAAGAGTTTCAAGTCTCGATCTGGCGCCCTATGTAAAGAATCTAAATAGAATATATTCCTCGAAGAGAAATCGATAACTACTAAAGACCAATGAAACCTACAATGTAATGAGTTGTTAACATCAATAATACAACCATGTTTTGATATAATTATAACAACTTAAGACAATAAATAAACTTACCCTATGTTAATTGGCATAAAATATGTTTAGTTCTCTTTATCATCTTTCATTGCATTCATAATAAAAATATGCATTTTTTTCTTCAAATAAGCTTGTTAAGCAGTCCCGGGATTAACAAATACAGTAAAATCCCGATTATTTTGAAACTTCTCGTACAAGAATCTAAAAAACAAAATAAAAATATATTATAAAGGAGTAGCCAAATAAAATTAAGATGAAAACAACTTATTCTCACACCTCATGTATCCGATTAGACAACTGGCATCAAGCTCCTCCATTTTACAAAAACGCACCAACTCATGTTTAGGAATGTAGGTTGATTGAAGTTCGTCTCCAAAAATCCCAACTAGAATTTTTACGGTATCACTTCTACATGTATATCATTAACTTATATAATGTCATCCAGTAGAAGTATATTATTTTTGCAAAAAATCGAACACTTGTATATTATAAAGTTAACTGTGTCGCATTGTAGAACAAAACTATAAGTCGACAGGCATCACGCGGCGCTATTGACGAGTAGAAAATAGATGTGTATATTGTTACCTAAAAATAAATATGAGTAACAGATGAGAATTCAAAATTACCTCAATAGACTTCAGAAATAATAAAAATCTGACAATTGTGAGCCCTCAATCAAGTTGCGACAACGAGCACTCCCGTGAGTAGAAACAACTAATAATTCAACCACATAGTATGATAAATTATGTTAGGAATTATAATGAAACCAAGTTATTAAATTTCAAGAAAAACATAAATGTAACAACAATAACACCTACCTACCTCTGTATTTAATTGATTCTCCAGATAGAAAAAGGTAGAACAAATTCTTCAAGCTGACTTGGGTGATGATAGCTGTACAAAATGGCATACGATTGAAGAAGAGGATGTGCAAGTTGAAGAAGAGGGTGGGATGCGGGTAGAAGAAGAGTTGTGAGATGCGGCTTGAAGAAGAGGGTGGGACGCGATGGTTGTGGGATGTGGGATGCGGGGTGCGGTTGTGGGATAAGGGAAGACTCCATGATAATCGTAAGTGGGTATCTCCCAAAATCTTTGAGGTTATGTTACGCACGCCTCTTTCCCTCCAAAATGCTTCACTCCAATTGGTATATTTTCTTAAAATGGGTCGTAAATAATCAAATAAATTTATTAAAAAAATATTAATTTTATAAATGGGGTTTTGGGAAAAGGTCCTCATAGTGCTCAAAGTGTATAAAAATAGGACACTCCATATAGTTTTATAAATTTAGTCCCTGTACTAAAAATACCAAGAAAAATGATGAAAAAAAAGTGCCGCTGGCGCGGACCAAAAAAATAAAGGTATTGTACCACAGGGACTAGATTTATAAATGATATTGTACCACAGGGACTAGATTTATAAACTTGAAAAGTATTGTCCTAAAAATCCAAATATAGGAAGGAACATGACCTTTACCTTAATTCTCTATTTTATAAAATTATATTTAATATTACCATGTATATAAAACTGTCATAAAATTTAAATATATTATATGACAGTTAAAATAATACTGTCATAACATAACATATTAATATGACCCAATAAATATACATGGGTCATAATTATTTGTTTAAATGAAAAAAAGGCCATAATTGTGAAATAATCATATTTATTATGACAGTTTAATTAAAATGGTCATAAAATTGAATTTTAAAATTGTCATAAAAGGGTATTTTTCTAGTAGTGTGAATTCAAATCGAAAATTAAATTGAACCAATATAAGGGTGCTGCACCAGATTGAATAATAATGAACTCTCATTAAAACAAAGCGTATATTAAAATGGTGTAAATTACACCGGGTTGAAAGGGTTGAACTAAAATAAGGGTATTGCACGAGATTTAAAGTGTTGATATTTAACCAAAAGGGTATTATACTAGATTGATATCCAAGTAGAAACCCCTAGTAAATCAAAATCAATTCAAACAAAAAAAAACCAACAGAATATGATCACACTGAATTGAAATCGAAATTGAAACTAACCTTAAAAGTTGGTGGCGTGGAGTTTGGCTATGGAGGTGGCGGTGGGGTTTCATGAAGAGGCGACGATAGGGTTTCACAAAGAAGTGACGGTGGGGCTTCACTAACAGGCGACAGTGGGTTTCACAATGGGCAATGAAGTTGGGATTCGCGGTAAAGTTAAGTGGAATCTGATTCCTTCCGAACATTCTTGAAGAAGTTTAAGATTACTGTGTTTGGTGTGAGGTTATTACCTCCGATGTGGTAAAGCAGATGAAATCAAAATCCACCCAATATAAGTTGAATTCTTACTTTCCCATGGATATCCTTACAAATAATTTTTGTGAAGGCAAAAATACCCTTAAAAATATTAAATTATAAAAACTGCTCATAAAATCTAAATATTTATTTTGTGAAGACAATTTTGTTACGTCGGTTTGTACTAAATTTAAAGTCGAACAAATTTTATTTAGGCATTTTTTTCTACTCATGTAATAATTAATTTGATTAACTTACAATATAATGCACACATATCTACAATAAATTATTATACTTGTTAAATATTATAAATTAATAAATAGTTAAAAAAATGATCAAATACCAAAAAGTCCCTCATACATTTTTTTAATACACATTTAGTTCAAGCGTTTTATTTTGTACCAAAAAATTGGTGCAAAATAAAAAGATTTGAACTAAACGTATATTAAAAACAGTTCGAATGACTATTTGGTATATGCCCCTTAAAAAGGGTATATTTGAGTTCTTACATTAATAAAAAATGAATCGTAATATTATGTATATATACATGCGCGCGCGCACACACACACACATATATATATCACTATTCTAAAAAATCTGCCTAAGCTTAAGGCTCGGGAAAAATACCTCCGCCTTAAGTTTTTTACGCTTTATTCTTTGTAAAACCCTTAAGGCGCACTTTTTTCTAAAAACAATAATGCTTTAATGAAACGATATCGTCTTTTAGATAATTTTTTTACTAACCGGATCATTATCGCATCCAAAATAATCAAATAATATTTTAATTTGCATATATTCAGACATATTTTTATGATATGTACAATTTTAGTATTTTAATAGCCTTATTATGGTTAAAAAATATTAAAATATATTAAGAACGTCTAAATGTCTTTTCACGTCAAACGCCCGCCTAGACTTCTAAGGATTAAGGCTTGACCTCCAAGCGTCGATCACCCCTCGCGTATTTTAGAACCTTGATATATATATATATATATATATATATATATATATATATATATATATATATATAGAGAGAGAGAGAGAGAGAGAGAGAGAGAGAGAGAGAGGCAGGCTACTGTGCACACTAAGTTTGCACATTACCTTTTTAAAGTAGTAAAAAAAATATTTTTGAGTTGATTTTTTTTGTGTGATATTTAAACATTTCAAAAAACCCATATAAAAAAAATCAGCTCAAAAAAACTTTTTTTACTAGTTTTAAAAAATCGGTCAAACTTTCTATGCTTTTAAGCCCTTCAAAACTGCGAAAGTTTGACCGATTTTTTAAAAATAGTAAAAAAAGTTTTTTTGAGCTAATTTTTTTTATGTGAGTCCGTTGAAATGTTAAAATATCACAATAAAAAATTGGTGTGCGCCAGCACTCAAAAATATTTTTTTTACTACTTTAAAAACTTAGTGTGCAAACTTAGTGTGCACAGTAGCCTGCCTCTCTCTCTATATATATATATATATAATTGCTAAATGGTATTTTTGGTATATATTGTATATTCTCATGCAACTTTCCATGCTTGAACCAAATACAAAATTTTGAATCCCAATAAAAATTCATTGGTTAACCAAACAAAATGAAATGATTTACCACTTCCCTAATAGTCACATTCCATCCAAAATATTACTACTAAAAACCAAATGGCGCCTAAATTTGAAATTCAACTTTTTACCAAACATTAGTCTTTTTTTTCAAATAACAAACCCTAAAATCAAAGAATATGCGTACAACCACAACCACATCCACACCACCACTTCAACCACTTATCAAACACTATTACACCACCCTCTGCCACCTAAACCTCCTTCAAATCAAAACGAATTCAAATTGAAAATCAAACTGAACCAATATAAGGGTGCTGCATCAGATTGAATAATAATGAACTTTCACTAAAACAAAGTGTATATTAAAATGGTGTAAATTACACCAGATTGAAAGGGTTGAACTAAAATAAGGTTATTACACGATATCTAAAGTGTTGATATTTAACCAAAAGGGTATTACACTAGATTGGTATCCAAATGGACCCCCCCAATAAATCAAAATCAAATCAAATAAAAAAAAACAGAATATGATCACACCAAATTGGAATCTAAATTGATACTAACCCTAAAAGGTGGCGGCATGGAGTTTGGCTATGGAGGTGGCGGTGGGGGCGGTGGTAGGGTTTCGCAAAGAGGTGACGGTGGGGCTTCGCGAACAGGCGACAGTGGGTTTCACAATGGGCAATGAAGTTGGAGTGATGGATGTGGCGATGAAGTTTGATGAAAGGGTATGTTTGGATTGGATTCAAGGGTGTTTAGATAGGTGTTATTCAATTAGGTAATTTGGTTGAGTTAATTTATAAGTTTATTTTGGTCCAACACTTATTTTGGTATAATAAATAAAGAAATAAGAGTTTTTTAACAAAAGTCTAATGGGGTTAAAAAAATTGGGAGTTATGTCAAATATATTAATAAAGTGGGTGTTAAATAAAAAAAATCCTTGAAAAAAAGGATGTCGATATTCCCACACCCTTAACTCTCCCCCGCCCCCCACCCCCACCCCCACCCCCCACACTCTTTTTATATTTCTAAAATACAATAATAGAAATAACCTCTCCCAGTTTTTTAAAATACTAGATGTGCCCACGTGCTTTGCACGTGTGGGCAAATCCAAATATTCAATTGGATTAGCTGAATAAATGAATAAGAAGCTGTGAATTTAAAAATTATTCATATAAAGCATAAAAACTATAACAAATTATGTACAAGTAATGGAGTAAATGAAATCAATGTGTGAAACAATGAAGCGATAATCACATAATAAGATATGAAATCTCATGAAATAGTAAAAATCAACATCAATGAATCCGAGTTATTTAAAATGTAAAATGCAAAGGAAGAGACAAATTGTTTATGGAAGAACTAAGATAATAACAAAGTGTAATGATAAAATATTAAAATATAATCGTCAAATATGTTGCTTTTGACATTTGTTAGGATTCGATGTGTCTTATTCATCTTCAATTTTATGAGCGACAAAATGTGCAGGCTTTCGATTAGAATCTCTAAGCAATTTTCCTTTAATATAGAATCTGCTAATTTTGCCAATGCACGTATATAACTTTCAAATATAGTCCGAGTGCACAATCCCCTGTGGAATAAATTAACATAAAAAAATAAGTATATGAAATTAGTATAGAACGTTTGAAATATATGCATAAATTTTAAGTTTTAATAAGAATGATATTACCTTTTCTTTAGAAACGATGAAAGTTTGAATGTTGCAGGCAATGAAAGACTATGTTTCCTTTAACAGTGTGACTGTTGCTCTTTTGTTGTCATCTTGAACCATTAATTGAAGTAAGTACCTTGTGTTTGGTTGAACAATGAGTCAATATCCAATAATGGTAATATAGCATGCCCAAATTATGAACAACAAAATTGAGCTTATAGATATTTGTTAAAAACGAAAGACAAACTTACCTGAAAAGTTGGAATAGCGGGGTTGTAAACATATGTCAAGGTCTAATCCTAAGATTAAAAAATATATTTTTTAAGATTTCATATATTTTTTTAAAACGGTAAATTTTAAAAACATATTATTTTATAAAACTATATATATATATATATATATATATATAAAGAAAAAGACACACTTTTTTTTAATAAAAATTGTAATTTTTTTAATAAAAAAACTCTTGTGTATAAAAGTTGTATTACTAAAAAACTTAATTTTTAAAACAAACTGTATTGTTAAAATTTGTATTCATAAAAAATACAATTTAAAAAAGGCATTTATAAATATACTGTTTTTTTCTTTACATATTTTTAAGAATACAATTTTTTCTTATAAGAAATGAAGTTTCTAATTAAAAAATAAGGTTTTTATAAACAATATAATTTTCATAAAAAATTATGCCATTAAAAAGGAAATCATCTTTTTTTATGTATAAGAGATAGAGATAGAGGTGTATTTTCAGAGATGCAGAGATCATGAAACCCCAGAAAATAATTAATATGAAATCTAAAGAGCTCCATCCGTGTTTTTTTACAATTATACTCTCTCGAGTTAATAATAAGGATTAAATGTCATAATTTTAAATAAGAACATAGTCAGATGAACCAGATTCTCTCCATACGTGTCTTTTTACTGTCAAAATGAAAAAAATACAATGATCGGTAATACTGACAAAGGGAGTATACACACAAAGAAATAAATAAAGATAATGCAGATGAACCGGAGTCTTGATTAAAAATCGAATAACGTCCTCACCCGTGTAAATTTCGTACCAAATATGTTCCAAGTGGATTCTTGTTCAGGTATTATTTAAAAAGTATCAAGATCAAAATCCTTATTTTAACAGTCTCAAGATCAAAATTCAACATACTAAATTATAGTCTCAAGTTTTAAAAACTCAATAAATTGTTAAAACATCCATTTTCAAACAGTTTTTGTTCTTAAAACTGTTAAAACCTATGCACATGAATTAAACCTATATACATCACTACACCAATTATATAATGTAAACTCATAAAAAAAAGATAAATTAATGTGTTCAAATTTGGGGGTTTAAACAGGTTATTATGTAACATGAAACATATTAATCTCTAAAATAAAATAAACAACGTGATAAACAGATCTACACAAAATGATCACAAATTTAAATGTAAATTCGAACCTCATATTTGAGTTACCTTCCACAATGGCATATATGTTTGGGACGGTTTAGTGCTGCTAAGATTATTTCTAGTCCACCTGCTTTTTTTGTGATTAGTTAGAGGATGGTTTAGTGAGAGAGATGAGATATTTTGAGAAGTGGGTTTCACTTGGAAAGTCTTCATAGTAAAAATTGGGCTTTTTCGTGTATTGGGTTGGAAGTTGTGTATAGGAGATCGTGGTCAGTGTACAAATTAGAGTGCAATGTATGTGGGTGGGATTAAAATACAATGTATAATATATTCTTGAATGAAAGAGAAAGATATAAGGGTATTGATGGGTTTTTAAATTATATGAGGATAAAACAGTCTTTATATCATTAAAGAGACACTCCCCTCTTTTAAAGTAGTAGAGATAGAGATAGAGATAATATGATTATAAAACATAACATTATTTTAAGTCAGATAAAAATTACACTTTAAGATAAAATATGATTTTATTATTATTGTTATTGTTATTGTTATTTTGATTTTTGAGTTTCACACATTACTATTTTTTCAATTAGACTATAGTACATTTTTATAAATTTATTAAACTTTGCTTCATTTTTCCATCACTAAATACCAAACTTTCTCCACGAAAAGTGATATTTGATGACATTTAAACAGTTTTTAACCCAAAAAAACTTATAATGAAAATATATTTTTTAACAAGAAAAAAATAATTTCTAAAAATAAAATAGTTTTTAACATGATAAAAACAGTTTATAACAAAGAAACAATATCCTTTTAAAAAAATCAGTTTTCAAAGTATAAAAATATTTGTTAGGAAAATAAAAAACACTTTAGTGAAAAAATAGTTTTTACCAGTAAATCAGTTTTAAAAGAATAAAAATAGTTTTTCAAAAAAACTTTTTTACAAAATAAAAAGACTATTGATGCTACAAAGTTTTCGTTGAGAATTTTTCATATTTAGCAATGAAAAATGTGCCAAAGTATAACAAACTCACTAATTTATATTAAAGTCTAAAACAAAAAATAAAAAATGGGTTAAAGTCATAAAATCCAAATAATAATATTCATAACAATAGTAGTGAGTTTGTTATATTTTGGTACATTTTTCATTGCCAAATATGAAAATTTCTCCACATAAAGTTTTTAGTATTTATATTGTTTTTCATTTTGGTTGAAAAAAGTTTTCTGAAAATCTAATTTTATTTTTTTCAAACTATTTTTTTGTAAAAAACTATTTTTTTCACTAAAGAGTTTTTATTTTCTAAAAATTATTCTTTTAAACATTTTTATTCTTTAGAAACTGATTTTTTTAAAAGATATTATTTCTTTGTTGTAAAATGTTTTTTATTTTGTAGAAAATTGTTTTGTTTTGCTCGAATTTAAAAAAAAAACATTTTGGGTTATGAATTGTTTTTATTCTGTAAATAGAAATTATTTCTTAAAACTATTTTTGTTAATTAAAAATTATTTAAATGTCAACAAATATCACTTTTCGTGGAGAAAGTTTCATATTAGGCGAAAAAAAATGTAGCAAAATCTAATTAATTCATAAAATGTACTATCATCCAATTAAAAAAATTAATAATATGTTAAAGTCAAAAATTAAAATGACAACATTAACAACAAAAATAATAATAATAATAATAATGATAAAATCATATTTGATCTTAAAGTGTTATTTTTATCTTATCTAAGATGATGTTATGTTTTAAAATCATATTATATTTAAACGCAAGGGCGATGGTATTTTTGTCATTGCATTCTAGATATGTGAAAAAGAAGTGTGGAGGAAGTTAAGGGTGTGGAAATAGCCACACCCTAAATAAATTCATGTATACATCATAATTTATGTATACATAACACACAATCACGTATAAATTATGAAATCTCATGTATTCATTACGAAAAAAATAAGTTTTCACTAATACACGGGGACCATCGCACGCAAAAGACATTGAGTATCATTGAACATTATTTTTAAATCTTTACATCATGTCAAACAAAACTATTCTACCAACGAGCAAAGGGGAAAAAAAGCATTTTACAAAATGCAATCTCTACCATTATCATTCCCTACATTTGTACCCATATAATATACAATGTTAAAAGTATTTCTAACTGCATATATCAAAAATTACATATCTTATCTTTAGATTATATTCAATTTGAAATTTTTAACAATAAGTACTCTCAATTCAAATAAGGTGTTGCTCAAAATACTATAGGTTATGTCGCAAATACTAGTATCATTTAAGTATATGATCATATCCAATACAAATGTGTAATTTTTAAAAGGCTTTGAATGAATCAAGTTCTTCGTGAACAACTTGCGCTTGACTCATGTATAGCTCGAGTTTGGCCCATTTGTTAAGCATGTCGACCGATCTCTATCTCAATCTTATGCTTTAGTTTGTTAATGAGGAAATGAAATTAGCTAGACCCTTCAAAGTCGAGTTGCTCGATCCCGCCTCAAGCTCGACTTGTTAAAGCTCGAGCTCAGCTCTTTCGTTAAGCAAACGAGCTGAGCTTGAACTTGATCTCAAACTCATTTTAGAATGAAGTTCGATTAAGCTCAGTTCAGCTCGAGCTTGACTAGGCTCGAGTCTTTTTCGTCCCTAGTATTTACTTTATGTGCAATAAGCGAGTGAGAATCTTATGTGGTAAAGCATGAAAGACACATTAATAGTTAGATTGGAGAAGTGACTTTGAGTACAATTTTAATAGATCATATTAACTTGAAATCGTGTTATCCATATTTAGAGGGAATATTTTACATTTTGGATACATCTTGTTATCACATAGCTTTTACATTTCCCATAGATTTGTATTCGAAGAATATTTTTACACTCACGGATGTTACATATTTTTTTTGAAATATTTTTATGTAAATTTATCTTCTACGTGTTTGATCATATTTATGAAAATAATATGATTTGGGGTCTCTAAGATGTTTGTGTCTTAAGTAGAATATATTTTTGTTTGTTAAAGCCGAGAAAAGGAAAGGTGATATGAGGAAAAAATAACACTTTATGAAACCTGCTACTCTAAGAATATCTCCAAATCAAATAGCAAATTTGAAAAAATTATTTTTATTCTCCAATTTGTGTCAAAAGTTGCGAAATGCTGGCATGTTAGTTGAACTCTCATGCGAGCCTTTTTTTTCCGTCTTCTATAATTTTTTTGTATTTTTTATTGGATCAAATATCAAAAAGTCCCTCAAACATTTTTTAATACACATTTTAGTCCAAGTCTTTTATTTTGTACCAAAAAATCACTCAAACACACATTTAACTAATATTCACTTGTTTTTAAAGGTCCGCGTCAACGACATGGTGAATGACTTTTTAGAACAAAATAAAAAAAAATGAACTAAATGTGTATTAAAAAATATTCGAGATACTATACTATTTGGTATATATTCCTTTTTTATTTATATTTTTAGCCTTTGCACATCGGTTGTATTATGGGTGGTGTGTTTTTATCTTTTTTTTCCTTTTTTGTTATTACACTGAAGTTGAGTGCAACATTTTCACAAAATGACTTGAAAAATGGTTTAATAAAATGCTACAATCATCCAAGTACGCGTTTAATGGAGTGAAGGAACAAAGTGGGGGCTCCCACGGCCACGGTTTACTGTCTCTTCTCTTGTACAAAAGGGCAGAGATAGCTGGTGTAGTAATTGATCTTTCTCCACCTACAAATGTAGTTATTGAAAATGACCATCTGGTCCTAATTTCTTTGAAATCTTTGACCACTCATGGACCACTTTGACCGTTTGACCCAGGCCCAAGTATATTTTATTATTTCAAAAAAGAAACAATAAACTAGCCCAATTTACTTTTGGGTTAGTTTAATTTGGTTTTAAAAACTTCTGTTAATTATATTTTAACATGCTAATATGTATTTTTAACTTGCATAAATTATAATTATTACACTTTAATCCACACAAAACAAAATTAGAAACAAATTAATATAGAAGTACATTCTTTTGACTAGAATTAGACTTTAAGTAAAAGTCAATATTCAGCTTCCCTCTTGCTCACCACACATTAATTCATTCGGTTCGGGCAAATAAAATCTCTATCACACTAGAAGAAAAAATTAAAAAATATCTTGGTTAGTTTTTTTCCCCTCAACTGTCATAATTTTAAATAATTCCTAATGTTAATTTCATATTAATCAATAGTTTATATCACTAACTCATTTAACTTTCAACTTGGTAAATTTAATTTTAAAATGTCACTGGTGATTTGAAATGATTTGAGCGACCATAAGAACAAATTATTCCTCTTATTTTTGTGTTTTACACTAACATGAAAATGTGGGACACCATTATCAACGTGGACACAATTTGCATCTAATAGGGGACGTGAGGCCTCAAAAAGTCCGGTAAAAACTCTTCAATAAATTTGTGTCCCCGTAATGACATCTAAATTTCGTAACAAACTAAATGGGATGGAAATTTGATGTCTTTGAGACATCAAACTTTTTGATGTCTTGAATTTTGATTGGTCAATACCGCTGGCGTTGGCCCATTTTCATAAATGATGTGAGTTTTCATTAGCAGTATTGACCAATCACAATCCAAGATATCAAAAAGTTTAATGTTTCAGAGACATCAAGCTTTTTTCCCGAGTACACGTTTCTCCATGTAGTGGAAAATTCCATTTGATTTTCATTTTTTGAAATTTTAAAACATGTGTAAAATCATATGTAATAATATTATTCTTTCCTAATGTAGATTGAATATTGTTGGAGCACATTCTGTTAAATAACTCTTTCAGTAAAATTACTACTCTAGAAATATGCATAATTATAAGGTCCAAACACTTAAATATATAAAAAAAAGGAAAAATCAAATTTTCCATTTAGAAACATTAGCGCCTAATTTAGACGTGTAAAAAATAATCACTTATTCCTTAAAATGACCTCACCATATAAACTACACTAACTGCTAAATCCCTTCATTCAAGAGCGGAACCAGGATTTTATGTTCGGGTGGGCTGACTTAACACTGATTTCGGAGGGTTCGGGGGCGGGAGCCCCCGAGCCGATTTTTTTTAGGTTATTTTTGAGTATTTACTTAAAAATTATGAAAAATAATGTTAATTAAAAAATATAGGCGCAAAATAATGGTTCGTATAGTTTTTTTTTTTAAAGTAGATCATTGAGGTTTGACTGGTTGGGCGGGCTAACTTTTTTGTTTGTTGGATGAATTGTGATGTATTGGCCCTCAAAATTTAGAGTATTTTTTTTTAAAGTGACCCGGGCTTGAGCCCGGCCACCCCCCCCCCCCCCCCCCTAGCTATGCCCCTCCCCTCATTTGTCTAGGTATCTCTATTAGCCTAATCAAAATATGTTTATGTTTGCGTGTGTTTGAATTCCCACATGTGTTGAAATTGGATTTGGAATATTGTTCATTTAAAAAAATATATATATATATAAGTAAAAATATTATAATTGTGATTTCAAACTTTGAGATTTGGGTTCTCAATTGCACCCTTAATGTATATGCATATTTTTGTGCTCACATCAGGGGAAGGTAAAGAGAAAAGAAAAAAAATAGGGACTTTACAAATAAATACTATTTACGTAAGACATTTTCTAATAAGTCCTATTATAATATTTTTTTTCAATAAATCATATTTTTATATATAGTGAATATTCACTGTATGTTTATAAACAAGACCTATTGGAGAAAAAAAAATCATGAGACCTATCGAAGCAAAAAAAAAAGATGATAGGACTTATTGAACTACATACTTAGTAAACGAGACTAATTGGTAACCCCCCCCCCCCCCCCCCCCCGAAAAACAATATGGTGTTTGGAGATGATTGGAATATTAATTTAAGGGGTGTCATGATTTTTTCCCCTAAAAATATATATAACTACACCATAATCCATGTCACATTGATGTAGCAAATTGTGTGTGTATATATTATATATATTCACATGTTAAAACTTTTAAAAAAGGAAATAAGATATTATAGGAGAATGGGACTTTGAAGGTAGAATATGATCTGCATATTAGCTCTTCGGTAGATTAGAAAATTGTTAGAGCATCCACACTGGTGATGCAAAATGCCAACATAATTTGTATCTTTACAAATTCAAGGTACTGCAGTGGTGAGGTTTAGACAACAAATTCTGTAATGGAATTTGCAAGAGTTCTGCAAGTATACAAATCATGGAGAGAATTTGCAAATATTTTTTATGAACTTCTTTTGTTCGTAGGAATTCTTACGCACTTCAAAAGTTCGTAGCAAATATAAATACTAAATTTTATTATATATTGGGGTTCTAACGAACAACATTTGTCCGTATCATTTCCTCGAACAAATGTTGTTCGTAAGAAAAGTTTTTCTTGATTCCTACGAATAAATGTTGTTCGTAAGAACTGATTTAAAATTTTTTGCTATCTCTCCATTGTGTACTGCTATCTTGAACGAAAGATAATCATCTTTTTTATTCTCTAACTTTGCCAATTTTCACTACACTAAAATGGTCAAATTGGCACCCTTTAAGTGCTTAGCCTTGTCACGGTCATTGGCCATGACAAGGCCGTGATAAAAGTTTGTCACGGTCAATGACCGTGACAAACCTATAAAGTTATCACGGTCAATGACCGTGACATGTCCGTGATAATTCTGTCAGTAAAAAAATCCTCCCTCTTCTTTTTTTCCCACCGATTTTGTTCCTCTCTCTCTCTCTCTCTCTCTCTCTCTCTCTCTCTCTATAACTTTAGTATGTTTTCTCTCTCTATTTCTCCTCCATTTATGTATATGTACGTGTGTGTATATATGTGTGTGTAAATGTGCGTGTGTGTGTGGTGTATATATGCGTGTGGGGGGGGGGGGGCAACAGGGCTGGGGGAGGGGAGGGTGTGTGTGTGTGTATGTGCGTGTGTATATATGTGTGTGTGGTGGTGGGGGGGGGGGGGGGGGCAACGGCGGGGGGTGGGGGGTGGGCGGGGGGGAAGGGGGTAGGGCAGGGAGTGGGCGCAAGGGGTGTATATGTGCGTGTGTGTATTTTTTTTAATTAAATTTTTATTGGTTTATTAGATATTGCACCTTATATTGTAGTGTCCCTTGTAAAAGAATTGATTGATTTAATATTGATTGGTCGTTAATTTTTTTTGTAAATTAATAATTGGTGCCCCTTTCATATGCAAGTAGGATTGACCCTCATTGTAAATTAGTAAATTAATAATTGTATACTTTAATTGTTAGTTTAATTGATGAAAAGAATTAATTGAGTAGATGAATTAGAAGGAGTACAGGATACACATTTGTTGTTGCCATTGCGATTGGATTATATTAGATCGATGTTGGGTTGGTTAATTTTAAAAGTGGTATGACCACTGGATTATTGTCCATACGGGGGTGGGATTTTTCTACTTTTTTTGAAAATTACTTTGTATAACGAACAATATATATATAGTATGATAATTAAATGAAACATAATTGAAATTACATATAGTGCGCATAGATACTAGCCTTCTAGTTCTTATGCGTACGCATTCAATGGCCCTCAGACCCGTTCGAGAGTTATTACCCCTGTAATGAGATCTCTCGAATTGTCCCGTATGGACAGTTTGGGGCTGCATAATTTCTATATAATAATATTCTTAGTGACTTAAAGTTGTTACTTTTGGAGGAAGTTCTGCAGTCGTATCCTAATGTTCTCTGGGTACATGCTAGATTGACAAGTGTGACTGTTATTTCAATTGATCAATTGAAATAACACTCACACTTGCCAATCTACGTCGTGTACTTGGAGAACTACGGGGATATGCTTCCAAATTTTTCTCAAATCATAAAAATGTGCATGAGCTGTTAAGTATATTACAAAAAAATGCGGTCTTGAATGGAATAGGACCACTCACCCTTTAGAGGAGATGGAGGAAATATAAATTTCTATTATAAATTGAATTTGAATTTGAAATTTAAAAATCAAATATAAATAAGACATAATTAAATGAAACATACTATAAATCTACACTTCTTACCTTTATAAATCTACGTTTATAAATCGAATATAAACATACTATACTAATCCATGAATATACACTTCTTACCTTTAATAGGTGATTAGTTATGGTAGCTGTGATGGGATATCCGAAATACAAAGAGTGGATGGGTAAGACAAATAGAATGGGGGATGTGTTTCGCAGAGGTGCTAATGAATTTGTGAAATACGCAAAGAGATGTCGTAATGATGAAGATTTTCCGTGTCCGTGTGCTAGGTGTAAGAATGGTAAGGTGTTTGAGTGGAAAACAGTTCAACTACATTTATTAAGATCGGGTATGCAAGATAGTTATCGATTTTGGAGTTTTCACGATGAATTAAAAGTTTCTTTTGTCCCCGAACAACCTTCACAATAACCTTCAATAAGTAGGATAGATGTAGAAGGGGACGACATAGATCATAATATGTTAGAGGATTTAGTTGATGATGCGTACAAAGTTTATGAAGAAGAGGAGAATGAGGTTACTGATGATGTACAAGGTTCAAGTGCTCGTGAAGATATCACGATAAACCTTGATGATGACTACGAAAGTTTAAAATTTAAGGTGACCCAACCGTTATACTCTGGCTGTGAGAAAGATCAAACAACTTTACATGCCATGGTTGGTTTGCACAGTATAAAGACGCAGTACGGTTTGTCTGGCAATAGCGTGACAGAAATTCTAAAATGGGTGAAGGGGGTCTTACCCAAGGAGAATACGCTTCCAAATAGCTATCTTATTATGAAGAACGGTTTGAAAGGTTTGGGAATGAAGTATAAATCAATTCATGCTTGTGTGTATGACTGCATACTATATCGAAAGGAGTATAAAAATCTCGATCGTTGTCCGGTTTGCGATGAACCTAGATATGTCCAATCTACTGGTAAGGAAGGCACAAGCTCAAAAGTTACTCAAAAAGTGTTGAAATATTTTCCTATTGGCCCTAGATTAAAGCAACTTTTCACAGTACCATGGATAGCGGAGGCAATGACTTGGCATGCTAGGAAAGAAGTAAGGGGTAATCTCATGCGCCATCCTATTGATTCAACAGCTTGGAGGAGGATGAATTATGAGTATCGTGATTTTGCTCCAGAACAGCGCAACATTCATTTGGCTATATCAACAGATGGTTTCAATCCATTTGAAAATCTAAGCACCAATCAGAGTGTATGGCCAGTGATCCTAGCCCCACTCAACCTCCCTCCTTCACAGTGTATGAGACCTAAATTTTTGATGATGTCTTTGTTGATACCTGGACCAAAGGCACCAAATAATGACATCGACGTCTACCTGGCTCCTTTGGTAGAAGAATTCAATGAGTTGTGGGAAGAGGGTGTGCAATCATTTGACTCTTTTAGAAAAGAAGAGTTTACGCTGAAAGCTATGTTTATGTGGGAAATTCATGATTTTTCAGCTTATGGGACATTATTCGGTTGTGTAATACATGGTTATTTGGGGTGTCCTATTTATGGAGAGGAGACTGAATTTCTTCGTCTATCCTTTATCTCAAAAAATGTATAGCATTGCCATAGGAGGTTTTTATCCCCGACTCAAAGTTTTAGATTTGAGAAAGGTTCCAATTTTTTATTGGGCGGGGTTGAACATAGGCTACTGCCGAGACAACTTTCAGGTTCAGAAATTGAAAGTAATTCTTCTGAATGTGGCCCAAATATGCCAGGTAAGAAGCCCAAATTTAAGAATGTCAGGCATAAGAAGACCCCAACTGGGAATGAAACTGAGACAAGAAAGGCATCATCTAAGAGGTCAATTTTATTTTACTTGCCTTATTGGAAGAATAACCCGGTGCGCCATGTATTGGATGTGATGCATGCAGAGAAGAACTTCGCTGAACTTATTGTGGGCACTTGTCTTGGGGGGAGTCATTCAACGGATGGAAAAAATGCACGAAACTACCTTAAATTGTTGAAACTTAAGCCACAACTATGGTTGAAAGAAGATAGTAGGGGAAGGACAATAATTCCCCCTGGTGCGTTTACTTTGACGAATGGGGAAAGGAAGGTGCTTTTAGACACAATATATAATTTGAAGGGCCCATCTAATTTTTTGTCCAACTTGCAAAGGATTGTGAACTATGCTACTCATGATTTACATAAGTTTAAGTCCCACGATTGGCATGTGATCATGCAATTGGTTCCTCTATTGTTTAAGCACTGTTTCTCCAAGCACAAGGATTTGCGGAGGGCTATTATGCAAATTAGTATTACCTTCTCACTCTTGTGTGAGAAGGTAGTCAATCGAGAACACATAGTGGCCGCAAAATTGGCGGTGACCGAAGCGATTTTTGTGTTGGAGAAGTATTTTCCCCCAGGATTCTTTAAAATAAGTGTTCACTTGTTGGTACACCTATGCGACGAGGCACTTCTTTGTGGTCCAGTTAGATATCGGTGGATGTATCCGTTTGAAAGATTGATGAAAGTTTTTAAAGATTACGTCAAGAATACGCGATACATTAAAGGATCAATTGTAGAGGAATACATCACCGTGGAGTCATCAATATATACTCGAGAATATATGCCTGACTCGACCAACGTTGATGACACTGATAAATTCGTCGATGATGGTGGTCATGTGATGGGAAAACAAGTGAAATTAACGAGTTTGTAACATGAACGAATAGCTCGTTATCTATTTGACACACATGAAGATGTCGAAGAATGGAAAAAGTAAGTTTAAATTATTTTAATGTTTAACATTATTTTAGAATATTTTAGAATATTTTAGATTATTTTATACATGATTAATTTTGTAATATGCAGAAAATATGAAGCCTGTGAGAACAATAAAAGACGAAAAACAATGGTACAATCAGACAACGAATTTAGGCTGTGGTTGTCACAAGAGGTAATTATAATGAAAATTGTCGTTATATAACGTTACATTACACTCAAACTTTACAACTAGTATAATTAATTTATCTATATTCTCAACTCTTAAAGACATGTGATGCGATATCAAGGCTTGCTCGTCTAGCCACTGGACCCTTGTTCGTGGCACAAGTGTACAAAAAGTATCGATTGAACTGTTACGTATTTGGCGCAAAAGTGTACGAGGAAAGTACAAATGTACAGAACTCAGGCATTTCATACAAGGCTCTTACTTTCTTTCGAGCGAGCGCAAAAGATAAAAACATCGTTGAAGCTGAAATGACTTACTATGGTGTAATTCGAAATATATTTTAATTGGATTATATAAGCTTCAAAGAGGTTGTATTTTACTGTGACTGGGTAAGAGTTGAGGATAAAAATGCTTGTAAAGTTAATCGTGTCACCAATTTGATAATGGTTGACTTGTCCAAGTTGAAGAATAATGACCACGTGAGCGATGAGCCGTTTGTTTGTGCATTTCAAAAGGTTAACCAAGTGTTTTACTCGGAGTATATCAACAACGAGCCGCGATAAATTGTCCTACATGCGCCAAAGCGTCTAAATAGTAGTGTGGATGACTTGGCTGCTCCTACTGAATATCAATCCATTTTTTATGATAACCCGAATTTGAAATAATTTTTCAATTTGTAATAAATATTCCAATTTGCACTTTATCAATCCATTTTTAATGCTTTTAATTGATTTACACTTTATCATTGTCACTCTTGTGTAGTGTGCGTGTGTGTAGGTAGTAGGGGTGGGGGTGGGGATGTTTCGGATTTTTAGTAATTGTACATATTATGAACTAGATGTTGTTATTTTGGAATTCAGAATTGATGTGTTAAACAGTAACAATTCATTTGGATTTGTAGTAATTGTACATATTTGCATGTCTTCTTCTAATTCATTTTGATTTGTACTAATAACAACATTTTTTACAGCAAATGTCTCCTTCAGGTATTAAGGCGAGGATGATAATGCTGATTATGATGATGTCGTCTGGGCTCGGTGGTAGCGGAGGAGAGGAGGGCTCCTCGGCCCCTAGGCTCCCCAAATATGTCAAATTGGGGATGACCATCGAGAACAAGACGGGGCTATTAGCGAGATCCCTCGAGTTGATAAAGACGATCATCGACCCAGGGTACACTAGTTGGAGGGAGGTGCCAAATGAGCTCAAGTTAGATATTTGGGTGGCATTATAGGTAATGAATTTATATTTATATTTATATTAATATTTCAATTTCAATTTCGATTTTGATTTCGATTTTGATTTCATTTTATATTTATGTATATATTTATATTTATATTTATTCACAACTAACATTGTATTTATTGGACAGGAACAATTCAGCTTGGATCCAAAGCTACGCGATTCCGTCTTGGAGCAGTTGAGGGTGCAACACAAGACGTGGAAGAAAAATATGCGGATCCAGTACTTTGGGAAGACCCGAGAGTCCTTATCCGAATGCATGAATCTGTCCCGCCGAAGGAGAGGATCTCATTAGCACAATGACAAAAGTTCATTGACAATGAAATTGGGGAGTGACAATTGGCATCTCGCCAATCGGGGAGGGAAAATCGGACAAAAAAGATGGTCGTGCACTACTCCGTCCGTACGTCTTACGCCGAGGTGGAGCATAGGATGATGGTAAGATTTAATTTTTCTATAACTACAGAAATATATTATTCTGCATTATTTTACTTTGCGGGGCCGATACTAATTTTACTTTATTTTATTTCAGGGGACAGGGAGTGGCCCTGGGGGTAGGACACATAGGCTCAATACTTATGTGGCTATTCGGACGAAGAAGGGGAAGGATAAGGAGGTTCCCCCGAGCGTCGCGGCCACGATTGTAAGTAATCCGATAGTTTACTTATTATTAATTACGTTATAATTTTTTTATTTAATTATTTTACTAATCATGTGCTTTTTGTCGTTTCAGGCAAAGCTTAAGGAAGTGCATGAGTCGCAGTCTGATGCTGACAAGGCATCTTTGTCCATAGACGCACTCATCTAAGTGCTTGGCGCTGATCGCAAGGGGAGGAAAAAGGGGGTGAGCTTGAGGGTGGCCAAATCTAGGATCATCGGATTGGAGACGAGCGACACCAGATTGGCTCGAATGGTGGACTCGCATGACACGAAGTTGTCCCGTTTGGAGGTGACGGTCCAAGATATGTTCTCATTCATGAAGCGTTCGTTAGGCGGAAACCGTAAGGGGAAAGGGAAGGAGAAGTTTGTGGAGGAGGAGGTGCAGGATGACGAGGATGTGGACCTCGCTGCTTCATCGCCGACACGTGCGAACTTTGATGATCCACTCCCCTATTTGGCTCCATTCAATCGACCAATGTCGACACTTGGTTGGCCGAGCATGTTTTTACTGGACATATTTGATTTCCAGCGGATAGGGAGGGGGTTGAGGGCCCGAATACCGTCCAGGGTATGCCAGTTCATTGAAGTTTGCTTCAAGACATCGAGTCCAAAGTGTTCGTCACGCATGTGATATCCGGGAAGGAGAACTCCCCCTTGTGGTTGAGCGAACAATGCAGCACGATGTATATTGATGGGTGTGTCAATTCTTATATCGTGTGGCCTACTCACCTCCTCAGAGCTAACCTTACCCTAGACATGTAGTGACATTGTTTGAATTGAATTGTTTTAAGGTATTATATTTGGATTATATCGTAATGCATATTTTTTTGAATGTATATTTGCATTATCTCTATTTTATTTGGATATATGATGTTTGAACAGGTACAACGTTGCTATAACAGGTACAAATATACTGCTGGGCAGTGGCAGTGGCCATACTGCTCAACAGTTTTTTTTCAATTCTGCTTAGAATTGTCACGGTCATTTATCGTGAAATTTTTTTATTAAATGTCACGGGTTTGTCACGGTCCTTAACCGTGAAAAACTTTTCAAGGTCAAGGACCGTGACAAGTCTAACGAACTTATCACGGTCATTGACCGTGACAACAAAAGTTGTCACTCCTAGAATTGTCACGGTCATTGACCTTGACAAGTCCAACTTGTCAAGGCCAATGACCATGACAATTCGGCAGATTCGGTGTAGCGTTTGAGCATCCACCATTGTGGATGCTCTTAGTTATAATTAGGTCTCTTAATTTTATTCTCCCTTCACTTCATGGCCTGAACTTTTAGTTTCCGTAATTAATCTCCCAAATTTCCACTAACATTATACGTTGCTCTAAAAAGCTGATGGCGTTAATTTTTTTACGGAGACTTACCCACGTGTATGCCATATGAGGGAGACCTAAGGGCATTTTCATTCATTCATAAAAAAATATTTAAAACCTCTTTCTCTCTCTCTGCTCAAACTACTTTATCTCCACCAGGCCCCACCATCTACACCCTCACCCCCACCACCATCTCTGGCAACCCCATCCTCCAACCCTCCTTTTCCCCCTCTCTTCCTCTCGGCCATCTTCATCTCTCTCAGTAGAGGGCTTACGGTGGAGGTGGTTCACAATGGAAGAGGTGGGTTTGGATAGAGGTTAGTTTGGATAAAAAACAGTGGAGGTGGTTTGGGTTGAAGATCTAAGATTTTCTACTAGGGTTGGGTAGAGGTGGGTTTAGGTAGATGTGGTTTTCATATTTGATTTGAATCAGATTTTTAGGTTTGAATCGGGTTTGAATTGTAGATTGTTGGAGGATCTTTTTTAGATCAATGGATTTTTATTTTTGAAGATTATTTTTTTTAGATTGATGGACTTTTTTACTTTTTTGGAGAGTTTTCGTTTGAATCCAAATTTTTAGATTTGTTTTTTAGGTCATTGGATGACAATTTTTTTTCGTTTTTTTCCTGATATTTGATGATAGTTTCTTTTTTATATATTAGAAAATATTTTTTATCTAAAAATCAATTTTTTTCTTGAAATCATTTTTGTTTTGGTCGAAAAATATTTTTTGGGGATGAAAACAAATTTATTTTTTTTATTTTTGGAAATTTTTTGCTTTTTTTGGAATGTTAGCCAAAGTATTAAAATGTTTTTTCATTACTTTTCTTTTGGACTTATTTTTGTAATTTCAGAATTATTAGATGTTTTTCTATCATTTTTAGATTTTGTAAATATTTAGTACACGTGTTTTTTGTAATTTTTGATTTCTTTTTAAAGGTTGAAATGGTTTTTTTCAGGAGATCTTTTTCTTTCTTTGAAATTTCCATTTTTTCTAAAAAATTATTTTTATGACTTTTTTTTATTAAGGGTGGATTTTTTTTCCTGGAAATTATCTTCTCTGTTTTAAAGACTTTTTTCAATAATTTTATATTCTTTAAATTTTTTTTTCGTAAATTCCAAATATTTTATGTATTTTTAAACTTTTTTAACACCTTTTAAATCATTTTTATAGTTTATAGTTTTTTAATTTTTTTGTAATTTCCAAATTTTTATTCTATTTTGTAACTATAAGATTTTGTAAATATTTTAAAATATTTTTCTGCAATTCCTCTTTTTTAAAATATTTTTTAATTGGTAGGACCAAAACACCCTAATGTGCATGACATATGCCATGAACAAGACCAACCTTTTGTTAAAAAATTTAACGTCGTTGGCCTTTTCGGGCCACAAGTAGTGTCAGTGAAAGTTTGGAGGGTTAAGTGCGAAAACTGAAAGTTCATGTGGTGAAATGAAGGGGGAGAGGTAAAGTTCAGGGGGGCAACTGTTATTAACCCATTGAAAAAACAAGTAGAATGGCAGAATTCTTATCAAATGATGTTATCACTCAGCGTAAACTACTTAAATATTGTAATACCCCGTATTTTCCTTAGAATAAATAAAACTACATTTTTGGAATAAAATAAAATTCGTGAAAATTAAATTAAATCGGTGAATTTAATTAATTAATTGCAAACAAATAATTTGTTATTATAACATAATCATGTGTGATTGCTTTTTATGTTGATGAGTACAATGGAAAATAATTGCATGTATAGTAGAAAATTTATAAATGATGCGTGACTTGATTATACATATAATTGTGGATAAAACTAATCACATGGGGTCCATTACAACACATATCCAATTCGTGTCTGACACGTCACTGGGTTTAGCAAATGTGTCTATGAACTAGGTCCCCGTATCTTTACTCTAAAACTAATTGGGACACATTTCAAAAAGTTATCTGGGCTCGTTTAGGTGTTTCAAACCTTTAGAAATAGTTATGGGGTATAGGCATATAAGTTAAGAAACTTTTGGGCTAATCTAATTATGGGTTCGGGCCATTTGGGCATCCAAAATTGGGAAAATAAGCCTAACTCAGGATTAGCAAGTTAATTACATATGTTAAGAGATTTAATAACTCCCTAGGAGTTACATCTAAGAACCCTAGACTACACCACTCAAAGAAAGGAGGCAAGAACCCATAACAAAGAATTGAAGAGGGATATTCAAAGGGAATTCAAAGAATCAACTCAAACTATTAAGGCAAGAATTTTCTTGCTTACTTTTGTTTGTCCAAAATGATTCTTAAATCATTGTGATGTATTTCCATATAGAATTTTGGATATACAGGATCTGTCGTAATTAATCGACAAATTGAATCTTCTTTATGAAGGTTTGAGATTAAAAGTAAGGTAGAAAAATCCAAAAATTAGGACGGTAGAAATTATGGACTATTGTTGGGAAATTCATGATTTAAAACCTATTGGAATCCATATGACTTACTAGTCTTGGAGAACTATTGAATGTGTTAAAGGTTGAAATTTCTGATGATAAGTCTCCTTATATGTGGTAGAGATGAAGAACTTATGGGTATGTAAATCTGAAAATACACGAAACTTAGTTGTGATCTCAATTCTAATCATTATGACTTGAACTCGATATTTAATCATGAAATGAATGATCCTAAGAGGTTAAATAGTGTTGTGGAGACTCAAATTCAAACTTATATTGAGTATGGAGCCTTAGAGATTTTGGTTGGGATGAAAATATGATTTTCAAATTTAATAAAAATCTGGGCAGATTGTTGGTTCGTTTAGGGGCGAAACGGTTCGCCTCCTAGATCGAACCAGTTTGTCCTATGGGGATCTGGACGTGGGGTCCATCATTGCGTTCGGGTGTTTTTTGGAGTTCAAACGAGTTGGTACAACCATGTTTGGACAATGGTAGTTTATTAATAATGGAAAGGTGGTGATGTTAATAAAAGGGAGCAAATTAACTTTGGTGGTTGGTTAATGGTGCTATTTAATTAATGGTCATGTAATAAATTAAATGTGGATCAATTATTAAATGGGGACTATATCGGGAGGTACCTAGGCGACTGCTAGGGTTAATTTATGGGATAATTATTAGGACAATTAATTTTATATAGGGTAATATGCAATGATATTTTATGTGTGACATACCTGGGTTCGTGGACCGTCCTATCGGTTGGGGTACGCGCCTTCGAGATCGGAGCACACATTAGCACAGGTGGGCTAGGCCTAATATTAGGTCATATTTTAGGTACTACATGGCAGCGCCACTTATAAGAGTTAAGTGTTAATGGTGGATCCATGCGACACCGCTTGGTATGGGCCAAGTAATGGTGAAACTGCGTAGGGACCGCCCCACTTGGTTATGTTTTATTTCGTCCCTTTTGGATAGGAGACTCCTACGGGCTCACCGATAGAGCACGAACGAGACACTTTAGGAAGATGCCTTAGTGTCGCATATATCATGACATGTATTAAATTAATTGAGATAAATGGAAGAATTTATGAGACTAATATTGTGAACTAAAAATGCAGACCCAATACTACGTAGTATGAATGATAGTAGATATTATCTCTTTATGGGTGGTATATCAGGGGTAAATTGAGAAGCAGTTATTTAAAAGTTTGTTTCAATACATTACCTTGTTAAATGTATAATTATGTTATCTGTTGCACTACATTTTTGTATCTATATGGGTGGGTATTCGAATAGTACTGTTCCTAGATGAGGTGTGAGATGTATTATTTATGAGAATGGATATGGGAACACTCACTTTGATTTAACTATACTTTTGAACCATAAAAATAAGTTAGTTCTTGCAACTCTAGGGCGCTGATCCAAATTTAAATGTTTTCTCCCCCAGGTTCTCCTAGACAGGGATAGTAGTACTGTTAATGTATTTTCCTTGCGATCTTTTTTTTCTCCTCAGACTTTCCAAACTTATTGATTCTAGTTTAGGTTCTATTCCGCTTCAGTTTTATTATTTTATTTTGGGATATTTGTATGGTCATAAGTTAGGTATTTATTTACTTCATGTCGATTTGATATATTTACTGTTATGTTGGATTTATTATACGCTTGGTGCTTGATTGGATTTTATTATCATTAGGATATTGATTTAAACTCAATTACGATTTATTAATATATGATCTATATGATATTGATGCTGAGGATGGTATAAATTGACAAACAAGCCCCATCTTCAGCATATCGTATCTGAACAACGTTAACGTGAGAAAATGGGGGTTGTTACAAATATAAAGAATTTTTTCATTATTAAGATCATTTATAAATCTCGTAGGCTCCTTTTCCACTTGAAAACCAAAGTATCGCGAACTTTGGGCCATGGAGATTTATGTTGGTAACTTTTTCCTAATTGTATTGGAATAACATATATCACATTAAGAATTGTCCAGTTTTTTACTTCTTTTAAGACAAAATAATACAATGAACATATATTCCATATAGCATTATTTTTCTTATTCTTTCGATGATAAGCTATTCCCCTGATTGACAAGTCTCCATTTGCTTCTTGGTGGAGTCGACGCATTCCAATCTCACGCACACGCTTTTGAAATATTGCTTTCTGAAGTAACTTAGTGAAAAGATAAACTAGGTTGTCAAGAAACCACACTTACTTTATTCAATCTCAATTTTCTTCTTAAACTCTAAGTGAATAATTTTTTTGGTGAAATGCGCTTATTTTTACCTCTTTTGATGAAGCGTGCTTGAGTATTTGAATATGTATGTTGCATTGTCTTCATAGAAAAAACTAGGAACATTTGTAACAGGAGACCATTGACTAACTATATATTTATTGAATTAAATATCTTATCCATATACATTCACGGCTAGCTTCATGAAGATCTAAAATTTCAAAGTTGTTAGAAGAAGTAGATACTAAAGTTTGTTTAGAAGAATGCTAAGAAATAATAGTATTATCACTAAGAAATGTATAGCATGTATGAAATCGACCCTTAAAAGGACTGTAATGATCCGAATTTTTTATTAAGTTTATGAGTATTGAATCTTACAAAGACATGTACATTTTATGATTTTTATTACACATTGATAAATTTAGTTGGAGTAAGGGTAATTATTCGATTCGTTTGAGTAATTAAGAGGTTCAGTGTGTTACTAGTATGACTTTAGTTGAAATATTTAAGTTGGGTTAAGTTATAACATGTATCTTTTATATATAATTTTTATTTAAAAGAATACCAGGGAGAGAGAAACAGAGGATACGGAAAAGCACCATAGTAATGGTGCACTTTGCAGCGACCATAACTTGAGGTAGGGCTGGCAATTTTTGACACGATAACCCGTTTATGGTAATAACCCGAACATGACACGATTAGCTTGTATAGATTTAAGATTATCCAAAACTTATAATAAAATCAGAATCATCGCGACCCGAAAATGACACGACTAACCCGAATTGCCACCCATAACTTGAGGCCTGCTATCGCGATTTTAATGACTGCAACCTCGGTTATAGGCCCGCGATTGCGGGGAATATTAACATGACCGCGAGGGAAAAAAATATGCGACTGTGACTTAAGACTAAAGAATCTGAACAAACCATTAGAGAATAAAAGGTGGCCTGAGAATTTGAAGTTAACCGCTTCAATTTTGAAACGTGTACCCAATTTTATCAACCCATATGTTTCTACCTTATGTCAAATAAGGGGTTAGGCTCCTCATGAGAACATCCGACCAAAACAAAAGTAGGAGCTCTCCTAAGTTCTTCCATTTTGTTGGCGTAAAAAATAAACTAAAATGAGTGAGTTGATGGTGTACAAGGGGATATTTCTTATGGAGTTTTGAAGAAGAAATGCAATGAAAATAATTATTAGACTGATTTTTCAAGATTGAAAGCTTGGTATCCCCTTCATATCACCTTTGGAGGTGTGAAATACCTTCCTCACCAACTATTTTCTACATGATTTGGTCTCAAATAGGTAGGGAGGTTGAATTATCTTCAGATTTAAATATGATTAAGAAACATTTATGTGGTTTCATATATGTATGGATTATATGCATAAATATATGAGTGTTGGTTATGTTGGTGAATTTGGTTATTGGAATATTAATTTCTTTGAAAATTAAAAATATAATTTGTGAGTGAAGATTATATTCTAAAAATATTAATATTTTACTATTTGGGGGTCAAGGATGCTATAAATTATGTTATCACTCATAAACTTTTGTAAGAGGGTTTTTAACCACAAACCTTCATGAAATTATATATTAGTACCTAAGCTTGTCAAAATATGTTGTTTTGACCCACAAAATATATTTTTAGGGAAATATTAAAAAGTAGCCCCTGGGCTTTTAAATTTTACGAAATAGTCCCAGATTTTGGAATATTACAAAAGTTCTCATAGTCTTGTGATTTTTTGGAAATTGTTCCTAATATATAAATTTCATTGGACTTCAAATTTTGTAAAGAATTACAAAGCAACCCCAACACTTTAGATATTATGAAATAGACTTAAAGTATTGTGTTAATTGATTTCGACTCCAAAGAGGTTCCAAACTTAAAATCTCATGTTTAAGTACATAATGGGCATGCAAAGTGTAAATTATGTGTAAAGTATTTTGTGTGTGTTTGGCCTCTTTAGCTAGGTATATAAAGTTAAAGCATAAAAATGATTCTAATGGGTATTTATACTAGTAATAAATAGGGCGATAAGCTGAATATTATTTTTGTTAAAAACAGTGGCAGGATGATAAATGGATGAACTTAATAAAAGTGTAAGATTTTTCATAAAGGAGTTATCGATAATAAATTTAAGAAGGGTTCGGAGCCCTTGGGTGCGGCTTCAACTTAGACCCAAAATAACTATCTAATAAAATAATTGGTTGTGACATTTATGGTGAACGGTGTAAGCCCGTGAACATATATGGGATTTGTTGACCTTCAAAAAATAAAATAATTGATTAATAAATGATTGTGGAGTATGTATTCCTAGATCAAATAACATGGTCTTGATTTATGGATAATTGTAAAAATAAATGAAATTACTAAACTCCAGAATATGAATTAAAATGAGAAACTTAGTACTCATAAATTAAAGGATTAAAAAGATGATGTCTAGGAGTGTGAGTAAGCCCAAGGAGAGGCACAACCCCATATTTGACACGGATGTTGCGACATACAATGTGTGTGTAATTCGTGTATCTATTGTTCAAGTGCATGTCGATCATTAAGGTAATAATTTTGGTAAATCGGGGTCGAATCCGTAGGGAATAGGATGAATATCGTGACAACAACTACAAGATAGGCTTTCGAAATATAGGTATCGATTCTCTAGAAAAGACATAAAAAGTGGTGATTTTTTATGAGAATTTGTACTTAACTAAAGCAACCTATCTAGCAAGTGCGATTTAATTAAAAGAAAGAAAAAGTGGAAATTTTGATTTTCAAAAACTATTTGATAAAAGTGGAGTCGGGACCCAATCCCCCGAACCATCGGTATATTTGTTAGACATAAAATTTCCAATAATTATATACCTAATTAGAAGAAAATATCAATTTCATCAAAGCACTAAATATATGTTGATTTTACTCCACACAATATTCAGTCAATAATTAATTTGACGTGAATGACGAGATTGTCGATACACGTATTATGTCCTCAAACACTCTGATTACCTATGACAAACGGAGTTAAAAGACCTATAATATTACTCTAAAAATATATCAAACCTAATAATCATATATATGATTTTATTCGATTTTATATCCAAGTCATCTACCTAGATTGGGTTCATGTATCCCAACCCTCTAATAATTTAGTCGGACATATTTAAGTTAATAACGCATGTGTTAATAAAGTTGTATGAATGCATGATGATTGAATAATAAAAATAAATCTTGTAAATAATATTAACAAAAGTGTAGAGAAGAAAGAACATGCACAAACCAAGCCTTGAAATAAAACTGGAAAAATACTAGTTCTTGATTGATATTTGCATGCATGAAAAGTAAAAAAAGTATTCTTTGATATCCCTCTCCTTATCCAACCTTGTAATGAATGATAATTAGTCTAAAGGAAACCTAATAGATTTTTATATAGGTCCGAAGTCATTTAGAATAATCCATAAAACATAAAACTCTTTGGGCTAAAGAGTAGGTCAAAAATAAAATTTCTGCATCAGGGGACCCGAATCGGTTCGCCCTAGTGTCCAAACCAATTCACCTAAATGAGCCGGTTCGCCCTAAGAACGAACCGATTTGTCCTTTGGGACTGCCTAAGATGCCTTATTTTGGACGTTTTCTTCATATTTTCACTTTTGCCCCTAGATGTTTATCCCAACCTCAAACGATCATAACGTTTTCACCGTAGCTCGAATTTAGGTGTCGTTTCTTCCAGCATGTTCGTGACTTCGAATTCTTTGACTTTTCAATTGACTCATCCTTCAAGTTCGGCTAAAAATTAAAAATATGATCTTATCCTTCCTTTCTTTTGATTCTTTCACCGTTTTGGTTTTCCTCTCACATCCACCTGCACGAAATACCTGTAAAACAAGAGATAAATATACAAAATGCAAAATACTTGCCAAAAGGGCTAGTAGCATAAATATTGGATAAAACCAGCCTAAATACAATGCACGGGACAGTAAAAGTATCAAAATTAAGGGAATAAATATGAAATATTTTTGCCTAATCAAACTCCCCTTAACTTAGAACGTTGCTCGTCCTGAGAAATATAAAATGTGAAGGAAAATAATCTAAGGGTGGTTCCAAACACAGACAAGTTCAATATTTTATGTTTTTTCAATTTTAATGATTAAACTAAATTTACCCAATTAAACATAGCCCCGATTAAACCTTTCTTGTGAAAATCGATTTACCAAATTTTATCTATTAATTCTAAACATGCATTTAGGTGATATCAGATAAATTAAATAAATAAAATCACAAGAACACGAAGATGTACAAGGAAACCACAAAGGGAAAAAACCTCAGATGGCCCAACCAAACAATCACTATAATATGGTTTTACAAAGAATAGAGAGCGGACTTACACAACAACTCGATCCCTAAAAGTCTTGATGATCTTATATCTTCAACGACTCCTCCATAATACAACAGAGGAGTCCACTTATGCCAGGTCCACACACGCATCCACGTGTGCCCCAATATCCACCGATATAACTCGATAACCATCTATGATTCAAAAATCAGAGTCCACTTCTTCTTCACCACAAATCAGCATGTACGGAGTCCACCTCACGAAAATAGGTTGTTCTTGTGATGGAAGAAACAAACAAGGTGACCAAAAAAGATCTCAAAGTACATGATTTACGAATCTTGGATCTTGTAAACAAAATGGTGAAACTTTTGGAGTTGGAACTTTTGAAACAAACTTTCTTTTCATTTTCATCAAAAGTTCATCTCTCAAAATACAAACAGAGTCTAAAAAATCTTTTATAGAAAAACTAAGGCGGTAACTCATTCAGATGATTTACTGATGTCGTTCGAATGAGATAGTGATATCGTTTAAATGAGATTTAATCTCGCTTCTAACCACCTCATCAAAACTAAAAAAGTAAGATTCGTTTAAAGTCTTGTTTGAAAGTAGGGATATAATGACCTCAAGATGTCATCTGAACGATTGAAAAGAAAAATTCAAGTTTTTTATAAACTCCGCCTACAGGTATCTCAGAAAATATATTTTTGAAAAAATTAAGTTCCAGTCATTTTTAAAAACAGAATACCATTATAAAATATTCTAAGGACTTATAAAACAATATACGTTCATACCTACGAGATCCTCGACATATGTGAAGACAAACGTGGCATGATAAATATGATTTAAAATTTGCACTCTTTGAAGCTTTGCTGCTACGCTTTCATCATACAATTTCATAGGCTCATGGGATCACAAACTCAAAGTCTATCCTATGACTCAAACTGTTTTATCCAAAATTATGGCCATTATAAAAAAATTGACTCGATTGGAAATTTGTCCCTACAAATCTCCCTATTGATACCAAAAATTGTCCATCTATATGAACCATCAAATAATGACACGTGTTATACACTGGAAGATTAATCCTAGTCATCAAGGATGAAATACCAACCAACACAAAGGATACCGACCAACACCAAGGATGCCGACCAACGACGATAGGAAAATACCAACAGTTGTATACATTAATGATTGTATAGATGTAAATATCTACGATATAAAGACATTCCATCCTTTGATATTCCAACTCTTGTACACCCTCTGAGGGCTATAAATACATTGTAAACCATACATCCAAGGGACATGAAAAGAGAGGCAATTAAACAATTCCAAAGAAATATACAACAGTGGATGTAGGTTATTCCATTAAGTCGAACCACTTGAAAATTGTCTTGTCTCTTTTATATCAATTTATCTGTGATCAACTAATTAGCCCAGTCTAGTCTTTTGCATCAACAGATTGGCGCCATCTATGGGAACGGTTTTTCCATCGATCTCATTTAATTAAACATCTAAATGGTTGATATTACTGAATCAAGTATCGGGAACGAAGGTATTTTGCCTATCCCTTCTGCTCCTCCCTCTATAAATGATTTAATTAGGATTCTTTCCAGTCTTGCAAGAGGCCAAGAGGCTATGCAAGATACTATCAGGCAACTTGCACAAACTCTTCAAGCCTGAGCACCTACTCTATATGCTCAAGGAAACATGCCACCCCCACCAAGAGGTGGTCGACGCAGCCACTCGATATTGACAAGAGATGTCTCCTACCATCTAAGGTCAACTTCATTACTCAGGACATCAAAATCTTTCCACACAGTCTTATTCTCCCGAGAGGCATAACTCCTTAGAGATATTAAGCCGTGCTTCTCCCTTAGATCATTTGGGACCCAAGGGGAACAAAAATGTTCCTAGGTAAAGATCTAGTAATACCAAACGACCATCCAATCAAAGAGAAAGCATAGCTCAATTTAGATCAAATGCCCGACGAACTGCTAGTCGGACCGAGCAACAACTTCACGAAGAAAGCTCAGCAACTAATAAAGTTGCAACGCATAAATTTGGTGCCTCCAATGATGCATGGAAAGGCTCCATACAAATATTGGAAGACAGATTAAGAGAAATAGCGAAGATAAAAAACCCATTACAAAGAAGTTTTGCAAAAGGGTCTCCATTTGTGTAAGCAATTATGGATTTCCCTACTCTAGAAAAGTTTAAGGCTCCAGTAGTAACACAAAAATATAATGGAAAAACTGATCCACTCCTCCATATAAAACAATACCAAGAAACTCCTGATATTTATATCGTCCCCGATGAAATGAGGCGTAGAGAATTTTCTGGAACCATTACTGGATCTGCCCAAATCTGGTACAATGGTCTTCCTCGGGGATAAATTTCTAGCTTCAACCAACTGGCCGAGCTATTCATTAATAAATTTTGTTGTGGAGCAAAGCCTGTGAAAAGGGTGGCACACTTACTTAGTGTGAGACATAAATAAGGAGAGATCACCATAAATTACATCACTTGTTTTAATAGCGAGAAATTAGAATAGTAGATTATGAGGAGAAGACTGCAATAACTACCCTCATGAGTGGATTGTTCCCCTAAAAACTGTATTACACTCTTGCTAAGGATCCTCCAAAGATAATGGCAGAATTGATGGCTAAAGTAGTAAAGATCATGAATGTCAAGGAAGCAATGGCAGCCAAGCGTAGCTTGAGCAAAAGAGTTAATGGAAAAAATGATAAGAAAGATCATAAAGACCCTAGAGAACATAGGGAATCAAAACAGAAAGGAGTCTTGGAGCGACTCAAGAAGTACAACGAATATACTCCATTAACCATGGGAATTCACCATGTTTTAGAAGAAGGCAAGCATAATAAAGATGTGCATTGGCCTGATAAGTTGAGAAGTTCCCCAACCAAGAGAGATAAAACTAAATACTGCGAATTTCACAGGGATTACGGTCACACGACGGAACGTTGCATAGCTCTTTAAAATGAGATTGAAACTCTCATTTAAAGAGGAAATCTGAATCATTACATTGATAGGCAGAACAACGAAGGAATTCGTCATAGATCAAAATCTCCTTGTAAGCCCAGAGATGAGAAGAAAATAACTCATGAAGATGATCAGGATGATGATGCCGATCTCCTTAAAAAACCCTGACAACTAAAACGTGAGGTATTTTGTATAAATTTTAGTTCTTTTGATTTCCAAATGATTACAGGTGGAGAAGCAAGAGGAGGAGATCATACAACAGAGAGAAAATCTTACCTCCATGAGGTACAAGCTTGCTCGTACATACATATGATCAACCTTGCAGAGAAAGATCGACCAAGGAAGGTTAACAAAGACAAACTAGTAATTGGTTTCTCTAAAAATGACCTTTCAGGAGTCTTGTATCCTCACGATGACCCATTAGTAATTAAAGTCAGAAAGGAAGAAATCATTGTCTCTAGAGTATTAGTAGATACTGGTCGCTCGATGGATATCATGTTCTATCCTTGTTTTAGCAATTTGGATTTTAAACTTAGCCAATTAGAACCATATCCTTGACCACTAATAGGCTTTGCGGGTGAGAAAGTCTTTCATTTAGGAACCATTAAAATGGAGGTGATGATAGGCACCTGGCCAGCTAGCCGAACAGAGAATATCCATTTCTTTGTAATGGATAAAAACGTCCATTCAGCTTACAATATAATCATGGGAAGAGTAGGGCAGAAAAAGTTTAAAGCATTACCATCCACTATTCATCAGAGCCTAAAATTCCCTATTAATTTTGGGGTTAGAATTGTGAAAAGTGATCAGAAAGTAGCTCGGGAGTGTTACTATTCTTCTATCGAGTAAGAAGACTTAAAAGAAATAAAGAAGAAAACCAGTACCTACCAAGTGGATACTCTTGAGCTTGATGAATAATATGAGGTTGAAACCTTAGATCTAAGAGAACAAAACAGAGCTGGTAAAGGGACAGATTGTGGAAGAAATTGAAATAATTGTAGTAGATGATGATAAATTAGAGCACATCACTCAAATAGGGACAACATTGGATCCTATGATTAAATAGGAACTGGTGAGATTACTTAAACAGAGAAAGCACGTGTTTGTCTGGAGTCATAAAGACATGCCTGGAATAGATCCCAATTTCCTTTGTCATGATATCAATGTAAACAAAGAAGTTAAACTAGTGAAATAAAGGTGAAGAGTGTTCAACCCCGAGAAGAACCAAGCCATACAGGAAGAAGTCGAAAAGCTTCAGAAAGACGCTTTTTATTAATGAAGTGAAATAACTAGAGTGGTTGGCCAATGTAGTTATAGTAAAAAAGAAAAAACAACAAGTGGAGAATGTGTGTAGACTTCCCAGATTTAAATAAAGAATGTCCAAAGGATCATTTTCCTTTGCCCCAAATAGATCAACTCGTGGATGCAACATCAAGACATGAGCTACTCAGCTTTACGGATGCTTATTCTGGTTATAACCAGATAAAAATGAAACCTGAGGATAGGGAAAGAACTTCTTTCATCACTCTTCGAGGAACAAACTGTTATAATGTTATGCCTTTTGGTTTAAAAAATGCAGGTGCTACATATCAAAGGCTGGTCAATAAGGTGTTCGAGGAGCAGATAAGCAAGAATATGGAAGTCTACGTATATGATATGCTTACAAGGAGCAAAAAGGCATCCGATCACATTATCAACCTCGACCATACTTTTGATCTACTTGAAAAGCACCGGATGATGCTAAATCCGACCAAATGCATTTTTGGAGTGCAAGAGGGAATGTTCCTTGGGTACATAGTAAATCAAAGGGGAAAGGAAGAAAATACAGACATGATTAAGGCACTAATTGAAATTCAATCTCTAACTTGCAAGAAGGATGTGCAAAGACTGACCGGACGAGTAGCAACCTTAGACAGATTCATGTCTCGAGCTACAGATAGGTGCCTATCGTTTTTCAAGGTGCTCAGAAAAAGCTTTGAATGGAATGATGAATGTGAAAAAGATTTTGAGGAGTTGAAAAAGGATTTGGGGTCACCTCCAATGCTCTCCCAACCAATTACAGGTGAAAAGTTGTACCTGTATTTAGCTGTCTCTGAGTCAACTGTGAGTTCTGCATTGATTCGAGAAAATAATGGAGTTCAAAAACCCGTCTACTATACCAGTAAGGCTTTTCGAGGAACAAAAATCAGATACCCTCACTTGGAAAAATTGGCATTAGCATTGATTGAAGCATCCAAATGCATGAAACCCTATTTCCAATCCCATAGAATCATAATTTACACTGATATGCCTCTAAGGCAGCCTTTGCATAAACTAGAGAAATCTGGTAGATTAATGTACTGGGCTATGGAATTGGGGGAGTATGATATCATATATGAGCCAAGGTCTTCTTTGAAAGGTCAAGCAGTGCCATATTTCATAGCAGTGTCCACTTTCTCTGAAGTCCCCGAGCAACAAGGTAAGCAGGTAGAACAAGAATCAGGAGAAAGTGATGTTAACAAAAAATCTCCCGAACAACTTTCATCAAAAGAAGCTATTGCAGACCTTCCAGATTCCTCTTCCAGAACACTAGAGATGACTAAGAAGTATTAAGAAGCAAAAGGAAAAATATTCCACTACGGGAGTGACCAAGCATTTGACAATGACGTCCTAATATGGAACTTATATATTGATGGGTCATCTTATTCAACCGGTAGTGGATCAGGTATAATACTTAACACTGTTGATGGTATTGATATTGAGTATGAACTACATTTTCAATTCCAGGATTCAAATAATGAAGTCGAGTACGAAGCTCTTATTATGGTCCTAAGTTTAGCCCACTTATTGAGTGCCGAGCAAGTTGTGGCACACAGTGACTCTCAGCTGATAGTAAACCAAACACTGGGTTTATACGGAGCCAAAGGAGAATTGACAACTAGGTATTTATCCAAGGCGATATAAGTCATTGCAAAATTACCAGCTTTTCAGATGAACAGAATCCTAAGGTTGGAAAATTCCCGAGCTGATGCCCTTGCTCGGCTAGCCTCTGATACCAGAATTGAACTCCAACGAACTATCCCTATTGAGATTTTGGACAATAGGAGAATAAATGAAGATTTGATGAAAAATTTCATTGCCATAGATATGGGGACATCTGGGATGGACCCCATCAGAGCATACATTGAAGAAGAAACTCTACCAACAGATATGGTGGAAGCAAAGAAGTTGAAATACAAAGCAGCTCGGTATGTATTAGATAAAGGTGTTTTGTACATGAGAGGACTAACAATTAATTTTCAGCACTATGTGCATCCATTAGAGGTCCATGATCTAATTCAGGAGGTAAATGAATGATCATGTGGAGCTCACATAGTAGGGAGAACACTTCTGCAAAGAATCAGCACTCAAGGGTATTACTGGCCAACAATGCTATCAGAATGTGCAACTTGTACCAAGAAGTATGATAAATGTCAGAGATTTTCCACAATTTGCAAAACTCCACAGGCTGCTCTCACTTCAATAACTTCACCATGGACATTTTCCATATGGGGTATAGACTTGGTCGTATCACTGCCAACCACCCGAGGAAGATTTAAATACTTGGTGGTCGCCCTGGATTATTTTAGAAAATGGGTTGAGGCAGAGCCTCTGATAGACATGCCTTATGAAAAGGTCCACCAATTCATAGGGAAAATATCATTTGTAGGTATGGGATACCCTATGCTTTCATTACCGACCACGAAACATAGTTTGATAATGATGAATTCGTAAATTACTGTGCTCAGTCCAATGTTCAAAAATTGCATTATGTTCCACGACATCCTCAGAGTAATGGACAAACTGAAATTATGAACAGAACCTTGCTTAACAGGTTAAAGAAAACTCTTGATGATGCCAAGGGAAATTGGATAAACGAGCAACATTCTGTCTTATGGGCATACTGAACAACACCGCGAACAGCAACGGGAGAATCCCCATTTATATTAGCATTTGGGACTGAAGCTGTCATTCCTGCCGAGCTAGGCTTACCATCCCAAAGAGTTTTAAATTTTAAGTCTCCTGTAAGTGACTTAATGAGAAGGTTGGATCGAGACATGCTGAAAGAAGTAAGAGAATATACTACCCTGCGTAATGCGGCTTATCAACAAAGAACAACCTATTTTTACAATAAAATGATGAAACTGACCAACTTGAAGGAAGGAGATTATGTCTAGAAGAAAGTAATGAAGAAAAATAACAAGCTTGAGGCCAATTGGAATGGTCCCTACCATATTTCAGCAGTGATTCGACCTGAAACCTATCGAATTGAAACATTGGAAGGTAAAAAATTCAAAAACCCATTGCATTGAAACCTTTCAGCAATGATGTTGTAATCATTTTGAAATCAACTTGCTGTATTAATAAATCTTCAGTTCTTTCCATTTTTGTTGTTAATTTTTTTGGGAGTACTAGTGCTATGCACTACTCTAGCTACTTGATAAAAAGTTATAAATTGTTGTTCGGTTCAAAAAATTATTGCTCGGCTCAGCAAATATTGCCCTGAACGTTGCTCAATAGAATAAATAAGTTGCTCAAAGCAGCCTCAAACTTGGTCGTTGATACACAAAGTCCAAGTCAGCCGGATGTTAAATCCTCAAGAAACTTGGTCCACAAACATAAGGATAAAACAAGATCTTTATCCTACTAGGTAAAGTACGGGAAGAACGTTGCAAAGATTTCTCAATAGGAATGTAAGCATATATTCCACAAACGCCTGGTCACACCACTGGTATTTAATGTAAAAATCCAATACTTGGGTGCATTGGTAACATATTTGGAGACACATGTGTAACTAGCTCAAAATTTAGATTTAATCTAAGTATGCTAGTAGAACCTATGTATTAATCTAACTAGCTCTAAATTTAGATTTTAATCTAAGTATGCTAGTATAACATTTGCACCCATTGATTATTAATACTCAACTTAATCAAAGTGTATCAATATAATTAATGGGGAAGAGGAAGATTCCCAATATTTTGGGAGATAGAGTTGCCAATCCCCCTTCCAAACAAGCTGATGAAGGGGTGAAAAATAAATATGAGGCTGGGAAGAATCCACCAACTAAGAAAATTAAAGAGCGCCCTCTAAAGAGAATAAAGAGAGGGTTGTCTTCTAAGTTAGCAGATGATTCTTCTACTCTTCCTGACCAACGTGAGTTGGTCGACATATCTTTTTCTGCCTCTCCAATGGTCATTGGCCCTAGATTGGTAAGATAACTAATAAAGTCTGGGACCTTGCCAGACCACAGAGGTGCTGCAGCTGCATTACCTCGTTCTAAAAGCTCTGACAGGGCTGCTCAAAGCCTTGCTCTGGTATATTCTTTTGCCTTTTTTAATTTTATATCTCTTTATTTATTATTCATAATACCAACTTTCCTTCTTGTTCTTGTGCAGTTCCTCATTGACTTCAATAATATGTTAGAGAAATGTGAGGCTTTGAGAGCTTCTTCCTATGGTAAATTTGAAAAATCTTTTAACGAGATAAAAAAGTCATTATTTGATTCCCAACAAGCATTGGCTAATGAACAAAAGAAATGGGATAAGAAGATGAAAGTTGCTGAAGGATCTATTAAAACTTCTCGGGGGCTGGCTGATAAGTTGCATAAAGACTTGGATGCTGAGAAAGTCAAGTCTGCCCAGCTACAAAAGGACTTGGGTATTGAGAAGGTGAAGAGGGCTAAGGACAGAGAGGTTGGCTTCAACATAGGCTGGGATAAGTCCTTTAGAGAAGCTTCTTCACAAATTAAGTTTGTGAAGAAGAAATGCTTCAAGGATGGCTGGTCCACTGCTCTGGTGGAGATTCTCACTCCAAAAGATTTTGAGCTATTCTTGCGACATGATCCTGGGACTCCTCCAAACCTGGACGAGGAAGTTGATGATGGGGGTTCCAGTGAATCCTTGATAGCGTTGGAGTCTGTCGATCAACACCAGGGTGTTGATTCTACTGCGCTTTCTAAAGTTAATCCTCCTCCTCCTTCTGCTCTTATTTCTACTTCAGCTAATCCCGAAGCAGATAAGAAGAAGGTGTAGAACCGTGAAGATTTTTGTTTTCCCTTTTTCAGTAGTTGTAATTTTTCTTTTCTTTTTAAATATGTATATGTACTTCCCTTTTTTATTAATGAAAAGATAAATATTTTTATTCCACTGCTTATGTTTTTCAATACTCTGCACCTTGTTGATCGATGACTTTCTTCTTCTTACTAGTTTATGGATGGTGTAATGAGCTTTTCAAAGATGATCACTTATCTCTGACTGATGCCGACCTACTGGAGTTGATCGGGGAAGGGGTATCCAAACAAGTCAAAGAGGCCTATGTTCATCTGAAGTGTCTTCTTGATCGGGCAGTGGCCAACAACATTGCCTACTATGAAATGATTCAAGAGCTAAAGGAAGAGCATAACGAAGCTAGGGAAATTTTTCATGGGTATTATGAGAAGAAATTCCAAGCCCGTAGTGAAGGTTAGGGCTTTGAGAAAAAGTTGGATAAATTTATTTCTCATTTTCGAAGACAATAATTCCCGCGAATTAAGGATTCAGCAATAACTGGAGAACAAAAAATGATTGCTCATGAGAGAAAAAGAAAGCTTGAAGACACTATAACGAAAAACACTCATAAGATTTGAGGTAGTAAAAGTTCGTGGCTTTTCCCGCTCTTTATAGGTTGCCTAAAAAACTGGAAAAATAATGATTAAAAGGCAGGATCGATTTAACTGGGGGGGGGGGGGGCTAAAGAAAAAAAAGACGTATTTTCCCAAAAACGGTTCGTTAAAGTTATGGATAATTTCAAAATGCCATGAGCATTATATTTCCATAATTAAATCATAAATCTTTTACAAGTATGGAAAGTCGGCAATCAAATAGGCCTAAAATTATTTCCCGAGCAATTTTAAGAGCCAAATGCTCCATACTCTTGTGAAAACTTCAAGAATGAAACATTGGGGGCTTCTGTTGATACCAAAAGTTGTCCATATACTTAGACCATTCAGATACTGACACGTGTTGTACAGTGGAAGATTAATCTTAGTCATCAAGGATGGAATGCCAACCAACACTAACGATACTGACCAACACCAGGGATGTCGACCAATGATGACAGGAAAATACCAACAGTTGTATACATTAATGATTGTACAGATATAAATGTCTACGATATAAAGATATTCCATCCTTTAATATTATAGCTCTTGTACACCCCCTGGAGGCTATAAATACATTATAAACCCTACATCCAAAGGACACAAAAAGAGAGGCAATTAAATAATTCCAAAGCAATACACAACAGTGGACGTAGGCTATTCCATTAAGCCTAACCACTTTAAAATTCTATTGTCTCTTTTATTTCTATTTATCTGTGATCAACTAATTATCCCAGTCTAGTGTTTTGCATCAATATCCCCCTTTGGCTATTCCGGGACAAAACAAAAAACAAAAAACCTATGGGCCCTCAAGATCTATAAAAAGACTCCTTCCCCAACCCCAAAGGAAAACTTATAGACACTCGACAGACACAAATAAGAGTAGCTTTGGTTTGTTTGTAAATGTTTGCCACTTTGATGTAAACCTGTAATCCCGCACACTTAAACACATCTTCAAATGCAAAGAGAATATAACAAGTATAAATCAACAAATTAATAAACATCTAATAATGTCTAAATAATCTTAACCTAGGTAAGATGTCTCCCCTTAAGATAAAGATATCCTTATCATGCAAAGGAAAGATACCATTTCTACCCCTTTTTGTTCAGGAATAGACAAAATAAGATTGCATAAATAATTACTCCACCAAATCAAATCTCCCCCTAAATGTAATCATGAAATAAAAATATTAAGCAAATGAAAACGGGAATAAATCATGCAACAATGTAAAGTGTAACAAGTATGCAACAGATAAATTAATCACAAATAATCCCAAAGATCAAGCATGTGATAAGAATGGAATATAAACCACAAAGACTCAAGACAAAATGCCATATATAATATATGCAAAATATATCAAAGCAAGTCCGACACACATATATAGGTATAAACGACCATAAAACACGACATAAAACATATAAGCATTACGCACTGGCATAGTATCGATGTGTCCAAATGTGTGGGATGGAATGAATGGGTGTGAACTAGTTACAAATGAATTATAATCCAAACACTCAAATAAGTTCAAGAAGTTCTAATTGACCGTAAACTTTATCAAACTAAGTTTTAGCCTGAAATGACAAATAAAGTGAGCTTCAATGAATGAAACAATCGCAATGCACAAAAGCCTATAATATTAATGATTCTACAAATCAATAGTGTCATGACAAAATAAGCATGACTAGGTATCATTGTGAAAACTCGTTGATTTTCAACAAAACGCCCTCAAAATATAAACATAATCTTATTTCTATTATTTTCTTTTCTTTTGAAGTAAACTCTTCTGCAAGATCAAACAATCTAAACAAGTTTCCCCCTTTTTTGACATAATTATTCTTTTATTGCCATAAGTTTATTCTCAGACACATTTTAACCGGTGGCCTTCACGACAAGTCAACTTGTCCCTCGTAGCCCTTTCTTGTGTACACTCATATTTTTTTAATATTAAACAAACTCCCATAGGCAACGGTTCTTACATGTACAAATCCACTGTAGTCACATAAACATGTAGATGACAAAATTGATGGGAGAACATCTCACCAAGCTCAAATAAACATGTGAAGTAAAAATACAATAAGCTCGTGCAAGTGCGAAGGCATATACAAAGTTGAATCCATAAAGCAAATCAAGATCGAAACAACTCCTTAAACATGGCTAAGAACAATCTAAGTATCTAAAATCATAACCAAATGACCTAGCCACATGAAAATTGCGAAGTGAATGGGATTCAAACACACCAATATGCCATACCAAATGTGTAAAACTAAAATACACAAAACCGAAAATATTTTTGAATTTTTCGAAAACTAAACTCTTTTTGTATTTTCAAAAAATATATAAAACCAAAAATATTTTTGTATTTTTCAAGTCGACTCAATAAAAAAAATATAATATAAGAAGTACACATGTCATAACACTAGCAAACATATGTCATGAAGCACAACTAGTGTATGACAAGCACAACATGCAAGGAATCAATGATAAGAAATAGCATGTGAAGCATCATGTGCAAGCCTGTGAGAATCAATCAACCTAACATTTAACGTCTCCAAAATAGATTTCCTAACCCAAACAGGTTTATACCTAACTCGAGGAGTTATGGGAACTGATGGGACACTACACTTAAACTTCCTAGCACCTTTTTCAAGATCATAACAAAACGACCTAAGGTGACCTTTCCTACCACAATGTAAACGTGTGTAAACAAAAGGAATGTTACCTATGGGTTGACCTCTTTTAACGTCCTTAGTTTTGGTTGACCTTGTAAAATAAAAACTGGAATTTTCTTTGACAACAGAAGCGTTAGAACAAGACGAGCGAGAACCATTACTATAAACACTACTACAGTCTTTTAAATCATCTTTAAGCTTCAAAATTTTAGAGTCAAGAAAAAAATTAGACTCTTTTAATTTTAAAAACTCTTTCGTCATATTATCAATCATACCCAGAAGGTTATGTCGCTCTCCCTCAATAAAAGAAAACTTATCCCTAAGAGTCTTCTCACGTGCCTTAAAATCATTAATATAAGTATTTTTCTCAACGACACAAACCCTAGAATTTTTAGATCCTCTAACTCTTTCTCCAAAACTAGGATCCTATTCTCACTCTCTTCCTTGGATACTTTTAAATATTTAAAGTCATCATATAAATCACTAAACTTCTAACGAATAATACTTCTTTGAGTTTAAAACGTTTGCAAATATTCAATTATATATTTAAAACGAGAATTTTCTTCTTCAAGAATTTCAATTCTTTTTGCAAACCTCAAATTCAAGAGATTTAATTAATCAAGAAAAAACAAGCCAAGAGAGAGAATAAATAACCACCCAAAGAGTTACAAACAAGGATCCACACAATAACTAAGTGCAACCTGCTCTGATATCACTTTGTGAAGGAAAATAATCCAAGGGTGGTTCCAAACACAAACAAGTTCAATATTTTATGTTTTCCAATTTCAATAATTAAACTAAATTTACCTAATTAAACTTAATACTGATTAAACCTTTCTTGTGAAAATCGATTTACCAAATTTTATCTTTTAACCCTAAACATGCATCTAGGTGATAGAAAATTAATTAAATAAATCAAACCACAAGAACACTCCAATGTACAAGGAAACCACAAAGGGAAAAAATCTCGAACGACCCAGACAGACAATTACTATGATATGGTTTTACAAAGAATAAATAGTAGACTTACACAACGACTCGATCTCCCATAAGTCTTGACGCTCTTATATCTTCAACCACTACTCCACAGTGAAATGCAGGAGTCCACTTACATCTGGTCCATAACACATGCGTACACATGTGCCTCGGTATCCACCTATATAGATCGATAATTGTCTATGATTCAAAAACTGGAGTCCACCGCTTCTTCACCACAAATCAGCATGTACGGAGTCCACCGCACGAAAACAGGTTCTTCATGTGATGGAAGAAACCCAAACAAGATCTCAAAGTATATGATTTACGAATCTTGGATATTATAAACAAAAGGGCAAAACTTTTGGAGTTAGAACTTTTGAAACAGTTCTTCTTTTCATTTTCATCAAAATTTCATCTCTCAAAATATAAACAGAGTCTAAAAAACCTTTTATAGAAAAACTAAGGCGACAAGTCTCTCGAACGATTTACTCATGTCGTTCGAACAAGCTAGTGATCTCGTTTAAACGAGATTCAATCTCGCTTCTAACCACCTTCGGAAAACTAAAAAAGTAATCTTCGTTTGAAGCCTCATTTGAAAGAAGGGATCAAATAATATCAAGATGCCATTCGAGTGACATGGACATGTCGTTTGAATGACTAAAACGAAAAATTTAAGTTTTTATAAAAACTCCACCTACAGGTATCTCAGAAAACATATTTTCAAAAAAATTAAGTTCCAATCATTTTTAAAAATAGAATACCCTTATAAAATATTCCAATGGCTCATGAAACAAAATACGTTCATACCTGCGAGATCCTCGGCATATGTGAAGACAAATGTGACACGGTAAACACGATTTAAAATATGCCCTTTTTGAAGCTTTATCGCTACGTCTTCATTATACAACGTCATAGGCTCATAGGATCAGAAACTCAAAGTCTATCCTATGACTCAAACTGTTTTGTTAGGAATTATGCCAATTACAAAGAAATTGACGCAATTGGAAATTTGTCCTTACATAAAAGAATAAGAGTATGAGTTTAAAAGGACTTCTAAATAACAAATGTGGTAGGATACTTCTTTCGCGGGCAAGTGATTGCATTTAGCGTATGTAACAAGCCGTTAAATTCATAGGTTACCCTAGTAGGATGAGTGGTGTCTTTTGCACATGAAATTCGTTTTTGCACTACTCAAAGAAAAAATCAAAATAATTAAAAATCGTACAGTTTAAATTTCAGAAAAATAATCATTTCAAATTTTTATTCGATAAATATCAATTCATAGTGTGTGTGCAAAATCGAGAATTGAACCGATAACTTCCACTGATTGATCATTGTATTAGTTTTCGAAATTTTTCTTTGATTTAATATATCACAGAATACACTCGCAAACGAATAACTCAGAATGTGACTATTTTCTCACGATGTGCATGATATAGTAAGAGTAAATGTAATGGAACATGAGTTCACACATATAAATTGAAAGACAAAAATATTTAGGGTGAAAAGATCTCATGAACATGTTACGGTCATTAAAAATTGAAAAAGCATCATTCTTTATTCGCACAATTTTGTCTATTTGTTATTTTTTGTGTTTTAGCTCTCCACATGATAATTTATTTCCTTATTCGGACTCAATTATGACTTTTTCTAGTGAAAGAGTTTTGAGTAAAAATAGGAAATGTTGGGAATTTTTTAGAGTTGGAAAATTTTATTAGGATGTCCGTTGGCAATTTTTCGGGCTTTTTGCCATTTTTCTCTTCTTTTTTTTCCTCTATCTCCTCCTATTTTTCCTTTTTTCTCATTTTTTAAAAATTTTATATTTTTTTTATATATTTTTGTTTGCGCATTTTTTCTATTTTTTCTGCCCTTTTTGTATACCAAATGGACTAAATTGATGAATTTTTCAATTTTCACAACTTTGGACCAATTGAGTTTTTCGGATCAACCAAACGAAAAGAGTATAAACTATTGGGAGACTTGCAAAAAGGATGGATTTTTTTATTACTTTTTATGGCTAATATTTTTGGATAACAAACGATGGCCTAACTTTATTTATTTGAATTACTAATTATGTTACTATATGCGTCTCGAGATTAATTTTAATTATGAGACATTTTTAGCGAGCTTTCAAAATAATATTTCACTCATTTTTCATAACCGATCAAGCAATAATTTAGAGATCGTTAATGACTTTTTAATCACTAAAAAGAACTTTGATTTAATTTTTAATTCGGATTGATTTAATTACTCGAAAAAAGTGATAGTCTAAAAAATCTCACTAAGTTAAAAAATCTCCACATTTATTCGTTAAGTCATCAATTTTCGTTCAATTTTCTTTTTTGATCAGTTTGGGATTAGTACATTAGATTTTAACAAATTGAGACATCAAACAAAATTTAGTGATATTTTTTAAGATTTTAAATTCAACTTTTTATTTATTTTGAAGAAAAATATCGTTTCTTTTTCGAAAATTTTCATTTTTTTTGCGAAAATTTTGAAGTTATCTATTTTTTTTTTTATTTTGACATTTTCAAAATTTTAGGTCATTTTAAATTTTGTGTAGGTTAAAAACTCACGTGTACCCCCCTAACTTAGACTTTTGCATTGTCCTCAAGAAAAAGGACAAAAAGCTAAATAAGAAATAATTGTGCGAAAATGAACAAGCAGATATTAAAATGCAATAAGACAAGAATAAACTCAAATAACATTGCATTCAAGAAGAGATAGATGATTACATAGTTCTTAGGAAAAAAATCGATAAAAGTAAAGGACTACATAACCAAAGAATAAACACGCCCAAGCAAGCTAGTGCGAGGTGTCGGGTGCATTGGAGTCGCGGGTGTATGGGTCATATAAGTAGTCCGAAAATTATGCATTTGGACCCATGTTCAAGCGGTATATGTTCGCTTTAAGGCGCATGATCATGCTCATGTCGCGTTTATAGTCTCAATGATTCACCTCGTGCTCCTTGCGGTACTTCGTAATGAACCCGTCAAGGCGAGTTTCTAATTGGTCAATCCAAATATTAATCATTGTCGTATTATATGCGTGCTCATCAAACTCTGCCTCGTAATTTAGAACGACATTCTCTTGATCCTTGTAGTCCTCCCCTAACTGGGACTCTGTCCTCACTTTCTTCATCATTATCTCCCTCCTCTATTTCGATATCCTTAAAAATAGGTGGGGGAGGGAATTACACATGCCGCATTTGACTGGCACTTTGATCAATGGAAGATGCGTTAATGGCCTTTGGCGCTCGTATGTAGGAACCCCCTCTGGTGACATGAGTGTCGCGGCAAAGTGAGTAAATAAACCACGCATACGGAAGAGATATTTTAACGGTCTTGTCGAATATAGCAGTAGTTATCTCTTGGAGATATATGTGAGGTAAGTTAATGCAGGCTTGCTCATTTAGGAAGTGATATAGAAAAGTGTCGTGGCAAAGGCGGACGACGGAGTTTTTGTAGTGGGGAGTATGGATCCGCACGTGATGATATGGGCTTAGTGGACACGCTCAGGAAGTTTCACGATGGGGAAAGTGTCTTTTGTCCACTCATTTCTGGGCTCCCAACGGTCGACACTTTGAGAGGAGGAGAGCAGCATTTGGGTAGGTGTGATTTTGATAAATGGTCACCCCCTTGGCCCTCATTTTACGTTGATTGATTTGGAGAGAGAGATAGACAATTTTTCCATGGACATGTGCCTTGTATTGGCTCCGAGATTTGCAGACTAGCGTCCTATAGAAAAGATGCACAATGTCATCTTGTACTCGATCAAGTGGTTTTGACCATTGTCACCACCCAAAGCGATTGAAAAGATTGGTGACCTCGGTGGGAAGGTCGTCCTACATTACTTTTCACTAGATGAAAACCATTCAGGTGGGGTCAAATAATGTCTTCACCCAGTTTTGCTCTTGGTATGAGCGAAAGCCCTTATTTTCGCCCTCGTTTATCATGTAGGTGAAGTCGTATTTTTTTTATAGCGCCATGATATAAGTAGGAGACTAGGAGCTTGAGAGAAAATGGAAGCAATAACGAATTATTTTTTTATGGGGGGAAGGTGGGATTTATAAGTGTGGGAGGTGGGAAAAGGAAATGGTGGGTGGGAAACAATTAGAGGGGGGTGAATTTTGGTTGGTTTTGGGTTGGAGGGAGTTAAAAGGGTGGGAAATTCATGTATGGAGGTAAGGGAAAGGGTTGAGATGGAAGGAGGTGAATATTTGGGTTGGAAAGGAAGAAAAGGGGAAAAAAATCCGTTTTAGTTGTTCAGGGGAGGCGAATTGATTCGGGCCTAGGGAGAACCGGTTCGGCTCAACAGGTTGTCCAAACCTACTTTTCCCCTTTTTCACAGAGGCTCGGGCACGGTGGTGGGGGAAAACTTCCACTCTCTACAAGGACCCTAATTTTACCAATGGTGATCGAGGCACTTCAAAAATTCATCATTTTTTTACTTTTGCTCTCCCGGGACGTGTTAGAGTAAAATTGTCATTCCTAACTCTAGCTAATGCGGACTCGACTAACACCTAAACACACTAAAACAAACACATGACTCACAACTATAAAAAAACTCACCCGATATGTGTCGGGGGTGCGATGACCTCTCTCCCAAAACCTATTCATCCCGTATATAGGGTCCGACAACCAGATTGCGACAGCTTCCTCAATACACACCTCTCGATATGGCTTTAGCTTCACTCTATTCACCTTTAATGTGTTCCCATCCTTAGGATTTTCAACTTATAGCCTACTATGGGGGAAAACCTCTCCCATGACGAATGGGTCGGTCCACCGTGAACGTAAGAGATAGATTTATTGTACTTGTGAGAGAGAGATTTATTTTTCATTTATGTGTACTCTCATATATAATAGATATTGGTTTTCGTTTCCCTTTCCTGTTTTGTTTATTTGGATACTTCTTCATCTTTGTGGGATATTTTTATGGATTATTGTCAATCATCTCTTGCATTATTTTAACATATCTCATTGTGATGGATGCTTTTCATTTCTATGTTATGGAGGTTATCTCTATTGTTTTATCTTATTAGTGTTGCCATGTCATCTCTATTAGATTGTTTTATTTTACTAACTTTGCAGGTGTGTTATATCCTTTTGTCTTTTTTGGAAAAAAGGGGGAGAACATGTTTAGGGGGATCTCGTAATTTGATTTACTTTTTGTCCTGATTTCCCCATGTGTTTTATGGCTTTGTTGTTTCATGTATGTAGGCTATTTCTCATATTTCAAATTCTTGCCTACAAGAGCTTCACATTGCAGTCGTGTTGTCAGTTGAGTCGAGTTTGTCTTTTTTGTTTTTTGTTTTTGGGATGGGCTTTAGGATTGGCTTGATGGCCTGGCTTAGAAAATTCCGAGTCTTTTTTTTATGTAGTCCTGAAATATCAAAAGGGGGAGATTTGTAAGGATAAATTTCCAATTGAGTCAATTTTTAGTATTGGCTATTTCCGTTGGACAAACATTTAGGATATTTTAGTATCATGCTACTCTACTTAATGTAGAATTTGGGCATCCTATTTTTCAACGTACAATAAGTTCATCCCAGCATCCGATTGCTCGTTTTCTCGAAAGGTATATGACCCGAATTATTTTACTTTGTTGAAGATAAATTTTGTAGTATTACATGCTTATTGGTTTTTTCCTTTAAAGTTAATTTAAATTTTCTAAAATTAGAGAGGTCGTTCGAATGACCCATCTCTCTTATTCATTCAAACGGCTTTAATCAACTTCCTTAAAGATTTTACCTAAAATGTTGTTTGAAGGACTTGTTCTAACAACACCCTGCAATATCGTTCGAACGAGCCAGTTAAGTTGTTCGAACGAGCAAATTTAATTTTTGAAAAATATGGGTTTTCCCATTAACTTCCCTTGCCCACTACTTCTAACTTTGAAACCACTTTAGAGCTCAAGAATTTAAAAGTTTTTGGTCGTTTCACTTAGAAAACACACTTTCTCTTAACATAAGGTCTCCAACTTTTCATGTGATCTTTAGGATAATTTTTTGAAACATATCAACCTAAACCTCTCATTACATTCATCCCGATTTGGGTACGATGGACTTCTGCACATGTTACATTTAGAGACGGTGCTTACCTAAACATAGGAGTGTTGTGTAGAGTGTTGGATCTACAATTCCTAGGGATGTGGGTATTGAAGACGACATCAATGGGTCTTGTGGAGTCAAGTCTATAAGTCTTGTGTGTCTTCTTATAAAACCCGTATTTGTAGTTGGTTTTGTCTAGGCCTGGCTATCTGATATTTTTCCTATTCGAACTTTCCATGTACATTGGCACGTTGTGTGATTGTGCTTTACTTTTAGATTACGCTTGATATCTCACATGCCTGTGTAGGAATTCTAGTAATCAAGATTAAAATTTGGAAAGTATAATCCTGCTAGCCTAATTTCTATCTGAATCCTATATTGCTAATTAATTTGTTTAAAAATGAGTGTATTTAATGAATTGAACTGATTCCATATAACCCTCTACCTTCACGGGAAGATGGAAAGTCTTTCCATACATAAAGCGAAACGAGGGCATTTTGAGGTTATACGCGGTTTGATAGGACCATAGTGCATCGAGTAATCTATTAGACCAATCCCTACTGTTGGGATCAACGGTACTTTCGAGGATTTGTTTGATCTCTCAAATTTCTAACTCTTCTTGCCCATTCATTTGAGGGTGGTAAGTCGTCTCCACATTATGGATGATACCATACTTTCTCATTAGCTTTTCAAAAGGCATGTTACAAAAATACGCGCCGTTGTCACTAATGATAGCTTTTGGATCACCAAAACGATAAAGAATGTCTTTGTGGATGAACTTTACCAGCACCTACTACCATTTGTCCTAGTAGATATGGACTCTACCCATTTAGACACATAGTTTGTCGGGACAAAGATGTATAGGAAACCAAAAGAGGGACGAAAAGGTACCATGAAGTTGATGCCCACACATTCAACTATCTCAATGACGAGAATAGGGGTCAACAGAATCATGTCACGTCGAGTAATGGATCCCATCCTTTGGCACCTATCGTAAGATTTTTAATAAACTTTCACTTCCCAGACGATAGTAGGCCAATAGAGACTGCATTGAAGAATATTTGTGTCATCGTTTTCATTGAAAAATGGTCTCTACATGCTTTCCAATGACAAAATCGAATGACATTCGGGATCTCATCATCCAGCACACATTTTTGGATTATTTGTCAATACTTAAAAAAATTGGGATTTTCATAGAAAAACATGCTCGAACATGTAAATAATTTATTCTTCTCTTGTGGTGTCCAATTAGAGGGGACGACCCTCGTGACTAAATAATTCAAAATATCTGCAAACCAAGGAAGAGAGGAAGTGGAAAATAATTTCTCATTCAAGAAGTTCTCATCTATGGGTATGGAATCTTTGGGAACATTGGACGAGAGCCAAGATAAATGATCGTATATGACGTTCTCTACTCCTTTCTTGTCTATAACGTAAATATTAAACTCTTGGAGTAGTAAGATCCACCTAATGAGGCGCGAATTTGCAACATTCTTGGTAAGGAGGTAGTTGAGATATGCGTGGTCGATAAAGCACATTATGGGTGACCAGATAAGATATAAACGGTATTTATCGAGGGTGAACACTAACGCTAGCAACTCTTTCTTTGTGGTGGTGTAGTTCGATTGAGGTTCGGTTAGGTTCCAACTAGCATAGAATATGATGTGGGCTTTTTATTATCTCTCTGTTGTCCTAAAATAGCGCTTATTGCATCATCACTCACATCACACATAAGATCAAATGGAAGGGTCCAACCCGGAGCTTACATGATGGGAGCATAGATTGGCATGCTTTTCAATTTTTCAAAATCTTCATGGGACGCTTCATTCCATTCAAAGGGGGCATCCTTCACGAGTAGGTTACTTAAAGGCCTAAAGATGATACTAAAATCCATAATAAACCTATGATAAAACCCTGCCTGGCTTTAGAAAGAATACATGTCCTTTAGTGACTTAGGTGGGGGAAGTTTGACGATAACATTGATTTTCTCCCTATGAACCTCCATCCCCTTGGATGACACAATGTGGCCGAGAACTACTCCTTTGGTAACCATAAAATGGAATTTCTCCCAATTTAGTACCAAGTTCTTTTCCATACATGGGGCCAGCACCTTTTCAATATTAGCAAGGCAATGGTCAAAAGAAGGGTCAAAGACACTAAAATAGTCCATGAGCACCTCAAGGCCCCTTTCGACCATGTCGCTAAATAGACTAAGCATGCACCTTTGAAAGGTCGCGATTTCATTACCCAATCCAAATTCCATACCTTTGTAGGCAAACATGCCAAATGGATATATGAACATAGTATTCTCTTGACCTAACAAATCCACCTCAATTCAGCTATACCCATAATAAACATCAAAAAATAGTAAAACGGGTGGCCCGAGACTCTATCAAGCAGTTGGTCCAAAAATGGAAAAGGTAAGTGGTATTTTATAGTTCTGTTATTGAGCTTTGGGTAGTTAATGCAAACCTTCCACCTGGTGGTGGTACATTTTGAGATAAGTTCCCCCTTTGCGTTCTTGACCACAGTCATTCCCGAATTCTTCGAGATGACTTGAATATGACTCGCCCATTTAATATTTGATATGGGATAGATGATGACATAATCGAATAATTTAATGGTTTCTGTTATTACGGCGTCTTTCATGGTCGGGATCAAACGTCTTTGCATCTCCCTAAAGGGCTTCACGTCCTTCTCTAGGTGGATTTTATGGGTACAAATCAAGGGACTTATACCTTTAAAATCCGCAATGAACCAACCAAAATCACCTTTGTGCTTCCTCAAAATGGCCATAAGCTTCCTTTCTTTCTCTTCATTTAGGCTTAAGGAGGTAATAACGGGCTATGTCTCAACCTCTACCAAATAAGAATATTTTACATTGGAAAGAAGCTTCTTCAATTAGAGTTTTGAAAATTTAACATCGGAGGGAATTATGAACGATTCCATCGGTGGTAATTCCTCAAATCGGGAGACCCAAGTATCATATCTCACATATTCTTAACTCATGCCCTCATCCAATAACTCTCTCATCTCACTCACCTCTCTATCAAAATCAGTATACACACTCTCGCTCTCACTCACCATCATTAGACATGCCTCAAGTGGATCCATAATGTGATTACCCTCAAAGTGTTCGCGTATAACCTCCTCTATAAGATCCTAATAGTGTAACTTGTCCTCATCACCCATTTGTTTGGTGATGTTAAAGATATTAGTTTCAAGTTTCATATTCCCAAATGTGAGTGGCATTTGCCCATTATGCGTATTAATCAACGTGTTAGCCGTGTCCAAGAATAACAAAAACATGATGACTCGCGGGAGAGGAGGGCTCCGTGTCCTAAATGAAAAGATCTATCGGGAAGTAGTACGTGTTAACTTGGATTAGTATGTCCTCAACTATCCCTCAGGGTACCTTTACAGAATGATCCGCGACTTGGAGAGTAATTTTGGTGGGATTAAGATCTCCCAAATCAAGCTTCTTATAGATAGATTAAGGGAGAATGTTGACACTCACCCCCAAATCTAGTAAAGATCTCTAGATTTTATTCTCTCCAATAATGCATGAAATGGTAGGCGTACTCGGATCCTTATTCATCGGTGGGAGATCTCTCAAAAGTACCGAACTAACATTTTATGCAAAGAACACCTTCTTCTTTACCTTTAATTTATGTTTCACTATGAGAAAGTTCTTTAGGAACTTCGCATATGCAAGGATTTGCTTGATAGCCTCAAGAAAAGGTAAGTTAAGCTTCACTTTCTTAAGAACTTCTAGAATGTCATCACGGGAGGCCCCCTTTAGAAGGAGGGACCAACCGTTGAGGGTAAGGTGAGGCTATAGGGGATTTCACTTCCACCTCGAGCCTAACTATGTGGTCTTTGACACTTTCTTCCAAGGGATCATCTTCAGACCCTTGCGTATCGGGAGAAGCCTCCTTATCTTTTTACACGTCGTGTGAAGGAGGTGATAAGTCAACAACCCTCCCACTATGTGGAGCGATTTCTGCTTAACACTACTATTTATTTTCATCAAGATTAGATCCCACACAATTTTGACCTTGTGGAGGTCATTGGTCTTTGGCGAGAAACTTTCCCTTCTCTTGGACATTTAAGGAAGATTGCAACTTAGAAAGTGATGCCTTTAAGTCGGCAAAATTTTGGGCATTTTGCACATTTATCACTGACTGAGTTTGCATTAATTGAGTAAGAGTGTCCTCGAGACTCTTCCGTTATGGGATCACATAAGGATCGAGAAGAGACTTTTTCATGAGGGGCACTTGTTGATAAGGTGGGAGTGTTGGCGAGTGATAGGAAACGTGTGGATTAGGGCTCATTGCTGCATTCGATTATCCATAACTAAAACTGAGATGATTTTTCCATCAGGGATTAAAATAATTCCTATGAGGGTCGTTAAAATTACCCTTATAGGATCCCACCACCTCAACTTTCTCTTGTAGAAAATTTTTATAGGCGGTTATTGTCAGATATTCCTTCGTTAAATGTCCCATCTCACAAATCACCCAATTCTCCTCCGATAAAGATCGAGGTGGGATGGATATATCTCTTCCCTAGCTTCAACCATGTCTTTCATCCACTCTGCTAATTGGTTAATTTGGATCTTCAACTCGGATTCATTGTCCAAGTGATAATGTTCGGATGTGGAAGGAGTTGTGTATGTCATTCTAGCTTGGGTTGGGTGTTCAAATCTGATGTGTCCCAAGCTTGAGTAGTTTCGGTGACTTACTTAAAGTGGGCCTCCATATTGTTCGTATCTAACCTGAAGAACTCTCCGGGACACATGGTTTCAACAAGTTATTTTGATCTTAGGCTAAGCCCATAATGGAAGTAAGAGATAAGTCTCCACTTCTCAAACCCATGATGTGGGTACATATTAACTAACTAATTGAACCTCTCCCAACACTTATCAAAAGTCTCATTATCTTTTTTCTTAAAAGTCTAAATTTGATCCCGGATAGAGTTAGTCCCATGTGTGTGAAAGAACTTCTGGAGAAGTTTGGGCTGCATGTCTCTCCACTTAGCTATCGAGTTCGGTGCTAATGACCAAATCCAAGTCTTGGCCTTGTCTTTAAGTGAAAACTTGAAAATATTAAGGCACGTTATGTCTTGAGTGAAATCTTGATCGTTTAATGTCTTGCACACCTCCTCAAACTCTTTAATGTGGAGATAAGGTTTCTCCGACTCTATAGCGCGAAAAGTTGAGGGAATCTAAACCATTCCATTCATAAAGTGTAATTTTCCCATATTATACGAAAATATAATGCATCTCATAGCGATGGTGCTATTGGGGTATAAGAGGTCTCTTATGAGGCCATACGACATCACACCCTCACCCGTTTCAAAACTACCGTGATCAGATATCGAACTAATAATTATAGAATAACTTTCCTCATCGGAGTTTCTAGATGTACGACATGTGGTGTGATTACAAGGTCTAGATGGTGGTACCTAGAAAGTTAGAGAGTTTGTGAGAGCTAGTAGGGATGAGTTCAATTATAGGATTTCGTGCACCATAGGAGTATTTAGATTTGGATTGGGATTGGGATTGGGCTGATTATTTTGCATTTAAGGCTTCGAGAAACTATTTTTATCTATTTGATTTTTTGGGGGATTTTTGATGTTTTTTGGAATTAGAGTCAAATTCTTAGATTAGTTCGACTTAACTAAGTGTGTCTACCTTATTCCCAGTCAACGAAGCCAAAAACTTATCGCGGCGCAAAATGGGTGTGCAATGCGTGTATCTACAGCTTAATTCCAAGACGGTAGCTCAAGTAATAATTTCGATGAGCCGGGGACAAATCCAATGGGAATAGGATGAATATCATGAAGACAACTACAAGGTAGGATTCTAAAACGTAGGTATCGACTCTCGAGAAAATATAGAAAAGCTGATGATTTTTTGTAAGAATTTTTACTTAATTAAAGCAACCTCTCTAGGAAGTGCGATTTAATTAAAAGAAAGAAAAAACTGAAATTTTTTATGTTCGAAAACTATTTGAGAAAATTGAAGTCGGGACCCTATCCCTCGAACCGTCGACATTTTCGTTAGATATAAAATTTTCAATAATTATGTACGTAAATAGAAGAAAACATCAATTTCATCAAAGCACTAAATATATGAGGATATTAGTCTGCACAATATTTAATCAATAATTAATTTGACGTGAATGACGAGATTGTCGACACACGTATTATATCCTTAAACACTCTGGTGGCCTAGGAAAAAAAGAGTTAACAAACCTATAATATTAGTCTCGAAAAAAATATCAAACCAAATAATTATATATATAGTTTTATATGATTTTATATCTAACTCATCTACCTAGGTTGGGTTCGTGTATCCCAACCCTCTAATAATTTTGTTCGGACATGTTTAAATTAACTATGCATGCGGTAGTGAAGTTTCATGAAGACACGATGATTGAATAATAAAAATAAATCATATAAATAATATTACCAAAAGTGTATAGAAGAAAGAACATGCACAAAGCAAGCCTTGAAATAAAACCGAAAAAATACAAGCTCTCGATTGATATTTGTATGCATGAAAAGTAAAACAATTGTTCTTTGATATCCATCTCCTTATACTACCTTCTAATGAATGATAATTTGTCTAAAAGACTCCTAATAAATGTCTACATAGGTTCCAAGTCGTTTAGAAGAATACACAAAACGTAAAACTCTTTGGGCTAAAAAGTAGGTCAAAAATAAAATTTCTACATCAGGGGACCGGAATTCGTTCGCCCTAGTCCCTGAATCGATTCACCCAGGCAAATCAATTCGTCTCAGGACCGAACCGGTTCAGACTTTGGGACTACCTAAGTTTCCTTATTTTGGATAATTTCTTCATATTTTCACGTTTGCCCCTGGATTTTTATCCCAACTTCAAATGCTCATAACTTCTTCACCGTAGTGCGGATTTGGGTGTTGTTTCTTCCAACGTGATCACGACTTCAAATTCTTCAAATTTTTAGTTGGTTCCTCCTCCGTGTTCTGGCTGAAAAATTACAAATATGCTCTTGTCTTTCCTTTCTTTTATTTCCTTTATCGTTTCGATTTTCCTCTCGCGTCCACTTGCACGAAATACCTGAATACTAACGAAAAAGGTTAGTAGCATAAATATGAGATAAAACTAGTCTAAATACACAACATGGGATCATAAAAGTACCCAAATTTAGGTGATAAAAATGAAATATTTATGCCTAACCAACTAGTATGTGTGAAATTTTATATTTCTCAAAAAGACTAAAAAGTTAAAACTAAGTGTTTTACTGTCCCCATAGTGGAGCCTAATACCATATTTGACACGTGTGTGTAGATAACAAGATATAAAAGGGTAACAATTGGATGGGTGAGAAGCCTCAGCTTCAGCCCAATTAGTCAAGTGATGTCCATGTCATTACTTGAGTTCATTTGGATCATGTGGAGGACAATGTCTGGGGGTCACATGGTTTTTCTTCTCGAGGGGGAGCTCTAGAGGGAATCCTTTAGAGCCTAGCATATGTCTTATGAAATATCATCTTGGGGCCATAAGCCATTGGCACTCCCGCATGATTCTATGTTTCTCGTGATAGACTAGGGGAGGGTTATATGTCATTGGGTTAGGGTTATATCTTAGTTCAGATTACTATGTGGCTTTTCTATGAGCGATGTGAGTCCTGGACCTTTTTTATTCTTCATACAATAGGCTATGATGAGGCATGTATCTCCATGTGATATATTTATCTTCTTGTAGATATCTATCTCGTTCACACATCTATACCTTGGGGATGTTGTGTTCCCTAATGTATTTTAAGCATTATTTGGAGAGGTTTCTGAGGTAGCAGGAGATTAGTAATTGTTGTTTTTATTAAAATATATGAGGGCATATAGGTGTACCTCGGAGACTGGCTCATTTCACCTAGTCGATTGAATTGTTACGATGAAAATGATAAGATTTATTTCTTATAGGGTTTCATCGTACATCTCTTACCATTTGACTGAGTAATCAGTTCCTTCTTCTGACGAGGTTAGAATATATGGCTCTTTAGAGAGAATGAATTGTGTAAGGGAGAGCAAGAATGGGTTGTAATTATTGTATTGGAGAAAGTGTACGGACCTGATGAAAAAGGTCATGTGGTCGATGGTGGGTTTGGTTTCGAGGATGATTAGTAGGGTTGGCGAAGGTATACCCTAGGGGGTGATATTTTGATGGTGGAGTGGATCCTCATCCTTAGTTGTTAATGGATGGGGACTATTAGATTTAAGGGGCTGGTGTTTGGGAGATAATTATTTGATATGGCTTTGGAATGAGGGTTGGGGTGATATGGGAATGGATTTCTCGTAATATAGGTTTTTGGCAGGATAATTCTCTCTGCATCTATGAGGTCTTGAATGGTGTATCTAACTCCATAACAGTTGTTTTTAGTGTGTCTATCTCCTTGATGGAATTCACATTGCAAGTCGAGTTGCTAGCATTTGTTTAGGCTAGTTGATGGTGGCCTAGGTTAAGTGGCTTATGGAAGCAATCCAACTTTAGGGTCATAAAGACCCCATCTGAGGGGGTGGGGGCTTGACTTTGTTTTAAATATCTATGTAAGATCTCTAACTTCTTGAAGAAATGGACCGCTTAATAGGACCTTGGGGGAGTCCTAACTGATAAGGAGTAGTGGTGGACACTAGACCTTAAGAAGTGTTGAGTCCTTGGTATGGTCCGATCAATGAGATGACTACCATACTACTGGTGTTGGACGTGGAGGCTCCAAGTGAGCCTCTGTTGGAAAAAAACTGGTTGGTCGCTCAGTGAGACTCTTCAGAGGATTTAGTTGCCTTGGTGACTAAGTTTAACTCGATCTTGCATCCTTGGTGGCTGAGGGCTTTGAAATCGAGCATCTAGGTGAGTCCGACTTTATTTTGCACTTCTTTAAGGAGGTTCTTAATCATAATATCAATATGATAATTTTTAAAGGGTTGATTGACCATTTAACCTACTTTTTCCCTCTAACAGGTAATGAATGCTTCAACTATTCCACCTTATTCCTGATTCAGCATTTTTAGTTCCTTGCAGATAAAACCTAGTTCTTTGGTGTATTCATGATTTCTCAGGAAGTCCCTACAAATGCCATCCCAAATTTTGTTGTCTCCTCTCGTTTTTGACCCATCTACCAGGTAAGGGCTCCCCCAACCAGAGTGGAGGAGAATATTTTTTTAAAACCCCTAGGTTTGCTTCCATGACTTGTATATCGAGGGGATATTGCACCCCCTCCTATTTTTAAGAAACTATTCAAAGAGGTTTCCAAGGTAATAGGAGAGTAGTCATAACTTCTTGCATCATAATTTGTGAGGTAATATAGGTGTACCTTAAAGACTAGATCATTCCACTCGGTGGATTAAATTTTTATGGGAGAGGTGATATGATTTATTTCCTAGAGGGATCCATCGTACATATCTTCCCATTAGACCGAGTAATAGGCTTTTTATTTTGATGGAGTTATCGTATTTGTATCTTTAGAGAGCATGAATTCTTTGCGAAGGAGTAACTCTGGGTGGTAGTGATTGGACTTAAGAAGGTGTACGGACCTAATGAAAAAGGTCATGTGGTCAATGGTGGTCTTTGTTTCAAATATGATTTGTAGGGATGGCGAGGGTGTACCTAAGGGTGGTTATGTTTAGATGGGGGACTGGATCCTCATCCTTAGTTTTTTATGGATGGGGGCTATTAAAGTGAAGGGGTAAGTGTTTAGGAGAGAATTCTGATATGGCAATGGAACGTGGGTTGGATGATAAGGGAGTGGATTACTTGTAACATTGGATTTTGGTGGGATGAAGCTCCCCACATCTATGAGGTTTATAAGGGTGTATTTGAGTTCCCAACATTTGTCTATAACATGGACAAATCATTAATGGAATTCACAAAGATAGTCAGGTTTCCAATATTTATCTAGGTTTGTAGGCGGTGGCCTAGGATTGAGTGGCTTGAGGTGACAATCCAATTTAAGGATGCAAAGACCTTACTGGGGGGGGGGGGGGGGCTTTTAGGTTTGTAAGATGTTTATGTATGGTCCGGACCTTCTTGATAGGATGGATCTCTTTAAAGGACCTTGGGGGTCCAAATTGATAAGGAGTAGTGGTGTCTATTAGGGCTTAAGAAGTGATGGGCCCAGTTATGGAGATTACTACCATAGTAATGATGTTGGATGTTGAGGCTTTAGGTGACCTTTTCTCGATAGAAAAATGATTGGTCGATTAACAAGACTCTTAAGAGAATTTTTTTGCCTTGGCGACCAAGTTTTTCTCGATCTTTCATCTTATGTGGTTGAGAACTTTGAAGTCGGTGATCTAGGTGAATCAGAGTTCATTTTATACCTCTTTTCGTAGGTTCCTAATCATAATTGTGGTATGATCATTTTCTAAGGGGATATTGACCATTTAACATGCCTTTATCTCCAATAAGTGATGAATGCTTCGACTATTTTACCCTCTTATTACTTCAACATTCTAGGTTTTTGAAGGTGAAATCTAGCTCACTACTCCAAAACAAGAAATTTATAACGATTTCTTCCTATTTATAACAGTTTTGTTAGTTAGAAATTTATAACGAACAAAATCCGTTACAAATAGTAAAAAACATTGCAATATATTGGTACCATTGCAAAAGTCATTTAAAAAAAAGGAAAAAAAAGAAAAGGATGAGGGAAGGTCGGGCGGGAATGTTTCCTCTACTTTCCTCACTACAAAACCCACTTCCCTCAAAATATATCCCACTCCCACTCTATCTCCCCTAATGGCACCCACTCTATGGATATTTCCCCACCGGTGACCTATCGAAGTCCCCCCCAATGACTTCGCACATTGTTTGAGATCAGGTGAACATTTCTTATTGTTCCTTGATTACTATATGATATTTCTTAAACGGCTGGAAATTGATATGCTGAATATGATGAAGTTTTCATAAATGAGTTTGGAGATTGAATTTGATGGAAATATATGAGATTGAATAAAAATTGAAAGATGCATAAATGAGTTTAGAATTTTTTTTTGATGGGGGTCAATTGTTTAATGTCATGAATTTTTGTTTTGTTGCTTAGTTTTGGTGAGTCCAGTAGACGTTAAATTAGGGTCTTCTGTTTCTTAATCATTCATTCCATGTTTATTTCTAGATTACAATATCCTTGTACGTTAATGTCTATATATGTCTATATGTTTACATAAGTATGTATAATTGATTCAATTAAACTTTATTTCTGGATCAGGAGTTCTACTTTTTAATTTCAAATCATATAACCATTATTTACTATTTATTGCGCTGATTTCATATTATGACCACGGATAATATTGACTAGTGTGATGTATGATATTTTCCCCAAAAATTCTCTCTCTAATATTAACATGTTATACATAGTCCAAAATATGCTGCTAAGGAATTATATGTTGTAACTTATGATAGGTAATGTTAGTGACAAAGTGAAAAATTAAGGTTAATACTTTATGCAATCACTATTAGATGATGCAAATAGTTATACGGTGTATGTATTTATTAACTAAAGTTGTTGATAAGTATTTGGTTATCAAAATATGGGCATTAGGAAAAGTATCTATTTTAGGTTGAGACGTTATGAGGAGGGGTCATTTTCTTATCTCTATATAGTAAGTTGTTAATTAATATTTAGTTTTGCCCAATGTGCTTATTGCGATACACGTCTTAAGTTTTATGGTAAATTAAAGGGAACCCCATGAATGATCACAATAGTTTCAAATAAAAAATATGATAAATTATTTTTTTAGTTACTTGATATGATGAATATGCTAAAATTTTATTTTTCTTCATCAAAAGTGTGTATAGAATTTAGAAATCATGAATTTATCATAAGTCGTGCTATAACTAATTGGCATATATAAAAACCAACTAATACTGAATAATACAAACGCAACTTGTTGTTAATATATGTTTTATCTTTTTATTTATCTTGTATTATAGAATGTCACGACCGATTAACAAAGACTGGATGGTCAAAGAGAACACATGCATCTTGTTGTATTTAAAGTCCATTGAATACTTTGTTAAATTTGTGGAAGAAAACAATGGTAAGGGGTTGACAAAGATACCTTGTCCATTTTCAAAGTGTCGCAATAAGTTTCTTTCGAAATAGAAAGACATAGAAACACATTTGTGGAGGAACGGTATGCATCGATTGTGTACTATATGGATTTTTCACTGTGAAAATTCATCCGTGAACACTATAGGTCCCCCACCGGTAGAAGAAGTTGAGGAAAACATAATACAAGAAAACATCGAAGAACGAGGTATTTGGGTGTAAAATCTTATTGATTTTTATTACGGAGTGCATAGAGAGCTTCATGTAGATGTTGAATGCGGTGAGTTGGGAGTTTCAAATGAAGATCATGTTTGAAATGATAAGTACAATAAACATATTAGATTATTAGTTGAGAAATTATATCCTTCGTGCGAGGGTCGTGAAATAACTCTTTATTAAATTATAGTACTTCACAACTTAAAGAAGCAATTTGGTTGGTCAGAAAATAGTGTCACGGTGCTCTTGTCTCTTAAAAATCTGACTCCCAAAGGGTAACAGACTAACAGAAAAATATTCGAAGATGAAGAGTATGATGAAAGATTTTAGGGATGAAGTACAACTACATACATGCATGCGTCTATAATCGTATTTTATATTTGAATGAGAATGAATATATGCATGAATGTACCTAATGTGGAGCGTCAAATTTATACAGTTACAATGAGGAGAGGGGGAAGAAGTTCCAAAGAACCTAAAAAGGTGTTAAGACATTTCCCTCTAATTCAAAGGTTAGTGAGATTTTAAACTATACCAAGGATAGAGAGGAAATGACAGGTACCATAGGGCAAACACTTCATGGAATTACCAGTTATATCCACGCTATTCATCCCAATGGATAAGTTTCTAATCAAAACGGCATGAATTTGCTAAAGAAGGACACAATATTTGGATATCAATATCAATTGTTGGGTTTAATCCTCCTGGCATTCAGTATGCAAATTATAGTTGTTGGCCTGTTATCATGGTGCCAAATTGTATTTCATATTCATTTTTCACGAAGAGAGAGTTTTAGATGTTGTCTTTGTTAATACCTGTTTCGAAGGAACTAGGTCAAGACATTGATGTTTTTCTTCAATTTTTAGTTGGTGAATTTAAGGAATCGTAGGAAATAGGAGTTTTGGATTATGACATGTATGAGATGAAAACTTTTATATTGAAAGCTATGTTAGTGTGGGGGATTCATTATTTCCCTACATATGATAATTCACCTAGGTGTGCTACACATGGTTGTAAGGATTTCCCTATTTGTGGGATGATACCCCATCCATCCAACTGACTAACAATAGTAAGATAGTTTATTCAAACTATCATATTTTCCTTGAAATGGATCACCCCTTTAGGAAAGGTGGAAGTTTGGGTCTTAGATCACTAGAATATACACATCTTCCACGTCGGTTGAGTGAGGATGCACTTTTAAATAAGTTACATTTCATCGAGTATATGCCGGGAAAGTCTCCAAAAGTTTCCAGTAAGAAGAGAAAGATAAGTATGCAAATGAGAATTGTATTATTGAAGTTGAAGTTAAATAGGCATGGTATAAAAGGTTTATTTTATTTGACTTGGAATATTGGAGTACTCATAAAACTCGACCTGTTCTCAATGTGATGCACACCGAGACGATGTTACTGAGCATTTGTAACACCCCAACATGGATTCATGGGTTAATCGTGGGTCAACCCGGTCCGTTATGGATGTTAGGTGTGAATTATAATAAGACAACCTAAATAACATTAATAATCAAGTTTCATTTAATTAACATTTCATTTATTTAGCACGCAATTTCAATTTATATCAAGCTACGTATGGGAACCATGGGAAGAATCTGTGGAATCCAAGCATATAGAGATACTAACTTAAAATAAAAAGGATACTTACATGTGTAATGCTCTCAAAGTAAGAAATCACGTACAACTTGCCATAATAAAGGAAAGGGTATGAGCCGAATGCCCAGTGAAAAATACAACAATGCAACATAGAATCTAACGGCAGGAAAGACACTCTATAACATACCACCGACGTACACTTGAAAATACCATATATATATATATATATATATGCACACATATATATACTAAGCATGAATCTGTTCATTCCAAAACATGACTTGAGTTGATTAAATCACACTAATCTCATAGAGGATCCATTTTACACCCTTTACTTGACTTTACACTGATTTTCGAATTTAACGCACTCGGTTAAATACTTAAAAAAATGGAATTTGTTTAGGAAAGAACACTCCATTATCGAAATTTCCCATTTACTCATAATAAATTCACTTGAGTATTTTACTTGAAAATCACCTTTCAACACCCGTACACTCGGTGTTAGAAAATACTTGTTTTTCCTTTTTAAAACCTTTCACAACACACACTTGGGTTAATTATGGTTAAAACCATCTTAGGTTGCTTGATTTCCCATTAACCCCTCCATTTCTGTCATTAACTCACGCTTTACTTGGACTTAGTCATATTCTTATTTCTTTCCCAAATTACCCCTTTCAAGATAGGGGAATTTACGATATCATTTTTTAAGGGTTGTCTTTTCTTGACATTCTCAACGTAACGAATTTCCTTACAATATTCCAGTCATCTCATTATCTTTTTTCATTGGAATTTACCATATAATCATGTACTTTAACTGGCTCCACACCATCAGCTACACTACCATATGCTCTGGCCAGTGATTTGGGTCTTTCACCATAGGGCTCCGAGCCCTTCTTAATTTTTACCGGTTCTTTCGAGTTTCTTTTATCACGTGTTTAATACTTTTCCTTGTCCACATTATTCCACTTTTACCGATCGAAGCCAAAATCCCGGGAACTGTTACCCATATTTTTCTTACACTAGAAAACCACCATTTCTTATCATATACACATTTACGCTGATTTCATCCCGAAAATCACTTTCTTTTAGGACCATTTTCTGTAACACTTTTTCTAACATTTTTATTTCATAAAAATGTTCCTCTTTATGTAAAATTACCATTTTACCCATTTGTTTCCAAACTTGCCTTTCCTCAATTTTCACAAGTATTATTTCCCATATACATTATTAAGTTATACAAACCAACTTCTTGAATGTTTTACTCATTAACACTTACTGTACACTTCAGAGTTAACACACTTTTCAAGTTGAAAATCTCTTTATCTCATCACTTTCTTTAACACGGAAGTCATTGGATATTTGAAGACTACTTTATAAGAAAAATATCATTTTCCTTTATCATCATATATAGTCGTGAAAATACACTTGTCACGTTTTCAGCACTTATTAACACACTTTAAAGGGATGACATTTCTATTTTATTTATTTCATGTTAAAACTCATTAAAACTTTTACTAAACTTGTTCATATGCTCATTGCCAAATTAATTCAAGTTTATACACATAGAAGAGGGATTTTAAGTCCAAAAATCCAATAAAATGAGTTTAATATATGCTTTATTCAAAAAAATTCATAATACTTGCAAAACATGCTTTTCAAGACTAAAAGACATTTTTATTCCTCAAAACTTGAATACATGACTAACTTCAAAGAAATTCTATTTTTACAAGAAAACTCTAAAACTTTGCACATAAAATATCTTAACAAGATAAATAACATTTGAAAATATTGTATTTCGTAAAATATTTAATACCAAGTCTTCTTGAACACATATCATTTTCTAAAAAATTTGAAACCATTTGTAATACCATTTTACGTAAATCATGAGACATGACCATTTAAAATCTGCAAGACTCTTACTTTTACAAACTCTACATATTAGACCAAAAGCTAAGAATTAGAGTACTTAATCTTTAAAAGTAGAGTTTCACACGCCACAACAAGTTCTGCGCATGGTCACGGACTTGGGCCATGACCATTGAAGGTGGGTCGTGGATAGGGTCCATGACCATTTCAGGCATAACCATTTTTAGTGGTCACGACCCAAGTCCCTAAACAGCATCATTGGTCACGGTCCATGATTGTCACGGTCTAAATCCTTGACCCAGCCATTTGGTGCCCACCAAACCTGGTCATTGACTTAGGCCATGACCACTTAATTTTTAACATTAAAGATGATCACGGACCTCGGCCATGACCCAACTATTTGTGCCTGCGAAACCTGGTCAATGACCTGGGCCGTAACCCAATCATTTGTGACCAGAAAACCTGGTCACGTACATGGTTTGGGACCACTTAACTTTCAACATTAAGTATTGTCACGAACCTGGGTCATGACTAAACCATTTATTACCACGAAACATGGTCACGCCTTTGGGCCGTGACCATTTTTAAAAATTAAAAAAATTTAACATTTTTTTATCAAACCGGGAGTCCCGTGAGTACGTGATCGGTTATTACGGGTTACACGGGTCCCGTGCAAGGTTTTCATGCCTCTGACGGGATCGTTTTGTGACTGTTTTACATTTTCACCCTTCGACGGCATGCTTTTAAGCCTAAGTCTAACAATTTACAAATTTGAACCATGCTCTTAAATCAAGAGCCCCATGAGCACGCGGTCAATTTCTACGGGTTATATTGGTCCCGTGTAAGGTGTTTATACCTCTCACGATACCGTTTTGTGGTTGTTATACGTGTTTGCCCTTTGACGACATGTTTCTAAGACTAAGTCTAATAGTTTGCAAATTTTCACCCTGCTCTTAAATCGGGGGCCCCATGAGTATGCAGTTAGTTCCTCCGGGTTACATTAGTCCCGTGCGAGGTGTTCATGCCTATAACGGGGCCATTTGGTTGCTATTTTATTCCTTCACCCTTTGACAACATGTTTTTAGCTTAAGTATAACAATTTGTAAATTTTCATCGCGCTCTCAAACCGAGAGCCTCGTGAGTACGCGGTTAGTTCCCGCGAGTTACATTAGTCCTGTGAGAGGTGTTTATGTCTCTCACGGAGCCGTTTTATGGATATTTTATGTTTTAACCCTTTAAAGGAATATTTTAAAGCCTAAGTTTAACAGTTTACAAAGTTTTATTGTGCTCTCAAATTGAGGGCCCCAGTAAATATGCAATCACCTCCTACGGGTTACATTGGTCCCATACCAGGTGTTTGTGCCTCTAACAGGGCTATTTTGTGGATGTTTTACATTTTCACCCTTTGATGACATATTTTTAAGCCAAAGTATAATAGTTTGAAAATTTTCATTTTGCCCTTAAACTGGTAGCCTCGTGAGTACACGATCGGTTCTTGCTGGTTACATTGGTCCTATGCGAGGTGTTCGTGCCCTTGACGAGACTGTTTTGTGAATGTTTTACGTTTTCACCCTTTGACAGCATATATTTAAGCCAATGTTTAATAGTTTGAAAATTTTCATCGTGCTCTCAAACTGGGAGACCCGTGAGTATGCGGTCAGTTCCAGCAAGTTACATTGTTCCCGTGTCAGGTGTTTGTGCCTCTCACGGGGCCGTTTTGTGGCTATTTTATGCTTTAACCTTTAACGACATGTTTTTAAGCCTAAGTCTAACAATTTGAAAATTTTCATCGTGCTCTCGACATGAGAGCCGCGTGATTACACAGTCAGTTCCTGCAGGTTACATTAGTCCCGTGTGAGGTGTTTATGCCTCTAACGAGGCCATTTTCTGGCAATTTTACATTTTCACCCTTTGACGACATGTTATTAAGACTAATTCTAATAGTTTGCAAATTATCATCCTGCTCTCGAACACGGAGCTCTGTGAGTATGCGGTCGGTTCTTGCGGGTTACATTGGTATCGTGCGAGGAGTTCGTGCCTCTCACAGGGCCGTTTTATGGCTGTTTTATGTTTTCACCCTTTGACGTCATATTCGTAGGATTATGTGTAACATAGGGCAAATTTTTACCGTGCTCTCAAATTAGGAGCCTCGTGAGTACATCGTCGATTCCTGTAGGTTACATTGGTCCCGTGAGAGGTGTTTTTGCCTCTGACGGGTCCGTTTTGTGGCTGTTTGATGTTTTTACCCTTTGACGAATTATTTTTAATTCTAGGTCTAATAGTTTGCAAATTTTTCTCGTGCTCTCAAACCGATAGCCCCGTGAGTACGCAGTCAGTTCGTGCAGGCTACAATGGTCCCGTGCGAGGTGTTCGTGCCTTTGATGGGGCCGTTTTGTGTCTATTTTTTATTGACAACATGTTTTTAAGCCTAAGTCTAATAGTTTGCAAATTTTCATACTGCTCTCAAATTGGGGTCCCTGTTAGTATCCAGTCAATTCCTACGGGTTACATTGGTGTCGTGCGAGGAGTTCATACCACTCATGGAGCGGTGTTATGGATGTTTTAGGTTTTCACCCTTTGACGCCATATTTTTAAGCCTAAGTCTAACATAGTGCAATTTTTCACCGTGCTCTCAAACCAGGAGCCCTGTGAGTATGCCGTCAGTTCTTGTAGGTTACATTGGTCCCATACGAGGTGCTTTTTCCTCTGATGGGGCTGTTCTGTGGATGTTTGATTTTTTCCCCCTTTGACGGCGTGCTTTTAAGCCTAAGTCTAGCAGTTTGCAAATTTTTGTCATGCTCTCAAACCGGGAGTCCCGTGAGTACGCGATTGGTTCTTGCAGGTTATATTGGTCCAGTGTGAGCTGTTCGTGCCTTTGATGGGTCTATTTTGTGTTTTCACCCTTTGACACCATATTTTTAAGTATAAGTCTAATAGTTTGAAAATTTTTGTCCTGCTCTAAAACTAAGATCCCTGTTAGTATGAAGTTAGTTCCTACGGGTTACATTGGTATCGTGCAAGGAGTTCATGCCTCTCACGATCCTGTTTTATGGTTATTTTACGTTTTCACCCTTTGATGACATATTTTTAAGCCTAAGTCTAACAGAGTGCAAATTTTTGTCATGCTCTCAAATCGGGAGCCTTGTGAGTATGCCGCAGTTTCTGCAAATTACATTGGTTTTGTACGAGGTGCTTGTGCTCTGACGGGGCCGTTTTTCGGCTGTTTGTTGTTTTTATCTTTGACGAATAGTTTTTAAGCCTAAGTCTAATAGTTTGCAAATTTTTATCGTGTTCTCAAACTGGGAGCCCCGTGAGTATGCGGTCGATCCCTGCAAGTTACATTGGTCCCGTGCGAGGTGTTCATGCCTTTGACGGGGACGTATTGTGGTTGTTTTATGTTTTCACCCTTTGACGGCATGTTTTTAAGCCTATGTCTAATAGTTTTAAAAGTTTTGTCCTGCTCTCAAACTGAGATCCCTATTAGTATGCAGTCAGTTCCTGAGGGTTACATTGGTATCGTGCGAGGATTTCGTGCCTCTCACGGGGCCGTTTTGTGGTTATTTTATGTTTTCATACTTTGACGACATATTTTTAAGCCTAAGTCAAACATGGTGCAAATTTTCGCCATGCTCTCAAATCGGGAGCGTTGTGAGTACACCGTCGGTTCCTACAGGCTATATTGGTCTCATGCGAGGTGTTTGTGCCTTTGATGGGGCCGTTTTGTGGCTATGTGATTTTTTCACCCTTTGACGGCATGTTTTTAAGCCTAAGCATAAAAAATTGCAAATTTTTATCCTGCTCTCAAACCGAGAGTCCTGTGAGTATGTGGTCAGTTCCTGCGAGTTACATTGGTCCAGAGCGAGGTGTTTGTGCCTCTGACAAGGACTTTTGTGGCTATTTTATATTTTCACCCTTTGATGACATTTTTTAAGACTAAGTCTAAAAGTTTTCACCTTGCTCTCAAATCGGGAGCCCCATGAGTACGTCGTCGATTCCTACGAGTTACATTGTTCCTCTGCGAGGTGTTTGTGCCATTAACGAGCAGTTTTTTGGCTGTTTTATGTTTTCACCCTTTGATGGCATGTTTTTAAGCCCGAGTCTAATAATTTGCATATTTTTATCTTGCTCCCAAACTGGGTGCCCCGTAAGTACGCGATCGATTCACACGAGTTAGATTTGTCCCGTGCGAGATGTTCATGCCTCTTATGGGGCCGTTTTGAGGCTGATTTACATTTTCACCCTTTGACGGATTGTTTTTAATCCTAAATTTAACAACTTACAAAATTTTTTTGTGCTGTCAAATAGGAGCCCCGTGAGTACGCTGTCGGTTCTTACAGGTTACATTGGTCTAGTGCGAGGTGTTTGTTCCTTTGACGGAGCCGTTTTGTGGTTATTTTATGTTTTCACCCTTTAACAACCTGTTTTTAAGCCTAAGTCTAACAGTTTGTAAATTTTCATCGTGCTCTCAAATGAGGAGCCCCATGAGTATGAGGTCGGTTCCTGCGAGTTACATTAGTCCCATGTGAGGTGTTTGTGCCTCTTATGGGGTTATTTTGAGACTGGTTTAAGTTTTCACCCTTTGACGGATTATTTTTAAGTCAAAGTTTAACAACTTGTAAATTTTTGTCGTGCTCTCAAATTGGGAGTCCCGTGAGTACGCTGTCAGTTCCTACAGGTTACACTGGTCCCATGCAAGGTGTTTGTGCCGCTGACGGGGCCATTTTGTGGTTGTTTTATGTTTTCACTATTTGACAACTTATTTTTAAGCCTAAGCCTAATAGTTTGAAAATTTTCATCCTGCTCTTAAATTGAGATCCCTGTTAGTATTTAGTCGGTTCCTGCAGGTTACATTGGTCCCGTACGAGGAGTCCGTGCCTCTCACGAGGACATTTTGTGGCTATTTCACATTTTCACCCTTTGACGACATGTTTTTAAGCTTAAGTCTAACAGTTTACAAATTTTTGTCGTGCTCTCAAATAGAGAGCCGCTAGAGTACCCCGTCGATTCCTATAGGTTACATTGGTCCCGTGCGAGGCGTTCGTGCCTCTAATGGGGCTGTTTTGTTGCTATTTTATATTTACAACCTTTGACGGCATGTTTTTAAGCCTAAGTCTAACAGTTTGCAATTTTCTTCATACTCTCAAACCAGGAGCCCTATGAGTACGCGTTCGGTTCCTGTGGGTTATATTGGTCCCGTGCGAGGTGTTCATGACTCTCATGGGGCCATTTTTTGGTTATTTTATGTTTTCACCATTTGACAGCATGTTTTTAAGCCTAAGTCTAATAATTTGCAAATTTTCATCATGCTCTCAAACTAGGATCCCCGTGTGTACGCAATCAGTTCCTGTGGCTTACATTGGTCCCGTTCGAGGTGTTCATGCCTCTGATGGGGACATTTTGTGGCTATTTTTTATTTCCCCCTTTCACGACATGTATTTTTGCTTAAGACTAACAATTTACAAATTTTCATTCTGCTCTCAAACCGGGAGCCCCGTGAGTACGTAATCAATTCCCGTGGGTTACATTGGTCCTGTGTAAGGTGTTTGTGTCTCTGAGGGTTATTTTGTGGCTCTTTTACATTTTCACCCTTTGACGGCATATTTTTAAGCCCATGTCTAACAGTTTCCAAAATTTCATCATGCTCTCAAATCGAACACTCCGTAAGTATGAGGTCGGTTCCTTTGGGTGACATTGTTTCCATATGAGGTGTTCGGGAACTGACGGAGCCATTTTGTGGCTATTTAATGTTTTCACCCTTTGACGGTATGCTTTTATGCATAAGTCTGACAGTTTGCAAATTTTTTCCGTATGCTCAAACCGGGACTCCCGTGAGTATGTGGTCGGTTCTTGCGTGTTAAATTGGTCCCGTGCGAGGTGCTTGTGCCTCTGACGGGGCCGTTTTATAGATGTTTTATGTTTTCATCCTTTGACGACATGTTATTAAGCCTAGGTCTAATAGTTTGTAAATTTTTATATTATTCTCAAATTGGGAACCCCGTGAGTACGCGATCGGTTAACGCGGGTTACATTGGTCCCATGCAATGTGTTCGTGCACTGATGGTGCCGTTTTGTGGCTATTTGACATTTTCACCCTTTTACGACATGTTTTTAATCCTAAGTCTAACTGTTTGCAAATTTTCATCGTGTTCTCAAACAGGGAGCCCCGTGAGTACGCGGTCGATTTCTACGAGTTACGTTAGTCTCGCGTGAGTCATTCGTGCCTCTGACGGGGCCATTTTGTGGGTGTTTTATGTTTTCACCCTTTGACGGCATGTTTTTAAGCCTAAGTCTAACAGTTTTTAAATTTTCGTCCGGCTCTCAAAAACGGGAAACCTGTTAATAAGCGATCGGTTCCTACGAGTTAAATTGGTACCGTACGAGGTGTTCATGCCTCTGATAGGGCCATTTTATGTCTATTTTATGTTTTCACTCTATGACGGCATTATTTAAGCCTAAGTCTAACAGTTCATAAATTTTCATCGTGCTCTCAAGCCGGGAGCCCCATGAGTACGTGATCAGCTCCCGTGGATTACATTGGTCCCGTGAGTGGTGTTCGTGCCTCCGACGGGGCTATTTTTTGGATGTTTTACGTTTTTACCCTTTGATGACATATTTTAAAGCTAAAGTCTAATAGTTTGCATATTTTAGTCCTGATCTCAAATCAGGAGCCCCGTGAGTACGCGGTCGGTTCTCACGGGTTACATTGGTCCCGCGTGAGGTCTTTATGCCTCTCACTGGGACGTTTTATGAATGTTTTACGTTTTCACCCTTTGATAGCATATTTTTAAGCCTATGTCTAACAATATACAAATTTTTGTCATGCTCTCAAACTGGGAGCCCCGTGACTACGTGGTTAGTTCGAGCGGGTTACATTGGTCCTGTGCGAGGTGTTCGTGCCTCTCATATGGCCATTTTGTGGCTGTTTTATGCTTTTAAGCTTTAAAGATAAGTTTTTAAGCCTAAATCTAACAGTTTGCAAATTTTCATCGTGCTCTCAACTCGAGATTCGCGTGAGTACGCAGTCAGTTCCTACGGGTTACATTGGTCCTGTACGAGGTGTTGGTGCCTCTGACAGGGGCCATTTTGTTACTGTTTTATGTTTTAACCCTTTGATAATATGTTTTAAGCCTAATTCTAGCACTTTACAAATTTTCGTCGTGCTCTAAAATCGAGAGTCCCATGAGTACGCGATTGGTTCCTGCAGGGTACATTGGTCCAGTGCGAGGTGTTCGTGCCTCTGATGGGGGTATTTTGTGGCTAGTTTACATTTTCACCCTGTCATGGCATATTTTTAATCCAAAGTATAATAGTTTGCAAATTTTCATTTTGCTCTCAAATCTGGAGCCTCGTGAGTATACGATCGGTTCTCCCTGGTTATATTGGTCCCGTCCGAGGTGTGTGTGCCTCTGACTGGGCCGTTATGTGAATGTTTTACATTTTCACCTTTTCACGGCATATTTTTAAGCCTGTGTCTAATAGTTTTCAAATATTCATCTTGCTCTCAAATTGGGAGCCCCATGAGCATGCAGTCGATCCCCGCGAGTTACGTTTTTTCCATGTGAGGTGTCCGTGCCTCTTAAGGGGTCATTTTGTGGCTATTTAATGTTTTCACCCTTTGACGGTATGCTTTTATGCATAAGTCCAACGGTTTGCAAATTTTTGTCGTATGCTTAAATCGGGAGTCCTGTGAGTATGCGGCCGGTTCCTGGGTGTTACATTGGTCTGGTGCGAGGTGCTTGTGCCTCTGATGAGGCCGATTGTGGATGTTTTATGTTTTCACCCTTTGACGGCATGTTATTAAGCCTAAGTCTAAATGTTAGCAATCTGGAACCCCGTGAGTACGCGGTTGGTTCCTACGGGTTACATTGGTCCTGGGGTAGGTGTTAGTGCTTCTGACGGGACCATTTTGTGGCTATTTTATGTTTTCACCATTTGACGATATATTTTAAAGCCTAAGTCTAACAATTTACAAATTTTTATTGTGCTCTCAAATAGGGAACCCCGTGAGTACGCGATCGGTTCCTACGTGTTACATTGGTCTAGTGTGATGGGTTCATGCCTCTGATGGGGCCGTTTTGTGAATGTTATATATTTTCACCAATTGATGACATATTTTTGAGCCTATGTCTAACAGTTTACAAATTTTCATCTTGTTCTCAAATCGTGAGCCCGGGAGCATGCGGTCGGTTCCAACGAGTTACATTTTTTCCATACGAGGTGTTCACGGCCCTCATGAGGCTATTTTGTGGATATTTTTCATTTTTACCCTTTGACGACATATTTTTAAGACAAAGTCTAACAATTTGCAAATTTTAATCGTACACTCAACCCGAGAGTCACGTGAGTGCGCGGTTAGTTCCTGCGGATAAAATTGGTCCCGTGCGAGGTGTTCGTTCCTCTGAACGGGCCGTCTTGTGGCTATTTTATGTTTTCAGCCTTTGATGGCTTGTTTTTACGCATAAGTCTGAGAGTCTGCAAATTTTTGTCATGCTCTCCAATTGAGAGTCTCGTGGGTACGCGGTCGGTTCCTGCAGGTTACATTGGTCCTGTGTGAGGTGTTCGTGCCTTTGGCTGGGCAGTTTTGTTGCTATTTTATGTTTTCACCCTTTGACGACATGTTTTTAAGCCCAAGTCTAATAGTTTGTAAATTTTCATCCCGCTCTCAAACTAGGATCCCTATTAACATGCAGTCAGTTCTTGCAGGTTACATTGGTCCCATGCGAGGAGTACGTGCCTCTCACAGGGCCGTTTTGTGACTATTTTATGTTTTCACCCTTTGACGACATATTTTTAATCCTAAGTCTAATATTTTGCAAATTTTAGCCGTACTCTCAAACTGGGACCCCCATGAGTTTTTTATCTGGTCCTGAAGGTTATATTGGTCCTATGGGAGGTGTTCGTGCATCTGACGGGGCTTTTTTGTGGCAATATTATATTTTCACCCTTTGAAGGCATGATTTTTAGCCTAAGTCTAACAGTTTCCAATTTTCATCCTTCTCTCAAACTGGGAGCCCTATGAGTACGCAGTCGATTCCTATGGGTTATATTAGTCCCGTGCGAGGTGTTCGTGCCCCTCACGAGGACGTTTTGTGGGTATTTTATATTTTTACCCTTTGACGACATGTTTTTATGCCTAAGTATAACAAGTAGCAAATTTTCATCATGCTCTAAAATCGGGAGCCTCTAGAGTATGCGATCAGTTCCAGCGAGTTACATTAGTCCCGTGCGAGGTGTTCATGCCTCTGACGGGACTATTTTCTGGCTGATTTACGTTTTCACCATTTGACATCATATTTCACAGCCAAAGTCTAATAGTTTGCAAATTTTCATCTTGCTCTCAAATCAAGAGCCCAGTGAGTACACGATCGATTCTCCTTAGTTAGATTGGTCCCGTGTGAGGTGTTCGTGCCTCTGATTGGGCCGTTATGTGAATGTTTTACGTTTTCACCCTTTCATAGCATATTTGTAAGCCCGTGTCTAAGAGTTTTCAAATTTTCATTTTTCTCTCAGACTAGGAGCCCCATCAGTATGCTATCGGTTCCTGCGGGTTGCATTGATTCCATACGAGGTGTTCATGCCTCTTACGGGGCCTTTTTGTGGCTCTTTTACGTCTTCACCCTTTTACGACATGTTTTTAGGCATAAGTCTAACAATGTGTAAATTTTCTTCGTGCTCTCAAATTGGGAGTCCTGCTAGTACGCTGTCAGATATCGCATGGTACGTTGGTCTGGTTTGAGGAGTTCGAGCCTCTGACGGGGCCATTTTGTGTACATTTTGTATTTTCACCCTTTTACGGTATGTTTTTAATCCTAAGTCTACGAATTTGGAAGTTTTTATCATCCTCTCAAATAGGGAGCCCTATGAGAAAGGGGTCGATTTTTTCGAGTTACATTGGTCCCGTGTTAGGCATTCGTGGCTCTCATGGGGCCATTTTGTTGATGGTAAACATTTTTGCCCTTTGACGATATATTTTTAAGCCTAGGTCTACCAATTTGCAAATTTTTGTCCTGCTCTCAAATCGGGAGCCCCGTGAATATGCAATCAGATCCTGGGGTTACATTGGTCCCGTGCGAGGTGTTCGTGCCTCTCACGGGGACATTTTGTGTCTATTTTATGTTTTCACCCTTTGACGACATGTTTTTAAGCGTAAGTCTAACAGTTTGCAAATATTCATCTGGATCTCAAATCGGAAGCCCTTTTAGTATGCGATCGATTCCTACAGGTTACATTGGTCCCGTGCGAGGTGTTCTTTCCTCGAATGGGACTGTTTTGTGGATGTTTTACATTTTAACCCTTTGACAGCATGGTTTAAGCCTAAGTTCAAATGTTTTCAAATTTTAGTCGTGCTCTCAAACTGGGAGCCCTGTGAGTACGCGGTCGGTTCTTATGGTTTACATTGGTCTCATGCGAAGTGTTCGTGAGTCCGACGGAGTCATTTTATGGTTGCTTTATGTTTTCACCCTTTGATGACAAGTGTTTTAAGTCTAATAGTTTGCCAATTTTCATCCTGCTCTCAAATTGGGAGCTGTGTAAGTACGAGATCGATATTTTTATGGGTTACATTAGTCCCGTGCAAGGTTTTCGTGCCTCTCACGGGGCTGTTTTGTGGCTATTTTATGTTTTCACCCTTTGCTGGCATGTTTTTTAAGCCTAAGTTTAACCGTTTGCACGTTTTTATTGTGCTCTCAAACTGGGTGCCCTATGAGTATGCGATCGGTTCCGGCAGCTTACATTGGTCCCTTATGAGGTGTTCGTGCCTCTGACAAGGCTGTTTTGTGGTTGTTATACGTTTCCCCCTTTGACGACATATATTTTGCCCTAAGTCTAACATTTTGTAAATTTTTGTCATGCTCTCAAACTGGGATACCTATGAGTATGCGGCTAGTTCCCATGGGTTACATTGGTCCCGTGCGAGGTGTTCGTGCCTATGATTGGGTTGTTTTATGGTTGTTTTACATTTTCACTCCTTAACGACATGTTTTAAGCTTAAGTCTAATAATTTGTAAATTTTCTTGGTGCTCTCAAATCGGGAGCCGCGTGAGTAAGCGGTCGGTTTCCACGGGTTGCATTGGTCCCGTATGATGTGTTTGTACCTCTAACGGGGCCGCTTTGTGGTTGTTTTACGTTTTCACCCTTTGGCGGCATGTTTTTAAGCCTAAGTCAAATAATTTGTAAATTTTCATCATGTTCTCAAATCGGGAGCCCCGTGAGTACATGGTCAGTTCTCGCGGGTTACATTGGTCCCGTGCAAGGTATTCATGACTCTGACGGGTCCGTTTTGTGGCTAATTGAAATTTTCACCCTTTGATGACTTGTTATTAAGCCTAAGACTAACAGTTTGAAAATTTTCATCGTGCTTTCTAACCGGGAGCCTCATGAGTACACGATTGGTTCCAACGGGTTACATTTTTTCGGTGCGAGGTGTTCATGCTTCTCATGGGGCCATTTTTTTGGTTGTTTTAGGTTTTAACCCTAATGGCACGTTTTTAAGCCTAAGTCTAACAATTTGCCAATTTCATCATGATCTCAAACCAGGAGCCCTGTGATTATGCGGTCAGTTCTTACAGGTTACATTGGTCCGGTGCGAGGTGTTCGTGCCGCTGACGGGGTTGTTTTGTGGTTGTTTTATGTTTTACCCTTTGACCGCATGTTTTTAATCTTAAGTCTAATAGTTCACAAATGTTTTTCCTACTCTCAACTCGAGAACCCCGTGAGTATGCGGTTGGTTCCTTTGTGTAAAATTGGTCCCGTGCGAGGTGTTCATGCCTCTAACAGGGCCATTTTGTGGTTGTTTTACACTTTCACCCTTTGGCGGCATGTTTTTAAGCCCAAGTCTAGCAGTTCGCAAATTTTCGTCGTGCTTTCAAACCGAGAGCACCATCAGTACGCGATCAGTTCCTGCGGGTTACATTGGTCCCTTGCGAGGTGTTCGTACCTCTAACGAGGTCGTTTTGTGGCTGTTTTACATTTTCATCCTTTGATGGGATGTTTTTAATCCTAAGTATAACTGTTTCCAAATTTTCATCATGCTCTCAAACTGAGAATGCTGTGAGTACGCAGTGAGTTCCTGCGATATACATTGGTCCCATGCGAGGTGTTCGGGCCTCTGACAGGGCTATTTTGTGGTTGTTATATATTTTCACCCTTTGACGGCATATTTTTAAGCCAAAGTTTAATAGTTTACAAATTTTCATCTCGCACTCAAATCGGGAGCCTCATGAGTACGTGGCCAGTTCTCGAGAGTTACAATGGTCCCATGCGAGGTGTTTGTGCCTCTGAAGGGACAGTTTTGTTAATATTGTACATTTTCACCCTTTCCCAAGAAATTTTTATGCCTATGTCTAACAGGTTACAAATTTTTGTCTTGCTCTCAAACCGTGAGCCCCGTGAGTATGCGATCGATTCCTGCATGTTATGTTGTGTTCATGCGAGGTGTTCTTGCATCTGACAGGGCCATTTTTGGGTTATTTTATGTTCTCACCCATCGACAACATGTTTTTAATCATAAGTCTAAATGTTTGCAAATTTTCATCGTGATGTCAAACTAGGATCCCCGTGAGTACACGGTCAATTACCACGGGTTACATTGGTCCCGTGCGAGGTGTTAGAGCCTCTGACGGGACCATTTTGTGGCTATTTTATGCTTTGACCCTTTTACGACATGTTTTTAAGCCCAAGTTTAACAGATTGCAAATTTTCATCGTACTATCAAACAGGGAGCCCTGTGAGTATGCGGTCGGTTTCTGCTGGTTACATTAGTCCCTTGTGAGGCGTTCCTGCCTCTCACATGGCCATTTGGTGGCTAGTTTAAGTTTTCTCCCTTTGACGGTACGTTTCTGAGACTAATTCTAACAATTTGACAATTTTTATCGTGGTTCAAAATGGGGAGAACCCCTGAATATACAGTCGGTTATTGCGGGGTAGATTAGTCCCGTCCGAGGTGTTCCTGTCCTTAATGTGGCCATTTTATGGCTGTTTTATATTTTCACCCTTTGATGACATGTTTTTTGTCCTAAGTCTAACAGTTTGCAAATTTTAATTCGGCTCTCAGACTGGGAGCCCTGTTAGTACTTGGTTGGTTCCCGGAGGTTACAACGGTCCCATATGAGGTGTTCGTGCCTCTTATGGAGTCATTTTGTTGTTGTTTTACGTTTTCACCCTTTGACGACATGGTTTTAGTCCTAAGTCTAACCATTTGTAAATTTTCATCAAGCTCTCAAATCGGGAGCCCTGTGAGAGCGCGGTTGGTTACTGCGGGTTACATTGGTCTTGTGCAAGGAGTTCGTGCCTCTGATGGGGCCGTTTTCTGGCTGTTTTATGTTTTCATCCTTTGACGGCATGTTTTTAACCCTAATAGTTTGCAAATTTCCATCTTCCTCTCAAATCGGGAGGCCCGTGAGTACATGATTGGTTCTTGCAGGTTACATTGGCCCCTTAAGAGGTGTTCATGCCTCTGACGGGGCCATTTTGTGGCTATTACATGTTTCCCCCTTTGACGACATGTCTTTTAGCCTAAGTATTACTGTTTCAAAATTTTCATCATGCTTTCAAATTGGGAGTCTCGTGAGTACGTGGTAAGTTCTTACGGGTTGCGTTGGTTCTGTGCGAGGTATTCGTGCCTCTTACGGGGCTATTTTGTGGCTGTTTTACATTTTCACTCGTTGACGACATGTTTTAAGCTTAAGTCTAAGAGTTTGAAAATTTTCATCATGCTTTCTAATCGGGAGCCCCATGAGTGTGTGCTCGGTTCTTACGGAATACATTGGTCCTATATGAGGTGTTCGTGCCTCTGACATGGCCATTTTTCGACTGTTCTTCGATTTCACCCTTTGACGGTATGTTTTTAATCCTAAGTCAAACATTTTTTAAAAGTTTTTCGTGTTCCCAACTTGGAGCCTCGTGAGTACGCGGTCCATTGCCGCAAGTTACATTAGTCATGTGCAAGGTGTTCGTGCCTCTAACGGGTCCGTTTTGTGATTATTTTACGTTTTCACCCTTTGACATCATATTTTTAAGCCTAAGTCTTACAGTTTGCAAATTTTATCGTGCTTTCAAACCGGGAGCCTCATGAGTATGAAGTCAGCTCCACGGGGTTACATTTTTCCGGTTTGAGGTGTTCGTGCCTCTCATGGGGTCGTTTTATGGTTTGTTTACGTTTTAACCCTTTGATGGCTTATTTTTTTGCCAAATTCTAACAGTTTGCAAATTTTCATCGTGCTCTCAAACCAAGAGCCCCATGAGTACGCCTTCGGTTCCTGTGGGTTACATTGGTTCCGTACGAGGTGTTCGTGCCTCTGAAGGGGCAATTTTGTTGTTGTTTTACATTTTTACCCTTTGAAGACATATTTTCAAGCTAAAGTGTAATTGTTTGCAAAATTTCATGATGCTCTCAAATCGAGAGCCCTGTTCGTACGCGATCAGTTCCTGTGGGTTACATTGGTCCAGTGCGAGGTGTTCGTCCCTCTGATGGGGCAGTTTTGTAGCTATTTCACATTTTTACCCTTTGACGACAAGTTTTTAAGCCTAAGTCTAACAACTTGCAAATTTTCATCGTGCTATAAAATTGTGAGCCCCGGTATGCGATCGATTTCCATGGGTTACATTTGTCCCGTGCAAGGCGTTCGTGCCTCTCACGGGACTGTTTTGTGGCAGTTTTACATTTTTACCCTTTGACAGCATGTTTTTAAGACTAAGTCTAACAGTTTGCAAATTTTCATCGTGCTCTCAACTCGAGAGCCGTGTGAGTTCGCAGTTGGTTCCTGCGTGTAAAATTGGCCTCGTGTGAGGAGTTCGTGAAGCACCTTATACTCTTGACTCACTTGAGTCTATATTGTATAAGTGTTCATCTAGTTTGGAAATTGTGACAAAATTATGTCTAACCTAGAATCCAAAGAACCTCAGAGCTTGCACTACTATTTCATCTTTGATTGAAGTGATCTGGACCTCATTACCAACACTCACACACAGTATAATGGATCATATACATGTCATATTGCATATTAATGTGTGTACATATGTTGAGTGTGTTTAAATCCCTAATATTGCTTTTTAAATATTTTTTGGGATTTTATAAACATTTTAAAATAAGGTTTTAATTAATTAAAACTTGGTTTTAAAAGTTTGTGGGGTCAATCTGCTATTTCATATTGTTGGTTTTATTGGACTAAAGTTACCTTGGGTAGAATTCGAAAGCGGCAGAGACTTCAGGGTGTACATTGTAATTACTTTCAGACGCGCGTTTTATCTCTATTCATTGTCCAACGTTTGTTGCTTTCTGATTGGTGGAAAGTGTGTTTCTTTATAGAGTGTAAACCAGCACACGTTTTCAACCCTTAGATCTTTTTTATCAACGATCTGCATGTGCCCCTTCATAATCCCTGTAATCCCCTTGTAAACCAATCAGGAGAGTCTTTACCACCACTTAACGTGTACCATTGGATCCAAGTCAATTGATCTTGACGAAATCTGATCCCTTGATTTCAATCCTCATTCTCGAACCTTCTCAGCCTCCTATAAAAAGGCTCCTACTCTCAGCCTTCAGAGACTTTTGGCCATTTCGTCCTTTGAGAGAAAAAAAGAGAGAAGAGAGAAAAGAGAGAGAAGAAGAGAAACCAGAAGAGAGAGAAAGAGTTAGTAAACCTAACCCTAACCCTAAATCTTCCAAACAATTCAAACCAAATATAAATCTTCAAACCCCTGTATTTTCCTAAACACAACCTTGAGTGTTTGAGTGTTTTGAGAGGTGATTTGAGAGTTGGTTTGTTGATGTAACCTCTTCATTCTTGAGATCTTGTTTCCAACTTAATCATTTTCTTAGATCTATTTTTCTTTTATATAGAAATTTCAGATCTGAGTTCTTCATGATATATTACACTTAGTTGGCATTTTTATTTCTCAGCTGGAGAAATTTATTGTTGATTCTTTTCTAAAAAAGATTTTTAACTTTGAAATCAACAATAATGTTTTTTGTTTCTAGTTCTCTTGAAACAAGACCTTTGACCTAGTTTGGAATCGCACTTGGTGGTTTTCAATCTCAAAACTCTTTTCAAAAATAGAGATTGATTAAGATCTTGATACGTCTTCTGAGCAAGATAGCCATGGATTATGGGATAGCTTTAAAGGTCAAAAAGGTTGAGTTTTGTGAGAAGAGAGAAAAAGAAAAGTCACTGCATATAGACTTATATGTAATTTGTTAGGACTGATTGTACATAATAAGTGTGTGTGTGTGTGTGCATACATGTGTTAGAGAGCACCTCCACAAACACTTTCACCCTACCACACGAAAAGTGTTGGTAATAAGATCTTGTGAACAAGAGTCGAGGTAAAGAGCTTGAACAAATTGGGAGTTAACAAACTGGGAGAACAACATCAACAATCAGAACTGCAGAGAAGTTATAAGGACACCAGAGGGTACATTCCTAAACTTATATAGGTCTGAGTTGTATGCATGTTTGTTATATAGTTTGTAACTGTTAAAATTTGTTTATAGTGGAATTTTTTGTTTTTACTCCGTAGAGGGAGTCATGGATGTTTCCTCAGTTGGGTGAGGTTTTACGACGTAAAAAATCTTGTTCTTAATCTTCCTACATCTTCTCATCTCATTCTTGGTTGTGCTGAGTTTAAAGTTTGTTTAAGCTGTTTTATAAACCTGTTAATCAAATCTTGAGCAGATCTCGTACATACTTTTATAAAACACATCTTGTGTTCAAAATAGTTTTGGTTTTTAAGAAAAGAGTTTCTTCAAAAAACTGTTCGGAGTTACTTAAATAGTTTAATTTTATTAAACGGCTTTAGTAACAAATTTTCAATTGGTATCAGATCTTGGTAAACTTCTTTTAAAGAGATCCTGTGTTTCTGAAATTGTTTTCTGAAAATAAAATATGGACGAGAAAATGAAAGATTTGGTAACTTGACCTGACCTCCTATCTTTGATGGAACCAATTTTGCTTACAGGAAAGTAAGAATGATTGCTTTCATTCAAGGAAATCTGGGAGATGATGTCTGGGACATTGTTGAAAATGGTTGCATTTTTCCTACAAAACCAGCCACTGAAGGAAGTAATGAGAGGGTTAAGAAAGTATTAAGTGAGTTCACACAAGAAGAGAAACAAGTTTCTCGAAATAATAACAAAGGAAAGAATGCCATATTTATGTCCATAAATGAACATGAGTTCAAAAGAATCTCATCTTGTACCACTTCTAAGGAAGCTTGGGACACCTTGGTTACTGCTCATGAAGGTGACACTAGAGCTAAAGCTGCTAAAACTCAAATGATCATTCAACAGTATAACTCTTTAATTATGCCTGAGACTGAGTCATTTGATGACTTCTATATGAACCTGACTGATATTGTGACAAAACTGCATGCTAATGGGATAACATATGACAGACAAGAAATTGTATCTAAAATTCTAAGATAATTACCACAGAAATTTGATAACAAAAGATATGCTATTGAGGAAATGTGTGATATAAATCTCACTCCTGAATTACTCAGTAGTAAATTAAGAACTGTGGAAATGGAACTAGAATTTAAGAAGCAATTGACCCAGTCCCATAGGAAACAGACTAGTTCCAATCTAAGCTTCTCTTCTAAATTGATTAAGCCTGAGTTTAATACTTCCATTGATGACTCTGATGAGGAATGCGATATAGAGAGTTTGGACAATCAGATTGCCTTGATGTCAAAACAGTTTAAGAAAATCATTAAATTTAGAAACAACATGGCAAATAAACAAGGCAAGTCTAATTATCCAACTCCCTTTAATCACAGACCTCATGAGAAAATTGATGACAAAAATCACAAGGACTCTCACGCTAGACCTAACAAAGACCTTAAGAAGACTGAATGCTATAGATGTGGAAAACTAGGACACATTGCACAAGACTGCAGAGTTAACTTGAACACTCAAAACAAACACATTAGAGCCAACATTTGTAAGACATGGGATGATTCAAGTGACTCTGAAAATGAGGAACCTGAGTCATCTGATGTTTTTTATCCTTGCATGTCCTTCTTTGCCAAGATTATCTATAATGATGATATGCCTGTGTTTGTTAGTGAGGATGAATCTAGTAATTTTACTACTGATGTTTTGAATAATGTTGTTACTGGTTTAGATGCCTTGATTACTGAGAATATTGTTATCTCGTCTTCGGGGTGTGTGAGTCAAAGGGAAAGCGATAATGACGATGTCAATGGGTGTGTGAGTTCTAAGAATGAAGCATTAGGGGTCACTTCACACACTACACTTAGTGACTCGGACAATGAAGACCTCCCAGATATTCACACACTCTATGCTAAAACTCTCAAGAAAAGCACTAGACTAGAAAAAATTGTGAAAGATCTCACCAAAAAGCTGGAAAATCTAAGCCTGATGGTCAAACTGAATGCTGAAGAGTATACTACCCAATGTTTAACTCATAAAAGTGAAATTAAAATGTTTGATCAAAAACTCAAAGATTTGACTGAAACAAATGAAATTCTGGAGAAAAAATACAAAGGGACATTGTTAGAATTGGAACAAACTAAAGAAAAGACAGCAACTATTTTTAAAAAATTTACAAAATTTAAAAATAATTCAAACTGTTTTGTTGAATTTATTGCTGAATCTAAAACTAATTCTAATGATCGAACTGGAATAGGGTTTTGCCCCAATTTGAAGACACAAAAAAAATCTTTTGAAACTATCAAGTTTGTGTCAGGAGGTAAAAGACCTATTGAAACCTGCCCAGATTTCCATTCCCTAAAAACTGAGTTTGATTCAAAACATCAAAATTTTAACATTGGGGAATCAAGTTACTCTAAACATGAAAGTTCACTTAAGGCTAAATACGTCTGCCCCCTATTAGGAAGAGTGAGTCCATATTCAAGACTGTCCTACCTAGGAATAGAATCCAACCTCAAAATTCCTCAAAACCGTTGTTTAGAGACTTTCCTAAGGAGACCCCAACCTTAAGCAATCTTTATTGCTCTTACTGTGATATATACGGTCACTCTTTTGATGGTTGCTATGCTAGGAGACTAGTTAAACCTGTCTGTTATCCTCCTACCTATCAGAACTTTAACTATTCTAGGAGGAGCCGCAACAATTATGTACTTCCTAGACAACCAGATAAAAACTCTAATTATAGAAAGAGAAAGACCAAACCTAAAAGAACATTTCCTAGAAGGACTCCTAAACGCTTTCCTGAACCAAATGCTCATGTCTTTCATAAACTTCAAAATCATGCGCAAAATATTTTTCAACAAAAATCCAAAGCTCGTAAATTTTATCAATTGAGAGCTAATAAGCGCAAAATGAAAACTAGAGAAGTTTGGGTTAGAAAATAAGATCTAGTACCTCAGATGAAGTGTAATATAGTTATTACTGCCTTAAAAGCTGAGCACACATCATCTGGTTGGTATTTAGACTCTGGATGTTCTAAGCACATGACTGGGGATGATACTAAACTTTTGAACAAAACTAGCTTCGCTGGTGGAAAAGTCATTTTTGGTGATGGAGTATCATCTCAAATCATAGGCAAAGGAACTCTCCAAGAAGATGGACTTCCTATTCTTGAAAATGTTCTTCTAGTTAAAGGACTTAAGGCCAATCTACTTAGTATCTCGCAATTTTGTGACTCAGATCATACTGTTACCTTTTTAAAGAACAATTGCAAAATTTTAAATGAAAAAGGTGAATGCATAATTACAGGATTCAGAACTCCTGATAATTGTTATATTATCATGAATAATTCTGAAATCTGTAATGTTGCCAGAATGGATGACAACGAGATATGGCATAACAGAATGGGTCACTTAAATTTTGATAATCTTAGTAGACTGACCTCTCAAGAAATAGTTAAAGGAGTTCCTAAAATCAAACCCATTCCTAACATTGTCTGTGGTTCCTGTCAGGAAGGTAAAATTGTTAAGGCACCTCATAAGAAAGTTAATGATGTTCTTACCTCTAATCCCTTGGAGCTCATCCATATGGACCTAATGGGTCCTTCCCAAACTGATAGTCTATGTGCACACAGTTATATTCTAGTTATGGTTGATGACTTCCCCAGATTTACTTGGGTAGCCTTTTTAAAACAAAAGTCTGACACTTTTCAAACTTTCTTAAAAATCCTTCTTCGGATTGAAAATGAAAAGGACATTCAAGTAAATAGAATCCGTAGTGATAGAGGTGGAGAATTCAAAGACACTGGTATAATAGAGTATTGTGACTATAATGGTTACAAACATGAGTTTAGTGCTCCTAAGACTCCTCAACAAAATGGAATTGCCAAGAGAAAGAATCGTACACTTCAAGAGATGGCACGTGTTATGTTACATGCCAAGAATTTTCCTAAATATTTTTGGGTAGAATCCATTCGTACTTCATGTCACATCATAAATAGGGCCTATCTTAGAAAGAATTCCAAACAAACGCCTTACGAACTTTGGTATAATAAGAAGCCTAATCTTAAGTACCTTAGAACCTTTGGTAGTACTTGTTATGTATGCAAAGATAGGGAACACTTATCCAAATTTGAGAGCCGGGGAGATAAAGCTATATTTTTAGGATACTCACCCAACAGTAGAGCCTATCGAGTGTATAATCTTCGCACTAAAACCTTGATGGAATCCATAAATGTAATTGTGAGTGACACTACTGTAGAGAACGAGATTGGTGAATCAACTATTGTAGAAGAGCCTACAAACATTTTAGAAAATGACTCTCCTGAAATAGATGATTTGTTACCAATTGAGATACCTGAAGTACCTAATCGGGTTTCTAAAGATCATCCCATAAATAACGTAGTTGGTAACCCTAGTGAGCCAGTGCGTACAAGATCTCAACTTAGAAATTATGCACATTATGCATGTTTTGTTTCCCTAGTGGAACCAAAGAATGTAAATGAGGAATTGAATGACTCTCACTGGATTTTTGCTATGAAGGAAGAACTTCTTCAATTTGTCATTCATGATGTTTGGTATCTTGTACCTAGGCCTGATCACAAAAAGGTTATTGGCACATGTTGGATTTTTAAAAATAAATCTGATGAAAGTGGGATAATCATTAGAAACAAAGCTAGATTAGTTGCTCAAGGATATTCTCAAATTGAAGGAATAGATTTTAATGAGACCTTTGCTCCTGTTACTCGTTTAGAATTTGTTCGTCTTCTCTTTGCTATAGCTTGCCACTTGCATTTTACACTCTACCAAATGCATGTCGAGTCTGCATTCCTTAATGGAATATTGACAGAGGAGACCTATGTAGAACAACCTAAAGGGTTCATTGACCCTCAATATCCAAATCATGTATTTCGTCTTAAAAAGGCTTTGTATGGGCTTAAACAATCACCTATAGCTTGGTATAAGCGTCTTTCCAGTTTCCTCTTAGATAAAGGTTTCAAAAGAGGTGGAAATGATCAAACCCTTTTTGTCAAACATTTTGACAAACACATCATTATTGCTCAAGTTTATGTTGACGATATTATATTTGGATCAACTTCTCCCTCAAAAGTAAAATCTTTCTCTGAAATAATGCATAAGGAGTTTCAAATGTCTCTTATGGGGGAGTTGCAATTTTTCTTAGGTCTTCAAGTCAAACAAAATTCAGAAGGATTGTTTGTTTCGCAATCTAAGTATGCTTTAGAGATAGTAAAGAAATTTGGCCTTGAGAGTGCTAAAAATGCTAAAACACCGATGAGTACTACGGTAAAACTTTCTAAAGACGAAACCAGAAAATCCATAGATCCTACACTATATCGTAGTATGATAGGAACCTTGCTATACCTTACTGCCTCGCGTCATGATATTATGTATGTTGTGTATATTTGTGCTTGATATCAAAATAAGCCTAAAGAGAGCCATCTGAATTCTGTTAAACGAATCATTAAATATGTAAAAGGCACTCTGAATCTAGGACTTTGGTACACTAATGACACACCAAGCACTATAATTGGGTACACTGATGCTGACTGGGTTGGATGTACTGATGATAGTAAAAGCATATCAGGAGCATGTTATTACATAGGTAATAACTTGGTAGGATGGAGTAGTAAGAAACAAAACTGCACATCACTCTCAACATCTGAATCTGAATACATAGCCGCTGGCAGCTGTTGTGCTCAATTACTATAGCTTAAACAAATGTTGAGTGATTATGGTATTCAAGAAAACCAATTGCATCTTTATTGTGATAATCAAAGTGCGATCAATATTTCTAAAAACCCTGTTCAACACTCGCGAACAAAGCACATAAAAATAAGACATCACTTTATATGCGAATTAGTTGAAACTAAGGAATTAGAAATCAATTATCTTCCTACTGATTTGCAACTCGCAGATATATTTACCAAATCTTTATATTACAATCGATTTATTTCTTTGCGTAAATCTATTGATATGGTGTGTGCTGATTAATCTCTTTGATCTCTTTATTTTTTCCCTTTGTCTATTTGAGACAAAATGGGGGAGAAATTTGAGTCTCTAATGATTCTTTACATATGCTAAACAACTTGATCTTAGTGCTTCATTGCAGGTTTTTGTACAGTTATTCTCAACAGTTGTAATAGGGTATTCAATTGTAAATAGTTAAGTTACGTACTTTTGCTTTTTAGGATTTGGGTAGATAGATTGTTGTAGGAATACGTTTTCTCATTCTTGTTGCCCTACGAGTTCTAGATGACTCAAAAGAGATTTTGTCTCATATTTCCAAAGGGGGAGATTGAAGCACCTTATACTCTTGACTCACTTGAGTCTATATTGTATAAGTGTTCATCTAGTTTGGAAATTGTGACAAAATTATGTCTAACCTAGAATCCAAAGAACCTCAGAGCTTGCACTACTATTTCATCTTTGATTGAAGTGATCTAGACCTCATTACCAACACTCACACACAGTATAATGGATCATATACATGTCATATTGCATATTAATGTGTGTACATATGTTGAGTGTGTTTAAATCCCTAATATTGCTTTTTAAATATTTTTTGGGATTTTATAAACATTTTAAAATAAGGTTTTAATTAATTAAAACTTGGTTTTAAAAGTTTGTGGGGTCAATCTGCTATTTCATATTGTTGGTTTTATTGGCCTAAAGTTACCTTGGGTAGAATTCGAAAGCGGCAGAGACTTCAGGATGTACATTGTAATTACTTTCAGACGCGCATTTTATCTCTATTCATTGTCCAACATTTGTTGCTTTCTGATTGGTGGAAAGTGTGTTTCTTTATAGAGTGTAAACGAGCACACGTTTTCAACCCTTAGATCTTTTTTATCAACGATCTGCATGTGCCCCTTCATAATCCCTGTAATCCCCTTGTGGACCAATCAGGAGAGTCTTTACCACCGCTTATCATGTACCATTGGATCCAAGTCAATTGATCTTGACTAAATCTGATCCCTTGATTTCAATCCTCATTCTCGAACCTTCTTAGCCTCCTAAAAAAAGGATCCTACTCTCAGCCTTCATAAACTTTTGGCCATTTCGTTCTTTGAGAGAAAAAAGAGAGTAGAGAGAGAAGAGAGAAAATAGAGAGAAAAAGAGAAACCAGAAGAGAGAGAAAGAGTTAGTAAACCCAACCCTAACCCTAAATCTTCCAAACAATTCAAACCAAATATAAATCTTCAAACCCCTGTATTTTCCTAAACACAACCTTGAGTGTTTGAGTGTTTTGAGAGGTGATTTGAGAGTTGGTTTGTTGATGTAACCTCTTCATTCTTGAGATCTTGTTTCCAACTTAATCATTTTCTTAGATCTATTTTTCTTTTATATAGAAATTTCAGATCTGAGTTCTTCATGATATATTACACTTAGTTGGCATTTTTATTTCTCAGCTTGAGAAATATATTGTTGATTCTTTTCTAAAAAAGATTTTTAACTTTGAAATCAACAATAATGTTTTTTGTTTCTAGTTCTCTTGAAACAAGACCTTTGACCTAGTTTGGAATCGCACTTGGTGGTTTTCAATCTCAAAAATCTTTTCAAAAACAGAGATTGATTAAGATCTTGATACGTCTTCTGAGCAAGATAGCCATGGATTATGGGATAGCTTTAAAGGTCAAAAAGGTTGAGTTTTGTGAGAAGAGAGAAAAAGAAAAGTCACTGCATATAGACTTATATGTAATTTGTTAGGACTGATTGTACATAATAAGTGTGTGTGTGTGTGTGCATAAATGTGTTAGAGAGCACCTCCACAAACACTTTCACCCTACCACACGAAAAGTGTTGGTAATAAGATCTCTTGAACAAGAGTCGACGTAAAGAGCTTGAACAAATTGGGAGTTAACAAACTGGGAGAACAACATCAACAATCAGAACTGCAGAGAAGTTATAAGGACACCAGAGGGTACATTCCTAAACTTATATAGGTCTGAGTTATATGCATGTTTGTTATATAGTTTGTAACTGTTAAAATTTATTTATAGTGGAATTTTTTATTTTTACTCCGTAGAGGGAGTCGTGGATGTTTCCTCAGTTGGGTGAGGTTTTACGACGTAAAAAATCTTGTTCTTAATCTTCCTACATCTTCTCATCTTATTCTTGGTTGTGCTGAGTTTAAAGTTTGTTTAAACTGTTTTATAAACCTGTTAATCAAATCTTGAATAGATCTCGTACATACTTTTATAAAACACATCTTGTGTTCAAAATAGTTTTGGTTTTTAAGAAAAGAGTTTCTTCAAAAAACTGTTCGGAGTTACTTAAATAGTTTAATTTTATTAAACGGCTTTAGTAACAGATTTTCAGTTCGTGCCTCTGACTGGGCCATTTTGTGGCTATTTTATATGTTCACCCTTTGACGGCATGTTTTTAAGCCTAAGTCTAACAGTTTGAAAATTTTCTTCGTGGTCGCATACCGAGAGTCCCTTGTGTATGCTATTAGTTTCTACTGGTTACATTGGTCCTGTGCGAGGTGTTCGTGCCTCTGACGGGGCTGTTTTGTGGTTGTTTTACATTTTCATTCATTGACGACATGTTTTTAAGCCTAAGTCCAACTGTTTGCTATTTTTCATCGAGCTCTCAAACCAGGAGCCCCGTGAGTACGCCGTCGGTTCCTGCAGGTTACATTGGTCCCATGCAAGGTGTTTGTGCCTCTGACGGGGATGTTTTGTGGTTGTTTTATATTTTCACCCTTTGATGGCGTATCTTTAAGGCAAAGTTTAATAGTTTGCAAATTTTCATATCACTCTTAAACAGGGAGCCCTGTGAGTACGTGGCAAGTTCTCGCGGGGTACATTGGTCCCGTGCAAGGTGTTCGTGCCTTTTACGCGGGCGTTTTGTGAATGTTTTATGTTTTCACCCTTTGACATTATATTTTTAAGCCTATGTATAATAGTTTACAAATTTTCGTCTTGCTCTCAAACTGAGACCCCCATGCGTATGTGATCTGTTCTAACGGGTAACATTATTCCCGTGCGAGGTGTCCGTGCCTCTCAAGGGGCCGTTTTGTGGTCATTTTTCATTTTTACCCTCCGACGGCATGTCTTTAAGATTAAGTCTAACAGTTTGTAAATTTTCACCGTACTGTTAACTCGAGAGCTATATGAGTACGCGGTCAGTTTCTATGGGTTATATTGGTCCCGTGTGAGGTGTTCGTGACTCTGTCGGTGCCGTTTTGTGGTTATTTTATGTTTTCACCCTTTCACGGCCTCTTTTTAAGCGTAACTCTAACAATTTGCAAATTTCATCATTGTCTCAAAATCGCGAGTCCCGTGCATACATGGTTGGTTCAGATGGGTTACATTGGTCCCATGCGAGGTGTTTGCCCCTCTGGCGGGGCCGTTTTGTGACAGTTTTTCATTTTCACCCTTTGAAGACATGTTTTTAAGCCTAAGTCTAAGAGTTTGCAAATTTTTGTCGTGCTCTTAAATCGGGATCCCCGTGAGTACGCGGTCATTTCCTGTGAGTTATATTGGTAAATGTGAGGTGTTCGTGCCTCTGACGGGGCTGTTATGTGGTTATTTTATTTTTTCCCCCTTTAACGACATCTTTTTAAGCCTAACTCTAAAAGTTTGCAAATTTTCATCCTGCTCTTAAATCAGGAGCCATGTGAGTACACGGACGATTTCTTTGGGTTACCTCAGTCCCGTATGAGGTGTCCGTACCTCTCACAGGGCCGTTTTGTGGCTATTTTACATTTTCACCCTTTGACGGCATGTTTTTAGCAAAAGTATAATTGTTTGCAAATTTTTATCGTGCTCTCAAACTAGGAGCCCCATGAGTGCGCAATTGGTTCCTACGGATTAGATTAGTCCCTTGCGAGGTGTTTGTGCCTCTGACGAGGCTATTTTGAGGCTATTATATGTTTTCCCCTTTGGCAACATGTTTTTTAGCCCATGTATAACAGTTTGGAAATTTTCATCATGCTCTCAAACTGGGAGCCCCATGAATACGCGTTTAGTTTCTACGGCTTACATTGGTCTCGTGCGAGGTGTTCGTACCTTTGATGAGACCGTTTTGTGTTTTTCCTCTTTGACGATATATTTTTAAGCTTAAGTCTAACAGTTTGAAATTTTTATCATACTCTCAAATTGGGAGCCCCGTGAGTACGCGGTCGGTTCTTGCATTTTATTTTGGTCCCATGTGAGGTGTTTGTGCCTTTGAAAGGGCCATTTTGTTGCTCTTTTATGTTTTCACCCTTTGACGATATGTTTTTAATCCTTAGTCTAGCCATTTGTAAATTTTCATCATGTTGTCAAACTTAGAGCCCCGTGAGTATGCGATCGATTTTCGCTGGTTACATTGGTCCCGTTCGGGGTGTTCGTGACTCTAACAGGGACATTTTATGTTTTCACCCTTTAAGCATAAGTTTAACAGTTTGCAAATTTCATCGTGCTCTTAAACCAGGAGTCCCGTGAGTACACGGTCAGTTTCGACGATTTATATTGGTCTGGTGCGATGTGTTTATGCCTCTTGTGGGGCCGTTTTGTGCATGTTTTATGTTTTCACTAATTGATGGCTTGTTTTTAAGCCTAAGTCTAATATTTTTCAAATTTTCATCTTGCTCTCAAATTGGGAATCCCGTTAGTACGCGGTCGGTTCCCATAGGTTTCATTGGCCATACGAGGTGTTTGTGCCTCTCACAGGGCCGTTTTGTGGCTCTTTTACATTTTCACCCTTTGACGACATTTTTTTAAGGCTAAGTCTAACAACTTGAAAATTGTCATCACGCTCTAAAATGGGGATCCCCGTCAGTACGTGATTGGTTAATGTGGGTTACATTGGTCCCGTGCGAGGTGTTCGTGCCTCTAACAGGGCCATTTTGTGGCTATTTTATGTTTTAACCACTGTTCTAAAAAACCCGCCTAGGCTCCGCCTAGGCTTGAGGCTTGGGAGAAACGCCCCGCCTTAAGCTTTTCACGCCTTATTCTTGGTAAAACTCTTAAGGCGCACTTTTTTCTAAAAACAACAATGCTTTAGTGAAACGATATCGCCTTTTAAATAATTTTTTTACAAACCAGACCATTATCTCATCCAAAATAATCAAATAGTATTTTAATTTGCAAATATTCAGACATATTTTTATGATATGTACAATTTTAGTTTTTTAATAGCCTTGTTATGGTTAAAAAATATTAAAATATATTAAGAAGGCCTAAACGCCTTTTGACGCCTTTTTACGCCAAGGCCCGCCTAGGCTTCTAAGGCTTAAGGCTTGGCCTCCACGCCTCGATCACGCCCCGCGTTTTTTAGAACCTTGGTTTTAACCCTTTGACGGCATGTTTTTAAGCCTGGGTCTAAAAATTTTCTATTTTCATCCTACTCTCAAATTGGAGACATGTTAGTACGCGATCGGTTCCTGCAGGTTACATTGATCCCGTGCAAGGTGTCCGTGCCTCTCATGAGGCCGTTTTGTGGCAGTTTTTTATTTTCACCCTTTGATGACTTGTTTTTTAAGCCTAAGTCTAAGAGTTAGCAAATTTTCTTCGTGCTCTCAAATCGAGAGCCTCGTGAGTATGATATTTCTTCCTGCGAGTTACATTAGACCCTTGCGAGGTGTTGGTGCCTATAATGGGGCTATTTTATGGCTATTATATGTTTTCCCCTTTGACGACATGTTTTTTAGCCCAAGTCTAACAGCTTGTAAATGTTCATTGTGCTCTTAAATCGGGAGCCCCGTGAAAACGCATTCAGTTCATACGGGTTGCATTGGTCCCGTGCGTGGTGTTCGTGCCTCTAACGGGACCCTTTTGAGGTTGTTTTATGTTTTCCCTCTTTGACGGTATGTTTGTAAGCCTAAGTCTAAAAATTTGCCAATTTTTATCATGCTCTCAAATTGGGAGAACCTCTGAATATGCAGTCGGTTCCTGCGGGATAGATGGGTCCTGTGTGAGGTGTTCATGCCTCTAACGTGGACATTTTGCAGCTGTTTTATGTTTTCACCGTTTGACGGAATGTTTTTTGGCCAAAGTCTAATAGTTTACAAATTTTCATTTTGTAAGGACACAAATTTCTAATTGAGTCCTTTGTAGTTTTGGCTCAATTTTGGACAAAACATTTGAGTTATAGGATAGTGTTCTTGTGTATCCTTCAAGCCTATGACATGTTGAAGTGAAGACGTTGCGTCCTTGCTTTTCAAGAGAACATCATTGCCAAGTTTCCGTGCTACGTTTCACGTCATCAACATCACATTTCAAGTGTCCAAAGGTATGAATGCTTTTATATATTAGTAGGAGACTTGGAATAATTTATATTGGGTGTAATGTTATTTTAAAATTAATTTTATTTTCAGACATTTATTTTAGAACTTTGAATAAAAAGTTTTTGGGCTTAAAATTGAAAAATGACATTCTGGTAGTTCGTTTGATATTGTCTTTCGAACTAGAATGTCGTTCGAACGAGTTTACCAACGAATTTTCCCAACCGGCCTCTAGAACTTCCTTAGAAGGGTCATTCGAACGAGACTTCGTTCGAATGAAAATCTCGTTCAAACGAGATTTTCGGCGGGAAAATCATTTGGCAATTTTTCTCCACTATTTCACTCTTTTGTTCCCACTAAATTTTCCAGAATTATTATGTGCGAGAACCAACCTTTTCAAAGCAACTTTTTCATCTTTTACAACCTCTAAGAGAGAGTTTTGAGAGCTAAATTACTCCATGAAAAGGTTCAATTTTTGAGTGTTTGTTTTTCAAGAAAATCCTTCTTAAACACTTTTGTTTACAACCAATTGTTTAGTTTATTCCAAGTATTTCTACTTCTATATATTTTCTTGGAGAGTGTTTAGCGTCGGGATTTACTCTACCGAATTGAAGAGAAGTTTGGCTTTATTTTTACATCCCATAAAGAAGAAGTTCGTTGTTTTGCTGCGGCATACTCACACGGTTAAAGGTATTGTGCGAGGGTTGACGGTTGTCCAAAATCTTCATTGGTGGATTCCAAGGTTCTGGTGAATTTTGGGATTTTCAACTAAGCGGAGGTTGGTACAAGAAGACGCATCAGGGGCTTGAAGGGAGTCAAGTCGAGTTGAGTAAGTCATTTGTCTTGTACTTGTAAAAATACCATACTTAGTGGACTTAAGGCTAGGGTCGTCCGAGGTTTATTCCCGTTGTGGGTTTTTCCTCTTACATCGCGGCGTAGTGGTTGTGAATTTATTTTATCTTGCAAATCACCTAAAACGCATGCTTAGGATTAAAAGATTAAATATGTTTTAATTCACAATCTTGTTTAAATTGGTGCTATAATTTAATTTGGGTAAAATTTAATTTAATTTAATTCAAGTCTAAATAATTTAATTTGATAAAATTTGGTTTGGCCTAATTTGGTAATTTTGAAAATATTTTGTAGGCAAATTTTAGGACTTGTGTTAAATTAATCTTGGGCAAAAAATAATTTTCTCATAGTTAACTTCAAGCGCTATTTTTGTCTGTGAGAAAATCCAAAATTTGGGTTGTGTGAATTTTTGTGTATGTGTGTGTGTGTTCACCACAATTCACTGAATTAGGTTTAATTTTTTTTAGAAATTAAAATTTGTGTTTAATTTAATTTTTCATCTTTTTAAGAAAAGAAAATCAAGTAAATATGGAAAATTAAATTGTTGAGTTAAACCATCTTTATTCCGCATTTAAAAAGAAATTATATTTGAAATTTTGAAAATTGTGGGTCCTACGATTTCCAATAAGTGGTATCAGAGCCGGAGCACTAATTTATTGCGTTAAGGTCCTTTTAAATATTTTTGACTAAAATGGAATTTTTTCCATTTTCAAAATTTTCTGTTTTCGATGGTTCCAACTACGCTTATGAAATCGGCACTTAGGTCTATTGATGAGAGGGTTTGGTTGTCAATTATTAATAGGTGGTCCCACCTACATATTTGGTAGAAAATGAGCGTGTTCCCAAACCCACAGATAGATGGAGTGAGAATGAATTTAAACTTGTAAATTTTAATTTTCGAGGTTTAAATGCCTTGTTTAGCACAGTCATACCGGATGAATTCCGACGCATTATGACGTGTGAAACCCCTAAAGAAGCTTGGGATATTTTACAACTCACTCACGAGGGAACTAGTGTCGTAAAATCTTCTCAACTCCCAAACCTCACCACTCAATTTGAAACCATCAAAATGAATGAAAAAGAAACATTTGATAAATTTTATGCTAGACTTTCCGATATAGTTAATTCATCTCTTAATTTGGGAGATAAAATACCCGACGACCGAGTAGGAAAGAAAATTTTAAGGTCACTACCCGATAGATTTATTCCTAAGGTGACCGTGTTAAATTATTTACCCACTTTAGCCTCTACGAAATTAGAAGAGCTCATAGGTGATTTACAACCCTATGAACTAGATATGTTTTCCTCCAAAACTGAAAAGAAAATAGATAAGGGCATTGCTTTGAAAGCCCGAAAGGAGGAAAAACAAGTAGTAGAGAGCGAAAGTGATGGTGACTCGGAGGAGATGGCTATGTTTGCTAAGAAATTTCGAAAATTTATCAAGTTTAACAAATATAAAAATGATTTTAAGAAATTCGAAAACTCTAAGCATGACAAAACTGATAAGATCCCTAAAGTTCAAAAAGATGATCTTAATAGGGACGAGTCCAATAGGTTTTACGGTTGTGAGGGTTATGGCCATAGGGCGAGAGAGTGCCCCACTAAACTAAGGAGAGAGAGTAAGCAACCAATTTCCTATAATGTAACCCTTAGTGATAGTGATAAGGAATAGGGACCCAATTCTCCCACTAAGCCCAACTTTATGGCTTTTATGGCAAGTCATGTGAGTGAACGCGATCACTCCTTTATTGGTGAAATTTTAACACATGATACTTCCAAGGCCATAGTTTGTGAATCCCAAGGAAATGATGGTAGTGCGAGTGGAGAAGAGAGAGCGAGTGAAAGTGATGAGGAGGTTGACGACAGTGAACTTCAATTTGCATTTCAAGAATTATATGAAGAATCTATTTAATTAAAAAGAGAAAATTTGAAGTTAGAATCTAGTTTGAAAGAGCGTGTCGAGGTCATTAATGAGAGTGCTTTAGGGGAAGACCTTAGGACACGTGAGAGAGCTCTTCATGAGAAGCTTGAATATGTAGAGGGCGAGAGAGATAGCCTTAAAGGTTTAATGGAATCCTTAAAAAGGAGCTTCTCGCATTCGAAGAGCGCAATGTTTTATTAGAGTCTCACATTGTAGATTTAGAAAATAAACTAAAAGACTCTAGTAAAGTCAAATTTGATTTGGAGTATCGTTCGGAGAAATTAGATAAAATATTAGGAACGGTCCAAATTAAAATTATCACATGTGGTTTAGGCTTCGATACTAGTAATGAGTCAACTCATAAAGCCAAAACCAATATTTTAGGAGAATCTTCTAGGAACAATGTTATATATCACTCCTTAGGTAATTATTTTCACCGAGTCTTTAGGTGATCTCATTGTGGTCGAAAAGGTCATCTTAGGAAGTTTTGTTTTGATATTAAAAGAGGTCCTAGAAAATCCCTACGTAAGGCAACCGAGGTAGCTAAGATTCCTATATCCCGAGATCATCATTCGTCATTAGTTTGGGTTAGGATATCCGACTTGGTAGCTTTAAAAAATAGGATTTTTTATTCTCATTTACTTTCACACGAAATCTCCCTTGCTAAATGCAAAGGTTAAATGTGTTAGCTGTTTACATACTCTAGATTTTTGTGCTTCATATTATATATCATTGCTAGGTGTATGCATGTTTAGTCATTTTCTAGTCATTGCTTTATAACATATCTCATGCTAGAATTGTGATGTTTGTTTATCTTTTGTATTATAGTTCTTTCATTTTAGTTTGCATTAAATGAAAAGTACAAAAATATTTTTGTTTATCGTCTGTCTTTTATTTTTTAATTTAGGCTTAATGAAAAATACAAATGATTTTTGTATGTCTTTTGAGTAAATATTTTGTTTGTTTGGTTAAATATTTCATAAAGTCAAAAAGATTTTTTTTGTGTATTTTAGTTTGACACACTTTATGTGGCATATACTTGTGTTTGAATCCTTTCTTTTTCGCTTCCATGTGGCTAGAACTTTTGATTAAGATTGTCAATCCTTAAAATGTTCTTTACCATGCTTACATGGAGTAGTTGGATTTTGTGCTGCTATAATGGATTCTATTTTTATAAGCCTCAATTCACACATGAACGAGATCACTTGAAATTTTAACTTCACATGTATATTTGAGCTTTGTGAGGTTTTCTCCTACCAATCTAGTCATCTACGTATTATGTGACCTAGGAGGACTAGTGCATGTTAAAGTACGTTGCACGTGAGATTTGTGTGAGACATAAAATTTTATATATAAATGTGCACGGAGAAGGGCTCCTAAAGGAAATATCATCCTTTGCGAATAAGCCACTGTTTTCTTGGACCTAAAATAAATACGCGGGCCAAAGGCCTAAAGGAATAATGGCATTAAAAGAAAATATTTTCCAAGACCTATTTTGTTTAATTGATATAGTCATTCAAAAATATATATGGTTACTTTGAGGGAGATTGGATGGTATATCAATGGTTTGCACAATGTCCATTTATCCTAGTTCCGCATTCATTATCATGACTCTATTGGTTTGTAGAATTATCAAAATTCTAGGCTTGTATGCATTGTGTATGTTTGTTCATTGATTTCAATTTATATTGTCACACGAGGGTATATTCAAATGTGATAAAGTTTGCAATCAAATGAGAACTCCGTGAACATTTTTTAAGTGAATGGGTCTAAATTTAATTATTACTAGTTCACACCCCTACACTTTCGTTTCCATATGACACATTTATGCTATAAGAGTGTGGAAAACTCATGTTAATTTATTTTGTGTCATTTGTATGTTTATATCTATATATGTGTGGCCATCCCTCCCGGATCCTCGCGGCGGGTGGGCGCGCGATTGATGGATCCTAGGTCCCGCGCGTCCCTCTCGGGAGCACTTCGACCGACGTCATTTGGGTGAGGTGAAAGATGTAGAGAGATTAGAGTCGCCATTCTATTTTACTCAAAATAGACAAAAGAAAGGGAGCCATCCCGAAGGACAGCATCCAAAGACATATTGATGCATACGAAACCAAAATGATTCGAAAAGGGTTCGGAGTCTAAGTTGTGAAATGGGAAGGTGTTAGGCACCCATTACGCCCTTTCGGTCTCTCATGGGTTTTTTATTATTTTCCTTTATTTTCCCCGTGATATGTGTGCATGTGTATATATAGTGGAGATAGGAATCCTCGACTTGTACCATGGAAGAGGTAAAGCGAGTCATCCGTAGGAAGGTATAAAAATAATATTATAAAATAGGATTTATGCGATTATCCTTACGTTGACCGTTATGATGGAACGATAATGCATGTGGAATAATACGCCACTAAGAACAAATATATGTATATGTATAATATAAGAGAGTGGAGTTTAGAGAAAATATAAAATGAGAGAAAAAATAAAAAAAGGACTCGACTCTCGAGTTTTACCCCGAAACGCCTACGTAGCCTATAGAGGCATCAAAGTCCACGTAGTTCGCATATAAGACGACGGGTGGGGTTTATCCCATAAATCCAATCGGGGGTATTCTCTTATTTGTGTGTGTGTGTGTGTGTGTGTGTGTGTGTGTGTAGAAAAAGTGTTTTTGTTGTGAGAAAAGTGTCAAAAAAGTATGAGAATTCCCATTTGGAATTTATGAGCAAACCTTCTTTTTCTTATTTTTTGGGTTTTTATTTATATGAAAATAAGAGATGTGCAATAATACTAAATAAAAACGTATATTAGGATGTGTGAGATGAAATAATGAAAGTGGTAAGTAATAAAACAAGTTATTGCGAATTTCAGGAGAGAGTTGAGAAAATTGGACCTTCTTGAAGATCTTGAGGTTGATCTTGAATGTTGGAGAGCATCCCTTAGACTTGGATGATGATGGAGGGTAGTGAATTCACCAAGTTTGATGAAAATGATGATGAAAAATGAAGGTTGGAAAGGAATTTGGGTGTGGAAATCACGCTGACTTCGAAAGAGGTTTTTTGGATTTCTGAGAGTGATATCTATCAGATCTGGGCTCCCTTTTCAAGTGAGGTTAGGCCTCCTTTTTATAGGCCCAGGGTGCGGCCGATCGGCATATTCCTGGTCTTGCCTATCGGCACCTGCCGATAGGCAGGGTCTGGAACCTGCCATTTGGTAGTATTTTTTGGAAAATCGGCCGCAAAATGCAAACCATTGATCAGAATCGAGCACGGGATGGACCATTGGAAAGGTAATTCAAAGACCTTAGAAAGTCCTTTGGACCGCTCCCAGGTTCAAAAGTTGACTTTGGGTCAAATGTGGCTCGGAAGCATTCGTCGTCCATTGGACGGGGAATCATCGGACGCAAACGGATCGTTCGTCCGCATGGTAAGTCTGAATCATTCATGGGGCAGACCATTGGAAAGGTTAGGAGATTTACCTCCACATTCGAAAGATTTTGATCCGGTTCGGGGAGTTGACTTTGGTCAACCGGGTCCTAGAAGCATTTGGTGACCTCTCGGAGTAAAACAGATCGTTCGTCTGTACCGTAAGTCAGAATTGAGCACGAAGTAGACGGTTGGAAAGGGGTTTTAGTGCCCTCAGAAGATTCATTCAGTCTCAGTCGAGCTGAAGAGTTGACTTTGGTCAAATGGAGCCTGGGAGCACCCGATGGTCTCCTGATTGAGTTTTGGGGGAAAATAGGTCATTCGTCCGTATGGTAAGTCAGAATCGTGCACGGGATGGACCGTTGGAAAGGGTTTTCAGTGCCCTTAAAAGATTCATTCAGTCTCGGTTGAGCTAAAGACTTTGACTTTTGGTCAAATGGAGCCTGAGAGTGCCCGATGGCGTCTAGGTCAGTACTCGGGGTATGACCTGGGTTTGTAGTGATGAGGGAAGGTGCTAGGGACCTAAGGAGAGTTTAGGGGGTAACATAATGGGGTGTCTATAGATCCCCTCGATGGGTGAGTTTTGAACAAATGATAACCATCGAATAGACACCGCGTGATGCTTTTGATGGAGGATGACCAATTCAGAGGGTCTAGGCCGATTCTGAGGACCTAAGGGAGCGAGGATGACCAATTTAGGGGGCCGAGGTCAATTCTGAGGACCTAAGGAAATGAGGATGACCAATTCAGGGGGTCGAGGTCGATTTTGAGGACTTAAGGAGTGTGCTGGGGATGATTGATTCTGCGGGTCGAAGCCAATTCTATGGGCTTAAGGTGGGATGACCAATTTTTCGGATCGAAGCCAATTCTGAGGGCTTTAGGTGGGATGACTAATTTTGCGGGTCGAAGTTAATTCTGAGGGGTTAAGGTGGGATGACCAATTTTGCGGGTTGAAGCCAATTCTGCGGGCTTAAGTAGAGATGACCAATTCTGCGGGCTTATGTAGAGATGATCAATTCTGCGGGCTTATGTAGGGATGACCAATTCTGCAAGTCGAAGCCAATTCTGCGGGCTTATGTAGGGATGACCAATTTTGCGGGTCGAAGCCAATTCTGTGGGCTTGAAGATAAGGTGACCAATTTTGCGGGTCAAAGCCAATTCTGCGGGCTTATGTAGAGATGACCAATTCTACGGGTCGAAGCCAACTCTATGGGCTTCAGGTGAGATGACCAATTCTGCGGGCTTAAGTTGAGATGACCAATTCTGTGGGTCGAAGCCAATTCTGTGGGCTTATGGTGACGATCCAAGACCGAGGTTAATTCTGACCTAAGAGAGGTGATGATCGAGGATTGAGGTCAATTCTGACCTAACTAAGGTGACAATACAAGACTGAGGTCAATTCTGACCTAAGAGAGGTAACGACTAAGGACTGAGGTCAATTCTGACCTAAGAGAGGTGACAATCCAAGACCGAGGTCAATTTTGACCTAAAAGAGGTGACAACCGAGGATCGAGGTCAATTTTAACATAAGAGAGGTGACGACTGAGGACCGAGGTCAATTCTGACCTAAGATAGGTGTCAATCCAAGATCGAGGTCAACTCTGACCTAAGAAAGGTGACGACCGAGGACCGAGGTCAATTTTAACCTAAGAGAGGTGATGATCGAAGACCAAAGTTAATTCTGACCTAAGAGAGGTGATGATCCAAGACCGAGGTCAATTCTGACCTAAGAGAGGTGACGACCGAGGACCGAGGACAATTCTGACCTAACTAAGGTGAAAATCCAAGACCAAGGTCAATTCTTACCTAAGAGAGGTGACGATTGAGAACCGAGGTCAATTCTGACCTAACTAAGGTGATGAACCAAGATTGAGGTCAATTCTAACCTAAGAGAGGTGACGACTGAGGATTGAGGTTAATTCTGACCTAAGAGAGGTGATGATCTAAGACCGAGGTCAATTCTGACCTAAGAGAGGTTACGACCGAGGACCGAGGTCAATTCTGACCTAAGAGAGGTGACGATCCAAGACCGAGGTCAATTCTGACCTAAGAGAGATGACGACCGAGGACCAATGTCAATTCTGACCTAACTAAGGTGATGATACAATACCGAGGTCAATTCTGACCTAAGAGAGGTGACAACCGAGGACCAGGGTGAATTCTAACATAACTAAGATGACGATCCAAGACCAACGTCAATTTTGACCTAAGAGAGGTGACGACTGAGGATCGAGGTCAATTATGACCTAACTAAGCTGACGATGTAAGACCGAGGTCAATTCTGACCTACATTTCCTTTGGGACAATCAGGGATTCTGTTGTGGGTAAAGATTAGACTTTTGGATTCCGCTGGGGAATAACGAATGAGCTGGGGAAAATGTAGAGTGTCCCTTGGAGACATTGAAAATGACTTTCTGGAGTTTCGCTGGGGAAATCACCTCGTGATGTTGTTTGGAGATGGGGAGTCGATTGCTGGGGAAATCCTTATGATTTTGGGGATTTCGCAGAGGAAAGGTAAGTTTGATGCTGTAAATTCCACTAGGTAAGTGATTAGGTGGCCCAGGTATTGGATGTATTGCTCGGGGAGGTTTGAGACCTTTATGGGATAGGAGGTGATCCTTAGAGATCCTCTGAGGACGTTGCTGGGAGGAGTTTTACTTGGTTTTTGAGAGTTCCGCTGGGGAAATGGGGGTTCCTCTTGAGGGAGAGTGAAATTTTCTTGGTGAAAATGTTCTAAACCTTCCTGGGATTTTTAGGAATTTTCTGAGGATTTTTCAGGATTTTCTGGTATTTTCTGGGAATTTTTGTACGAAATTTTAAGGGGGTGCCGGTCGGCATGGTTCAGAGGGTGCCATTCGGCAGTGGCACGGACTTTTGGACTACCTCAGGAAGGTAAGGGGTCAGTGCTGATCGGTGGGTGGGGGGTCAGTGCCGATGATGCTTCGCATACTATATAAAGGCGGTGAATTCCTTTTGTTTTTAACAGCTTCTTGCTTTCTTTCTTTATGTGATTTTCATCTGCAAATCATTCTAGCATTCCGATCTCTAAGAAATGGCTGCCTTTGTGAGCACTGCAACGCATAGGGAATGGTTGAATGTTGATGACTGGGCGAACGTGGAGTGAAGGGCCAGGGAACCTCTTGCTTTGGGGAGTGAGAACTCCTTTGATGCATTCGAGTCGGTTGTGGATGAGCAGACCTTGCTGCGAGAGCTATCGCATCATCGCTCCTCGAGGGTGGTGAGCCCTGGCGGTTATGTAAGTAAAATGACTTTTGGCATTCTTCTCTTTTTGGTGATTTTTCCTTTCTTCTTGAATTTTGACAAGGTTTCTTTTTTTGACAGTCTGATATCTCTTTGAAGAACATGCATGCACGTGGGACGACGAGGCATAAGAACGTCTGGGAGCATCTTTTACCTGTGGCGCATTGGGTGGTATCCTCAGCAGATTTTGGGAGGTTGGCGTCTACGCTGGATAAGACACCTTATTCGACAGCGGTTTTATGCGCTCTGGGGGAGATATGGTGGGATACTACCCACACCTTCCATTTCGGTTTTGGGAAGATGACCGTGACTCCCATAGACGTGCAACAGCTGCTGGGGCTGGATTGCGATGGGGAGCAGATAGAGGTGGACCGCTCTCTAAGGGTGAGGCCAAAGGTGGTGAGGGCGGCGCTCGGCGATGTAGGGAGGATAGTGTCTGGGGTTTCCATTCGGCTATCCTTGCTGAAGGATGTTCTACTGAGTAGGGTGGTTGATGTGGAGGATGGGTTGCAGGTGAGGCAGATGGCTCGGTTGTTCATTTTGCTAGTGCTGGGAGGTTTTATGGTGGCATCGAGTGGCGACGTCGTCCGTTTGTGGTTCTTGCCGTACTTGAGGATGTTTTCGAACATCCCTATCTATGATTGGGGGAGTATGACTTTGGTGACCCTCTATTTTTCTTTGGATGTATTCAGTCGGTGCTGCCGGCAAACTTTTACTGGAGCCACGTATCCTCTTGAGGTATTTCTTTACTTTGCGCATTTTCCTTTCATGCATTCACATTTTCCTTATGCGTCTCTTTTGATTGTGAATTCCTGTCTTTGGCAGATGTGGTTCTATGAGGTTATTGGGTGAAATACCCAGCTGATCGCCTTAAAGGACGATACCGTTGGGGACTTTTGCCGATTTTTATCAATGGTGCAAGGTCAATCAGCAGTCGAAGGAATCTCTCTCTCTGGAGGCGGTGCATCAGGTCTGGAATGGCCTGACCAGTGGTAGGGTAAGACTCTTTCCTTTTCAGCCTTGGTTTTGGCATGTTCTGATTTTGTATTGACTTATGCCTGCTGGGAAATTTCAGGTGACTTTTTACCCTTGGGGGACAGCCATTCAGGATACGGGGGCGATCGGGGTGAATGTGTAGATGAGGCGTTTGATGGCGCATGAGTTCGGCCATTCCTAGTAACTGGGGGAGTGGGTAGTTCGGCAGATTGCCGACGAGGAGGTGGTGGTGCCACCTATGCAGCTTCCTATGTCTATGAGGTGGGAGCGGCTGCTGTCGGAGGATGCGAGGGTCGCGATGATGATCGACGAGTCCTACTTGTTATACACTGATACGGATGTGCCGTATGACTATATGGATTTTATGACGAGATGGTTGATGGAGCCCAACATATATTATGCCTTGCCTTTCCCTCCTGCGGGTTCGAGTCGGGCAGTGGGGTCTTCCCACAGTGGCGGTGGTCCATCGGCGTCTGCGGCGACGGCGACTTCAGAGGTTCTCTTTGTGAGATTGTATACCCCTTCGTACAACATTCGATGGGTTGATGGAGGGATGGTGCCTATGTTACACCGTCCTCACGTGATGGATCCGGAGGAGTTGGGTTTGACAGAGGAGGTTCTTCGTCCTGGGGTATACCTTTCTGTTCTTTTCTTCTTTTTGGTTCCTTTTCCATTTTGATCCTGATTTTGCCTTCTTCTTGCAACAAGTTCGGGTGTCGACCACTTGGCTGAGGGATATTAGAGACTGGATCTCTTCGGCGACCGCCCATATTCGGACGCGGTTCCAGTTCCTTCTTGTTTGGTTCCATCTGCTTCATCCGGGGAGGACTCCGGCTCGAGTAGCGGTGGTGCGTCGTCTCATCGTAGGGAAAAGAGAGCGCGTCGCAGAGGTGGAAGCTCTTAAAGAGAGGGGTGAAGGGTAGGTGATAGGGAGAGAAAATGTGGGTTCGGGATGAGTCCCGTTATTTTTTTGCTTTTATTTCCTACAAAATTTGATGTAACACAGAAGAATATATATATATGCAATGCAATGGGATTTTTTTATTATCTTTTGTTAATAGTGAATGCATGCACGTGCGCTTTTACTTTGCTGTTAAGGCCGTAAAAGGGATATTTTTGGGATTTTGAAGGAAAGTTTTAGGAATGGGAAATTATATAGGGGTGGAAGAGGTTTTTTGAAATTCTATTTGAGAATATCAATTGTATTTTTATTAGGTTTTTCTAGTTTTGATAAAAAAGGAAAAAGGAAAATTTCCATAAATGGGGGGTTGCCGATCGGTAAGCCCCTTGTCTTGCCTATCGGCAGTCAAGTCCAGTCCCATCAATTCAAAGCTTTTGATTAGTGCCCTCTTCAGCCTTTTGTACTTTGTGGGGTAGGATTCCCTTCGATTTTTGCAGGGGTTATGCCTTTTGTGAAGGTTTTCAAGTATAAAAAGGGGTAAGGGTGGAGTGTTTTCATCACACCTTCACATTCTTACTTACTTTCCTACTATCTCTTAGTCTTGAAAGATGGATCTCCCTGGTAGCATTGAGTTTGATAACTACCTCGAAGCCTTGGAAGTGATGTGCTCTTATAATGTCGACTACGATGCTTTCAACATGCGTCGAATTTTTTGTGTCGCAGTCGGTCCATTGAGTGGAACATGCTGATGGCGGTAGTACAATTTTGGTACCCCGAAGACCATGTATTCCACTTTGGGTTGGATGAAGTTTATCCTACCTACGAGGAATTTTCTTCCATGCTGGGGATAAATCTCAGTGTCGTTGCAGCTTTACCTGAATTTTTCCATTCTTCCAGGGATTTGTTGGTCGGGCTTCTTCGCATTTCGCCTTTGGCGGTCAGACCAGTGGTTACTGGAGGAATGATCTCCCTCCCGGTGGTGTTGCAGTCCGTGCATTTATGGGAGGTAGGTGATGTTGGCTATGCTGGAGCCGTTGCTCTGGGCCTGGTTTCAAAATTGTTGTTAGTGACTAGGGAACTGCTGGTGGATCCGTAACTTGCACCCATTACTTTATGGATGTCATACCATTGTAATCCTACGACGGTGATACTGGAGCAGACCCTGAACGGTCTGGATGCCTGGCAACAAGGTCGTTCTCACTTCCTGTGGGGTAGCCTCGTGATGATGTTCATGTGGTTGTCTGAAAGATTCCGCCTGGTGACTCTTCCAGAATATCCTTTGTCGGTTGTACCCAACTTATTTTCACGTCACTTCTTCAGCTTTGGCCTGGATATTGAGAGCTGGGAGAATTGGCTTGTGAAGCATGGGGCTCAGTATTTGTACTGGTCAGTGCCTTGGTGGGGACAGTTGCTACCTGTTTTGGAGCTAGAAGAATACCCGTATGTGCGGCTGGTTGATCTGAGGCAAACCTCTTTTTATTTCCCTTGGCGGCTTCTGCACCAATTTTGCGAGGCATAGGTCGTGCCTCCTCGGACACTAAACTTCTTTTCGGTAGAAGATTTGACTAAGCGTCTGCGCATGCGACTTGGCTCTATGTGGGAGAATCGACGTCCATCGGCCCGTCCTTCTAAGTCTGTTGGGAGAGTTTGGCATATCCATGGGGACTATATGAAGTGGTTATGGAGGAGAGTAGTTAGCAAGATGTTGGCAGTGGAGACTGAATAAAAGTGGCTTGTCTCCTTTGACACCATGGAAGGAGGTGTTGTGGTTTTTTCAAAGCTGGTTCGAGCTTATTGGTCCATGGAGTGTTTGCGACACTCTGTTCAGGTAGGGGAAACTTGGGGACCCCAGGATGCAGATGATGATGACGGAGCAGGATCTTCTGGTAGCTATGGATAGGGCTCCTTGGAGGGCTTATAATGGGAAATTAATGTGGGGATTTTATTTAGATTTTTAGGAGGGTAGGGGGAAAGGGAGTTATCCATTCCTTTTCTTATGTAATCTGTACCGTAATTTCTTATTAATAAAATAAACAAGTTTTTGATCATCCAGCTGTGCCTTTTGATGAGTTTTGTATTGTTTGAATTATCTATACCGATCGCTAAGGCATACATAATCTTTTTGTTCAAGTATATGTTAGAATAAACTGTTGTTCTCGGAGATAAGAAAATAATAGTATTTTGTGAAAAAGAAAGGGTCGTGCTCATGTAAGGTGTATGAGTTGCCTACGTACCTCTGGGTTTTTTTGAAAAGTTTTAATTTTGTTTGAAAAATGGTTTTTGCCAGAGGATCAGGCCCACGTAGTTCTAGGAGGGGGGAAATGAAGAGATTTTTTTTTAGAATAAAAGGGAGATGAGAAGAGTCGAAGCCCGTCGATATTTCGGACTAGGGGTAGAACTTCTTGAGACTGTCCAGGTTGACTGGATGAGATGTCTCTTCCCCATCTAAGTCAGTGAGCATAGCGGCATCGCCGGACAGGATCTTCTTGATAATGTAGGGGCCGCTCCAATTGGACTTTAATTTCCCTCTAGGGTCCCAGATGGGTTCTATGATTTCTTTGAGGGCTAGTTCCCCATCTCGGACACCGCGGTCCTTGACCCTTTTGTTGAATGAACGCTCTATTCGGTGATGGTACCCTTATATGTGGTATAGCGCTTTTAGTTACCTTTCGTCTAGGATGGTCAGCTCGTCAAGACGGCTTTGGCACCAGTCTTCTTCACTGACCTTGCTTTTAAGCATGACGCGCAACGAGGTTATTTCTAGCTCCACGGGTAGGACTGCTTCCATAATGTAAACTAGAGAGTAAGGGGTATCCCAATAGAGGTTCGGATTGAGGTTCGGTATCCCCATGGGCATACAAGATCCGGTCAGCTCAATCTCAACAACTTTCGGTCATCTTTTTTTATGATGGCTTTGAGGTTCTTGTTAGCAGCTTCAACTGCACCATTAGTCTGAGGTCAGTAGGGAGAAAATTTGTGTCTCTGAATCCCATACTCGTTGACCACTTATGTGACTTCTTCCACAAAATGCAACCCGTTATCTGATATTAGCTCGTGTGGGACCCCATATCGGCAGCTGATGTTTTTCTTAATGAATTTGGCCACTTTCTTGGCGTTCAGCACTGCGTACGACTCCGCTTCGACCCATTTGGTGAAGTAATCAATGGCAACTAGGATGAACTCATGCCCATTAGAAGACTTTGGTGTAACCTTCCCTATGATGTCTGTAGAAGGGTGTCAACCAATAAAAAGTAAATAAAATAAAATAAATGCTTTTTTATTAATGACATCCGACAAGTGCCTAGGGTCACCGCCGAAGTCCAAGATTGACAAGTGCCTAGGGTCACCGATCGAAGTCCAAGATTGACAAGTGCCTAGGGTCACCGACCGAAGTCCAAGATTGACAAGTGCCTAGGGTCACCGCCGAAGTCCAAGATTGACAAGTGCCTAGGGTCACCGACCGAAGTCCAAGATTGACAAGTGCCTAGGGTCACCGACCGAAGTCCAAGATTGAGAAGTGACGCTGCAAGGGTCAGCGCCGATGCAAGGGTCACCGCAGCAAGGACATTCGAGAGGTGCCTCACAAGGGTCACCGCCGAACCCCAAGATTGAGAAGTGACGCTGCAAGTATCAACGCCAATGCAAGAGTCACTGCAGCAATGACATTCGAGAGGTGCCTCGCGAGGGTCACCGCCAAAGTCCGAGATTGAGAAGTGACGCTGCAAGGGTCAACGCCAATGCAAGGATCACCGCAGCAATGACATTTGAGAGGTGCCTCGCAAGGGTCACCGCCGAAGCGCAAGATTGAGAAGTGACGCTGCAAGTGCCAACGCCACTGCAAGGGTCACCGCAGCAATAACATTCGAGAAGTGCCACCGCGAGGGTTCCGACAGAAGCTCATATTGAGAAAGAACCCACCCAGAGCAGGAAGGAGGAGAGAGTGGCTACAACGACCAACTCCTCATCATGAAACATCATTCTTTAAAAGAACGACAGACTAACACTTATTTTCTTGTACAGGTTGCCTAGTTGAGCAAGCAGGGCGCAACTAGGTCAGTTGGGACCTCCTGGGAGTTTTGGTGTGGCGGCTGAGGAACAAGGTGTGTTGAGCAAGCTCAACCACTTAGCACTATAGGATTGAGAGAATACTAGACTACACACACTTCACACTTAGTCACAAGTGAAGTGAGCAGCTAAAGAGTTGGCTGCTCACATAGAAAATGACTTTTCCAAAATGAGGGGTCCTCGAGGTCCCTCTCAAGAAAAACAATGATTTTAGAAGAGAGGAGTCCTTAAGGCCCCTCTCTCAAGATTTGCAAAATTGCACCACAAGTTACCGTTTCAAAAGATATTTACCAAATCAGATATTTTGTCTTCATTAGGGGACATATGTGCTTTTTGACTTTGGTTGGCGCCAGGTGGCGCCTGCAGGAGGGGACAGGCAGACTGTCTGCAGATAGGGACAAATGGTACACTTCAGACATTGTTCCCCACCAATCCTCTCAATTTTGGCGCCCAAATAGGCCAACTCAGCCCTAATGCCTTAGTATAAATAGACCTCCAGGCAAGGTCAAAAAGGATAATAGAAAAATTGCACTGTTACTCTGCTAAAATATCACCAGACCTACCTAGTATTCTCTCCCTGCTCATTCTCTTAGTGTTGAGTGCCTTGTTCCTTCACTCCCCACTGACAGCCATCACTCTCAGGTGTTTCCCTTGAGAAAAAATTGCTATTTTTGCTGTGAAAGTTCATCTTCTTGCAGGGAGTGAGTTGAAGCTTGAGTTCCATTTTTACCAGAAGGAGAAAGTTTCTTGAGAAGCTGCACTAGAAGACTTTGAAGACCTTGCAGGCAGCGTCCATTGGAGCGGGTCACGCCTCACCCTTTCCAGTTATTCATAGACCCCAGTCTCACTACCCTCTTACAATGTCGATACCCCAGGTGGAGAATGTCCAGGGAGAGGTCATGTTGTATAATTCATGTGGAGGCAGATGCTGAAGGTTGGAGAATTGTTGGCATTTGAGGCATCTCTGGACATAGGCGGTGCAATAATGGGTCAGGTGGTCCAGTAGTATCCCCGTCGGATGATCTTTTTGGTAAGCATGTGACCGTTCATGTGGGGTCTGCATTCCCCACTGTGGATCTTCTGCATTATCTTTTCAATGTCAGCCCCTGCGATGCAGTGCATATGAGTTCCATTGAAGTTTCTTTTGAGCAGTGCTTTGTGACAGATAATGTACTGGGCAACCAGTCTTCAGAGGGTTGCTTGATCTTTCTTGTTGGAACCCTCAGGATACCTTCCATGCTTGAGGAGGTTCCATATATCATAGTACCAACAATTGGATATCTCGGGATCTTCTGTGGTGACGAGCTAAATGTGGTAGGAGTGGGTTGGTTTGTCTTGCTTTTGAACTAGGAAGGGGGTCATAGTTATTCCTTCGGGCATGTCGACCATAGAGGCCAAGGTAGCAAGGGCATCAGCTAGGTTATTCTTTGCTCGAAGTAGGTAATGGAAGGTGATATCTTAGAATTGGGAGGCTAGACCGATGATGAGGGCAGAATCCTCATAGACATCTAGGCATTGAATACCTTTCTTGAGAGAAACTTTGAGGCCTACTGTGCATTCCTCGTATTTAATCATGTTATTGGTGCAAGGAAAATCCAACTTGATGGCGATGGGAGTGTGGGAGTCATCTAGGGCGATCAGAAGTATCCCAATGCCATATCCCTTTCTGTTGGCAGCACCATCAAAGAACATTTGCCATCGGAGATTATCTTGAGCAGTGCAAAGGATGTTTTCATCTGGGAATTCAGAGGCCAAAATTGGAGAATGATTAAATTAGCATTTGAGGCCAAAATTCGAAGATGTTAGGAAGTGATTCGAATGATGATTCTCAGGGTGCGGTTGTTTCTGAAATGGTCGAGATAGTCGAAATGACTTTACTTGGGGCTTATTTGGGTTTCGTAATAATTTAAGTTCGTTTGGCTCGAATTAGAGTTACCGAGTCATTTAAAGTGTGCATTATCATTTAAAGTTGTGTATTTTGGGAGATAAGGCTTAAAAGCCTATGGGAGATAGAAATCTCCTTAGAGAAAAAGAGAAAGAAAGAGAGAAAGAAAGGGAAGAACAAAAGAAGAATAGAAACAGGAGAAAAGTGGGATTTTCGGCCATTACGCGATCTCGATGAAGATTCAGACTCTAAGAATTTGAGGCAAGTGATTAAACTTGCTAAATAATTGTTGTGTATAATTTATTTCATGATTTGTGGATAAAAATTGTGAATTTTGGAACAAAATGTTAAAACCTAGATTTTGGGTAAAATCTTAGATTTTTTGTGTATAAAATGGATTTGAGGTTATAAATTAGTTGAGGTGTGCTATTTGATGAGTTTTGATGTTAGTTATATATTTGGGTTGAAGATTGATGGAAAGAAATTGATATAATTGATTTTTGGAATTTTGGGTTTTGAAGAAATATAACCCATTTCATAGCTTACTGAAGAAACCGAATCGATTCGCCCCTTTCGAATCGATTCCGCCTGTTGCAGAACCTACAGGTCTTTAGGGCCGAATCGATTCACCCCTTGCGAATCAATTCGGTATGTATCATACTTATAGGTCCTTTGGATCGAATCAATTCGCTGGGGCCGAATCGATTCGCTGTTTGGGACCGAATCGATTCGGAGGGGCCGAATCGATTCGGAAATGAGGCTGTTTTGCGAGATTTTTCTAGAGTGAGTTTCGCTCCGTTTCATTTAGGTTTATCGATTGGGAATCTCTATAGGAGTTATGAGAATCGTGTTTTGGAGAATTTTAGGGAGTTTCCTTTATGAGGAATTATTGGAGTCATCTTGACTTAATTCGAGAGAATATCAATTGGAGAGTATCGTAGCGACTAGTGGGGAAGCCCACTATCATTGAGATTTATACTTGGAGACATTTATGGGTTTATAAGGGAGAGTTAGAATGCGCTTAATGATAATGGATTTTAGTATTAAATCCCAAATGGGATAACTTTAAAGGTTTATACGATTGATTGAACCACATTATGGATTTAAAATAATAATGTTGATCGATGTGCATACGGATATAGATTATATCCTTAACCTAAATAGAATTGAGAGATGATTTATATAAATAGAATTGAGGTGTGAACTTCAAGTTGGAAATAGCATAGTGCATACTAAGTGGGGAAGTTATGTGAGTTATTGACGAATAGTATACCGAGAGTAAAATATACTAATAATGATATTATTTCACTTACGCCTAAGAGAGTACTATGAGTATGAAAATAGTGTGATATATATACCTTATGTGATGGTATACATTTATATGATGTGATGATGTATGTATATCTTATGTGAATGATATATATATATATATGTGTGTGTGTGTGAAGCATATCCCCTTTATGTTATCATGGGAAGTTGCGCGATGTGGGTGAGGCCCCTGGCTTGAGGAGCAGGGCGCGTATAGTCTCCAGGTCATAGCGTCCATTTATTATTGAGTGATTTTTATTAGGGGTGAGACATGGTGGGTATGTTTCGTCTCATTTTCGAGGAGGAACTGTGATCGCTTCCCATACGTTGTGATATGGTTTTTGCCAAGGCGGTGTGAGATTCCGATCGTTGGTACCCAGGATGATATGTGAGTGATTCCCTGGTAGATGATAGAATTGAGAACCTGCATCCTTGAGTTATAGCTCGCTGGGACGGTTATTACTATACTTGTGTGAATAGTATTAATTGTATATGATTATGTGATATCCTTTATCTCTAGAGTAAAGAGATATAAGAAGATTGATTGAATCTCATTCCAGGAGATTTTAACCGGCCTATTAGTGTGATGAATATGTAACGTGAAAATTAAGAGTAAATAATTATATGAGTATATATACTACTTTGGGTATCGAGAGCATAATGGACCTCAACGACCAACATTGCCAAAGAGTAGTGTATCCGGGGGGGTTCCTAGTTTGGATTTCGCTTGCGAAACGTCCCACGCATGAAACACAGTGCAATTTTGGGAGTGAGAAGAAGTTAGTCCTTAGTGCTCAAATTTATATATTAGTATATCTCGACAATCGACAGTGCGAAGGAGCAGTGTATCGGGAGGGTTCCTTGTTTAAATTTCGCTTGTGATACGTCCCACACACGAAACGTCGTGTACTGTTGAGAATTGAGAATAATAAATCATTTATAGTATAAGAGAATTTGGGTTATACGGGTCATGCATTGAGGTCATAATGAATCTTGATAATCAATACTTCCATGGAGTAGTGTATTGGGGGGTTTTCTTGTTTGGATTTCGCTTGCGAGACGTCCCACGCATGAAACGCAGTGCAATATTGAGAATTAGGAGAAGTTTAGTCCTTAGCACTTAGATGCTAATAACTCATATATATATATATATATATATATATATATATATTTATTTATTTATTTATTTATTTATTTATTTATGTCAATAACTAGAAAAAGAGAACTTTTAGTAAGAGAATGTTTATGTATATTTTATATGTTTAGGAAGTGGGCGAATAATTGAGAGTGGTAATATTTGAAGTTGAGGGATAATTTAGATTGATTTTATTTGGGTATAAAATTGGGGGCAAGTTAGATTACTTTTCCTCTAGATAGTTTTGGGAACTTATTTGGAGATCATGTGCATACGTTTAGTTGCGCGCTTTAGTGGAGAGGTGAGTTAAATTTAATGGAGAGTGCGACTCCACTTTAATCATGTCATAACGCATTTATAATTATTATGCATTTTAATGCACTTGCTATAAAATGTTTTCACACCTCGGGCTCTGACCCGTTTATATCTTCTCTTGCTGTGCAGATTTATTTTATTATTCTAGGTTTTCCTCCGCAAGGACGACATTGATGTTAACCATCCAGTGTATTCGTGGAGCTGTGGAAGTAAAGGACTGTTGCGGTATTTTGATATAGTCGATTCCTATCTTTTGTATATCTAGATTAGGATTCAGTTTGTATATCGGGTTTATACCCAAATGTTGTAGCGTAGCGCTTTTATATTGTCTCTATCAGATTATTGTATAGTTTGTGACCCGACAGCATATTCGAGTATTTCATTTTGGAGATTTTATTGTACTCTCATATTAGTCTCTTCTATATTATTTGAGCATGTGTGCATCTCTTATCATATTTAGAGTTATGTTGTTGGTTAGTTGTTTCATGGTTTTGTTTTAGAGTTATAAATAAAATGTTTAAGAAAATTTGATACCCTCTTTTTGTGGTAATGTCTATTTAGCCGTGTTTATTTTTAGAATCGTAAGTAGATGCTGAGAATGATCCACTTGAGATTCCTGATTATTTTAGTATAGGGCTGGTCACTCGTTATTATTTTAAGCGGGGTGTCACATGAGTATGCGGTGAGTTCCTGTAGGTTACGTTGGTCCCGTGAGAGGTGTTCATGCCTCCGACATCCCCGTTTTATGGTTTTTTTACGTTTTTACCCTTTGATGACCTATTTTGTAAGCCTAAGTTGAATAGTTTTCAAATTTTCATCGTGCCCTCAAACTAAGAGCCTCGTGTGTACGCGAGCGATTCCTACGGGTTACATTGGTCCCATGCGAGGTGTTCGTGTCTCTCATAGGTTCACTTTGTGGCTATTTTATGTTTTTACCTTTTGACGGCATGTTTTTAAGCCTAACTCTAACAAGTATGCGATCAATTTTGAAAGGTTACATTGGTTCCATGGGAGATGTTTGTGCCTTTGAGGGGTCGTTTTGTGGTTGTTTAACATTTTTACCCTTTGAAGACATGTTTTTAAGACTAAGTCTAACACTTTGTAAATTTTCACCATGCTCTAAAATCGGGAGCCTCGTTCCTATGCGATCGATTACTGCGGTTTACATTGGTCCCCTGCGAGGTGTTCGTCCCTCTGACAGGGCCATTTTGTGTCTGTTTCATGTTTTCACCCTTTGACGACATGTTTTTAAGACCAAGTCAAACAGTTTGCAAATTTTCTTTGTGCTCTCCAACTAGGAGCCCCGTGAGTACGCGGTCGGTTACTGTGGGTTACATTGGTCCCTTGTGAGGTGTTCGTGCCTCTGACGTGGCCGTTTTGTGGTTGTTTTACATTTTCACCCTTTGATGACATGTTTTTATGCCTAAGTCTAATAGTTTGCAAATTTGCATCGTGCTCTCAAACTGGGAGATTTGTGAGTACACGGTCGGTTCTTTCTTATCACATTGGTCTCGTGTGAGATGTTCGTGCCTCTCACGAAGTTGTTTCTAGCTGGTTTACATTTTCATCCTTTGAAGGTATGTTTTTTAGCCTAAGTCTAACAGTTTGTAAATTTTCATTCGGTTCTCAAACCGGGAGCCCCATGAGTATGCGGTCAGTTCCAATGGGTTACATTATTCCCAAGAGAGGTGTTCAAGCCTCTCATGGGCCCATTTTGTGGCTATTTTACATTTTAAGACTTTGATGACATATTTTTAAGCCTAAGTCTAACAATTTGCAAATTCTGTCGGGGTGTCAAACCGGGAGCCTCGTGAGTATGCGGTATGTTCTTGCGGGTTACATTGGTCCCGTAGGAGTTGTTGGTGCCTCTAACGGGTCGTTCTGTGGTTATTTTATGGTTTTACCCTTTGATAACATGTTTTCAAGCCTAAGTTTGATAGTTTGTAAATTTTCATCATGCTCTAAAATCGAGAGCCTTGTTCGTACACGATCATTTCTTGCTCGTTACAATGGTCTCGTGCGAGGTGTTCGTGCCTTTGACGGGGCAATTTCGTGGTTATTTTACATTTTTATCCTTTAAGAGCACGTTTTTAAGTCTAAGTCTAACAACTTGCAAATTTTCGTCATGCTCTTAAATTGGGAGCCCCGTGAGTACGTGATCGGTTCGTATGGGTTACATTGGTCCCGTGCGAGGTGTTCGTTCCTCTAATAGGGTTGTTTTGTCGTTGTTTCATGTTTTCACCCTTTAACGACATGTTTTTAAGCCTAAGTCTAAAGTTTGCAATTTTTTGTCCTGCCCTCAAACTGAGAGCCCATTGAGTATGTGTTCGGTTCCTACGGGTTACACTGTCCCGTGTGAGGTGTTTGTGCCTCTAATGGGGCTATTTTGTGGTTGTTTTACATTTTCACCCTTTGACGAAGCAAGGACTAAAAATTTGCAAATTTTTATTGTGCTCTCAAATCAGGAGCCCCGTGAGTACACGGTCGGTTCCTGTGGGTTACATTGGTCCCGTGCGAGAAGTTCCTGCCTCTGATAAGTCCATTTTGTGAATGTTTCTTATTTTCACCCTTTGACGACATGTTTTTAAGCCTGCCTAACAGTTTGCAAATTTGGATCGTGCTCTCAAGTTGGGAGCTGTGTGAGTACACAGTCGGTTCTTGCTTATCACATTGGTCTCATGTGAGATGTTTGTGCCTCTCACGAGGTTGTTTTCTATCTGGTTTACGTTTTCACCCTTTGAAGGCATGTTTTTTAGCCTAAGTCTAACATTTTGAAAATTTTCATCCGACTCTCAAACTGGGAGCCCCGTGAGTACGCGGTCAGTTCCAATGGGTTACAATGTTCCCGGGCGAGGTTTTTATGCCTCTTATGGGCCCATTTTGTGGATATTTTACTCTTTAACCCTTTGACGACATGTTTTTAAGCCTAAGTCTAACAATTTGAAAATTCCATCGGGCTCTCAAATTGGGAGCCCTATAAGTATGCAGTCTGTTTCTGCGAGTTACACTGGTCCCGTAGGAGTCATTCGTGCTTCTGATTGGTCATTTTATGGTTGTTTTACATTTTTACCCTTTGATAACATGTTTTTAAGCCTAAGTCGAACAGTTTGCAAATTTTCATCGTGCTCTAAAATCGAGAGCCCCATTCGTACGCTATCATTTCTTGCTGGTTACATTGGTCCTGTGCGAGGTGTTCGTGCCTTTGACGGGGCAGTTTTGTGGCTATTTTATATTTTTATCCTTTAAGAGCATGTTTCTAAGCCCAAGTGTAACAACTTGCAAATTTTCATTGTGCTCTTAAATTGGGAGCCCTGTGGGTACGCGATCGGTTCCTTCGGGTTACATTGGTCCCGTGCGAGGTGTTTGTTCCTCTAACAGGGCCGTTTCATGGTTGTTTTATGTTTTCACCATTTAACGGCATGTTTTTAAGCCTAAGTCTAACAATTTGCAAATATTTGTCCTTCCCTCGAATCGAGAGCCCATTATGTATGCGGTTGCTTCCTACGAGTTACATTGTCCATGTGAGGTGTTCGTTCCTCTAACGGGGCCATTTTGTGGTTATTTTACATTTTCACCCTTTGACGAAGCCTAAGACTAGTAGTTTGCAAATTTTTATCGTGCTCTCAAATCAGGAGCGCCGTGAGTACACGGTTGGTTCCTGCAAGTTACATTGGTCCCGTGCGAGGAGTTCATGCCTCTGATAAGGCCGTTTTATGGTTGTTTCATGTTTTCACCCTTTGACGACACGTTTTTAACCCTATCTAATAGTTTGCAAATTTGCATCGTGCTCTCAAACTGGGAGATTTGTGAGTAGATGATCAGTTCTTGCTTGTCACATTGGTCTTGTGTAAGATGTTTGTGCCTCTCACGAGGTTATTTTCTGGTTGGTTTACATTTTCACCTTTTGAAGGTATTTTTTTAGCCTAAGTCTAACAGTTTTCAAATTTTCATCCGACTCTCAAACTGGGAGCCCTGTAAGTACGCGGTGAGTTCAATGGGTTACATTGTTCTCGGGCGAGGTGTTCATGCCTCTTATGAGCCCATTTTGTGGCTATTTTATGTTTTAACCCTTTGACGGCATGTTTTTAAGCCTAAGTCTAAAAATTTGCAAATTCCATCGGACTCTCAAATCGAGAGCCCCGTGAGTATGCGGTCCGTTCCTGCGGGTTACATTGGTCTCGTGGGAGTTGTTCGTGCCTCTGGCATGTCGTTTTATGATTATTTTATGTTTTTACCCTTTGATAACATGCTTTTAAGCCAAAGTCTAACAGTTTGAAATTTTTTATCGTGCTCTAAAATCAAAAGCCCCGTTCGTACGCGATCATTTCTTTCCAGTTAAATTAGTCCCGTGCTAGGTGTTCGTGCCTCTAACAGGGTAGTTTTTTAGCTATTTTACTTTTTTATCCTCTGAGAGCATGTTTCCAAGCCTAAGTCTAACAGATTGTAAATTTTCGGTCTGCTCTTAAACTGGGAGCCCCGTGAGTACGCGATCGGTTCTTGCGGGTTACATTGGTCCTGTGCGAGGTGTTCGTTCCTATAACAGGGTCGTTTTGTGGTTGTTTTATGTTATCACCCTTTAACGACATGTTTTGAAGACTAAGTCTAACAGTTTGCAAATTTTTGTCTTGCCCTCGAACTAAGAGCCCATTGAGTACGCGATCAGTTCCTATGGGTTATATTGTCTCGTGTGAGTTTTTTCGTGCCTCTAACGGGGCCATTTTGTGGTTGTTTACCTTTGACGATGTCTAAGAATAACAGTTTGAAAATTTTCATCGTGCTCTCAAATCAGGAGCCCCGTGAGTACGTGATCGGTTCCAGCAGGTTATAGTGGTCTCGTGCGAAGAGTTCGTGCCTCTAATAAGGCCATTTTATGGTTATTTCATGTTTTCACCCTTTGACGACATGTTTTGAATCCCGTCTAACTGTTAGCAAATTTTCATCGTGCTCTTAAATCGAAAGTCCTCTGAGTACACTTTCGATTCCTCCTAGTTACATTGGACCCGTGTTAAGTGTTTGTGCCTCTCACATGGATGTTTTGTGGCTGGTTTATGTTTTCACCCTTTGACGGTATGCTTTAAGCCTAAGTCTAAATGTTTGCAAATTTTCATTCGTCTCTCAAATCGGGAGCCCCGTGAGTATGCGTTCAGTTTCAGTGATTTACATTATTCCCATGAGAGGTGTTCGCGCCTCTCAAGGGGCCTCTTTGTGACTCTTTTACATTTTTACCCTTTGATGGCATGTTTTAAAGTCTAAGTCTGGCAGCTTCCAAATTTTCATAGTGCTTTCAACCCGAGAGCCGCGTGAGTACGTGGTTGGTTCCTGCGTGTAACATTGGTCTCATGCAAGGTGTTCGTGCCTCTCACGAGGCCGTTTTGTGGCCATTTTACATTTTCAACCTTTGAGGGTATCTTATTAATCCTAAGTCTGACAGTTTGCAAATTTTGTCGTGCTCTCAAACCGAGAGCCCCGTGAGTATACGGTAAGTTCCTGTGGGTTACATTAGTCCTGTGCAACGTGCTTGTGCCCTGACGGTCCAGTTTTGTGGTTGTTTTATATTTTCATCCTTCGACGGCATATTTTTAAACTTATGTCTAATAATTTACAAATTTTCATCGTGGTTTTAAAATCAGGAGCCCTGTGAGTACGCGGTCGGTTCTTGCGGATTGCATTGGTCCCATGTGAGATGTTTGTGCCTCTTAAGGGGCATTTTGTGGCTAGTTTACGTTTTCATCCTTTGACAGTATGTTCCTAAGACTAAGTCTAACAGTTTGAAAATTTGTTTCGTGCTCTTAAATCGGGTGCCTTGTGAGTTCGCGATCGGTGAGTCGTGACCCCTCTGTGATGTAGGTAATCCCGTGATAAAGTCCATGGATATGCTCTCCCATATCCGCGTCAGAACCTCTAATGGCTGTAGAAGTCCTGCCGGTTTCTGATGATCCACCTTTACTAGCTGACAAGTGGCGCATTTAGAAACAAACACGGTGATATCTCTCTTCATCCCGCTCTACCAATACTGGCGTCTCATGTCTTGGTACATCTTATCCCCCACCAGGGTGTACCACGAATCGGAGCCGTGCGACTCTGCCATAACCTCGTGTCGCAAGTCTTCCTCTTCCGGAACAATCAGTCTCCCATTGAAGCGTAATCCCCCGTCTGAACTAACGGTATAGGACTCGTCTCCCTCTGCTAGTAATCGAACTATATGCTCCTGACAGAACGATTCAATTGCCTGGGCTTTTATCACTCTCGTAAAAATCTGAGGTGTAACAGTCATCACAGACATGAATGATCGGGCCACTGCATCCTGGTGTCCCAACTCCTTCCACTTGGCTTTCCACACCCCGGTCACCTCATCTATTGGCCTACGGCTCAACGCGTCTGCTACTACGTTAGCCTTCCCCGGGTGATATTGGATATCAAACTAATAATCCTTCACAAACTCAAGCCACCGTCGTTGACGCATGTTCAGTTCCTTCTGCGTTAAGAGGTATTGTAGAGACTTGTGATCTATAAATAACCAAAATTTCTCCCCCAGGAGATAGTGTCTCCAAATCCGAAGAGCGAATACGACTGTCGCTAATTCCAAGTCGTGGGTGGGGTAATTCCTCTCGTGAGGCTTAAGCTTACGGGAAGCATAAGCTATGGCCTGACTCTCCTGCTGCAGCACACCTCCGAGTCCTTGTAAGGACGCATCGGTGTAAACTAAATACTCAACTCCTGGTCTGGGCAATGCTAACACGAGTGCTAAGGTCAATTTGTCCTTCAACTCATCGAATGCCAACTGACAGGCATCGCTCTAGATGAATGGCACACCTTTGCGAGTCAGATGTGTCAAAGGACCCGCTATCTTTGAGAAACCCCGAATAAACCTCCTGTAGTATCCTGCTAGGCCCAAGAAACTACGGATCTCAGTCGGTATCATGGGATGTCCCCACTCCCTCACCGCGGATACCTTCCCCGGATCAACAGATATCCCCCGGTCTGAAATGATATGCCCAAAAAACTGAACCTCCTTCAGCCAAAACCCACACTTCTCATACTTTTCATAAAGCTCGTTCTGATGTAGCGTCTGCAAAACCTGCCTCAAATGCTCGGCGTGCTCCTCTTCTGTCTGGGATTAAACCAGAATGTCATCAATAAAGAAGATGACGAACTGGTCTAGAAACTCTCTGAACACCCTATTCATCAAGTTCATAAACACGGCTGGAGCATTGGTCAAGCCAAAAGGCATCACCCGAAACTCGTAGGAACCATATCTCGTCAAGAAAGCAGTCTTCGAGACGTCCTATTCCCTGATACGCAACTGATGGTATCCCGATCGCAAATCAATCATTGAGAAGAAGGAAGATCCTCTCAGCTGGTCGAATAAGTCATCGATTCTGGGCAACGGATACTTATTCCGTATCGTGATTTTATTCAACTCCCGATAATCTACGCACAATCTCAACGATCCATCCCTCTTCTTTACGAATAACACAGGGGCACCCCACGGCGAAGTAATCCTTCGATAAACCCCTGACCCAGCAACTGCTCTATCTGATCTTGTAGCTCTCTCATCTCTGCTGGAGCCATACGGTAAGGTATACGAGCAATTGGCTGAGTGTCCGGCGTCAAATCGATAACAAAATATATCTCTCTACTAGGAGGTAATCCAGGTATGTCATGAAATACATCAGCGAACTCTCTAAAGACTGGAATCGAATCGAGTGGCATCACCACTTCCTTAGAGGTCTCCTCCTCTATATAGTACAAGTGAGTGGACGATCCTCTCTCAGGGCGAGGCATCGCCGCTAAAAACATCTCCTGCCCGGGAATGGCAAAGATAATACTCCTACTGAAATAATCAATCATGGCTCGGTACGCAACTAGCCAATCCATACTAATAATCGCTTCATACTCAGTCATATCTAATACTAATATATCAGCGGGTAAAGTAAATCTCTCGATCTCTATACCCACACCTCTACAAATAAGTGATATCATGGAACCCTTACTCAATGGTGAATCTACACAAGTAATCGTGCTCTCTACGGGGTCTAACAACCCAATAGTGCGTGAAAATCTCGTGGAAATGAAACAATGTGTGGCCCCCGTATCAAATAAAATACGCCCAAAGTCCCCTGAATAGAGAACATACCCTCAATAGCAGGTGGATCCTGTGGGACTGCGGCATGCTGGAGCTAATACACTCTCCCATACTGAAGCTGTCCCTGCTGGACTGGGACCGTTGGAATGGGTGGTAATGCTGCCATCTGTGGCGGTGCTGGGAGGGCGGATGGAAATATAGTCCTCTGTGGCTCGTGTCGAGCACCCTGCTGCTGCTGCTGTGGAGCCCTGCCCCTATCAGGACAATCCTATCGTTTGTGTCCAGTCTCGCCACAAACGAAGCACTTCCCCGAGAAGTTTCTCCCTCGCTGTCCCTGCTGCCCACGGCCCTGATGGCTGTTACCATTCCTACCCTGCCCATGATGGCCCTGCTGAAACTGCTGCTGCTGGCCATTCTGGCCCTGATGGCCATGTCGAAAACCTCCCTGTCCATTTCTGAAACTCCCAGATCTGAACCTCTTAGAATCCCCCTATTGGGAACCATGATCCCCTTGCCTATGCTGACCCTGAGCAGATTGTGCCCCGCTGGCACCATTTTCCTCGGTCCTGCCCTAATGGCTGGACTCTCCTGATCTCTTGCTCTCAGACATGTGAAAGCGGTGATCCTGGCAGTGTAGCAGTGTTGCGTTAACCACATCAGAATAAGTGGCCAACGAGAGATTCCCCAACAAGTGTTGATGGATCCTCCAAGTCAATCTATCCGTGAACTTTTGAATTTTCTTCTCCTCGGTTCGAATTTCATCCGGAACAATGTTCAAGAGATTGGTGAACTCAGCCTCATACTCGGCTACGGTCTTTCCCTCCTGCTTGAGGTTCATCAACTTTCTCCTCATCTCAGTGTGAACAGTTGACGGAAAATATTTGCTGTTGAACCGCACCCAGAACTCCTGAATAGTGAGGGCATCCCTCTCCTTCGCGGTGGTAATGGACTCCCACCACTGCAATGATGATCCTACTAGCTTAAACGTAGCCAATATCTGCTTCTGAACATCCGTGCACTCATACATCCTTAAGTGCCTCTGAATGTCCTTCCTCCACTGACTAGATACCACAACATCGGAGCTACCTGCAAACTCCGGAGGGTGTGCTTTCTGAAAAGCATCACAGACGCATTTCCAAGTAGATGGGAATGCATGAGCCTGAACTGGCGCTACTGTAGGCGCCTGAGGTGGTGCCTACTGTACAACTGTAAGGGCGGCATTCACCGCTTGGGCTACAATGGTTGCAACCTCTGCGGCATTCATGGTGCCCGAAACTGGTGCAGGCTGTGGCTCGGGCTGAGCATCCCTAAGAACTTAATGTGCACGTCGTGGAGGCATCTGAAATGAGAGTAAAGTCTATAAGTTCGCAGTTATTATCTCAAAATAGCTGAAGAGTGAAACATACACAAAAGAGTACAACAGTCCTAGAATATATGGCTCTACATCAAAGAAAGCTCAGCGGAAACATAACAAGCCGTACAGATCCTAAGGACACTAGAACCTGATGCTCTGATACCACCTGTGACACCCCAACTAATTAAATACCGGGTAGCTACTCCTTTATTAAATTAATACAAAATGCCTAGTTGGTTCAGTTCATAGCATCACTGTCAAAAAATATTTTAACAATTACTAACCACCTAATATTTAAAAAGTGAGTTGTCAATTTTAATTAAATACGATTAACATGCAAGTAGACAAGAAATGCTAACATAACTACCACAATGAAATGATAATAGTATAACCATACAATAATAATGAGTCAGCAAGAAAATTCCTCACAACAAACCAAATACAGAAATAACAAATACTAAGTCTGAATCATAATTGATTACAACCCGAAACTGAAATAAACTGAATAGATAAAAATGTTTCTAAAAGAAATGGGGCGACATGCCCAACTGATGAGGAAATCTACTAATAGAGTCAAGATCGAAAGTGGAGGCGTCTACTGACAAGATCCTGTAACTTCCACAGCAGCTACAGTACGTCACCTGAATGGAACTCCTATGCTTGGTGTCCTTGTGGCTGGGCACCTAAAAGGTTTTTACAAGAAAATATATTTGAAAGCAAACGGGTCAGAGCCCGATTGTGGAAAACAGTTTAAAAATATAGCAAGTGTTTTAATGATAATAAAATAATGAATGAAAAATACATGTTAGGACGTGCTCTCACATGAAATACTCACCTCTCGACTATTTGTGCACTCCTAACGTACCCGTACCCAATTCTAGTTATTCCCATATCTAACTAGTCCAATCATAATACCTAACATTACTATATGACTCACGCTTTAATTCCAACATCTTCATTTAAATAGAGCGTTTTACATTTATACTCGGTTTCCCATTATTAGTAATACTAATTACTAGAGATCATCCATTTTATCTTTACAAAACGTTGCTATAATTATACTCACAATTAAACATGACAGTTCATTTCAATTAACAGTATATTATTCTCATCATAAATATACATTACTAGCACCCCGAGACTAAGCTGCGGCGCACACATACTCTGCTATCCAATCCCGGTACATCACGTACATAAGGACCACGCATTTCGAATCTCTCAGTAATCATTTTCAGATAACAACAATCACACAACATGGAGGCGAACATAATTCACATCACATGGGTCACGCACATACCTACGCTCCCATGATCAACAGACTTATTAACTTCTCAATAAGTCCTTCTCTGACCTATGCCCTCAAGGTACCAATCTAAATCCCCCCGTAGGCACACAAAGATTAGATGGCTCTAATCGAACGCAAACCTCCCATAATAGCAAGTATGGTAGGTATGTTATACACATAAAACCACATATACTAAGCATTCACACATCTTAGATATCTCGTATTATTAATATAGGTATACATCTCGTTCTCATACCGTCATTTAATGTTATACGATTACAAGTCCCCGATTTCTATATTAACGTTATCAATCTCACGTCGTAATTAGGTATTCGTTTCCTACTCCTCAATTGACATTCGATTTTATTATAAGGTTCTAAGTTTTACTCCTCAACGTACCCCAATTCTCACAATTATACCCACTAATCAATAAGGAAAGGTTAATACTCCAATTAAATAAGTCTACGGAACGTTTGAAATGAAATCAGGCCAAAAAGGCAATTCTGTCAACTCGTTAGAAGTCTCGTTCGAACGAAGGGCTTCGAACGAAATACCAACTCGTTAGAAGGGATACTGCCATCTCGTTAGAAGCTCGTTCGAACGACCTGGGTAGGTCTTCTAACGAGATGGCAGTTTGAACCCAGAAATCTTCTACTTCGTTTTTCTCAATTTTTCTCTTCTCTAAACTCATCCTAAGATCATCCCAATAGTATTTTAATGTTCTTAAACTTCACTACACCCTCTTAGGTCGTTTCTTAACATATTTTTGGGGTCAAATCTTCCTAAACAACATAAAATTATCATAAATCCCCAAATTTTACCCAAACCCTATGAATATGAACCCAGAATTTAATGTCTACAATTTCTCCTTATAAATCCATTTTTACATCATCAAAAGTTGTATTTTTGTATATGACATTCATCCAATAACGTTCTACATGCAATCCCTATATCATATTATGAATTCTATCTCCAATTTCATGGATTTTCATCAAACTTCCAATATAAGACAATTATTCAATTCTAATCATGGAAGAAACATTCGCTTGAAATTAATATAATTAAACCACTTGCCTTATGTTCTGACTCGATGTTTCAGGATTGAAAGTTGATTCTCTTCTTCCTCTTTACAGAATTTCTCCCAAGGATGGTGATGGCTTGGTTTTGGCTCTTGTAACTTCTCTCCAACTTCTCTCAAAACTCCCGTAGCCCACTCTCTTAACTTTTGCTGGTAATGGCCTTAGCGGCCCCTTTAAAATTATAAATATAAACTCTAATTTTCGTGGGTTTTAATTCCCTAATTTTTAAAATTACTAAACTACCCTTTTGGATTGCCGGTATGGCCTAAAAATGCCCCGGGACCCAAACTAAACCCCCGGGTAGTGTTTTCCGACTATTTCGACCCTTCAAGACACGTTGGCGCACTCAAAATGACCATTCGGTTGATAAAAATAAAATTCACTTTTTACTTCAATTAATTACGTTCCTGACGCGACTGACACGCGCGTCCCAACTAAAATTTCCCAAATTAATTTAAATATCATCAATACTCATGTATTACCGTACATACTCGGAAATAATAATTTTTTAACATCAAAATCAAATACCAACTCACATCTCGTTAGTATTTATATCCGGATTAATTCCCAATTAATTCTCATTTAATTTAATTAATCCCTTAAATAAATATCGATAAAATTACGGGGTATTACACTCCCGTCATGACTTCGGTCAAGCGGTGCGATGCGGGGGAACCGTTCGATATACGTCAAAGGTACTTAGACAATGGAAGGTAAGAGTCATATCGCTTAGGCTAACTGCGCCCTGCCGGACCCGAGCCCATCACGAAGTGACCCTCCAGTTACTGGGTAAAAATTTGGTCAATAACAATGCTCTTTGGTGATGTCGTGTGAATCATACATGATTGTCTTATTAGTATCTTATAAGAATGTCTTTCTTGATTATGCCAAATAGGGAGCAAAGTATAAGTACCAATGGTTCACCAAGTATGGATGGATGATGCGTGCAACATGTGGATATATGTGATCCTAGGTGCACGTGGTGTGAAGTGTACATGGAGAATTTTCTACAAGTGTGTGAATAGAAGCATAAGTATGGGAGATACATGGAAAAGGGGAACATGCAAAAATGTGGAAAATATGAATAAGTATAACATCCATGTAAATAGAGTATAGCCCTCAAAAGAAAATCCCCAGCAGAGTCGCCACAGTGGCCATCCCCGATCCTCACGGCGGGCGGGCGGCGTGAGGGAGGATCCTAGGTCCCGCGCATCCCTCTCGGGAGCGCTTCGAACGACATCATTTGGGTGAGGTGAAAAATGTAGAGAGATAGAGTCGCCAGTCTATTTTACTCAAAACAGACAAAAGAAAGGGAGCCATCTCGAAGGACAGCATCCAAAGACATACTGATGCATACGAAACCAAAATGATTCGAAAAGGGTCCGGAGGCTAAGTTACAAAATGGGAAGGTGTTAGGCACCCATTCTTCCCTTTCGGTCTCTCATGGGTTTTTGTTATTTTTCCTATGATATGCGTGCATGTGTATATATAGTGGAGATAGGAATCGTCGACTTGCACCATGGAAGAGGTAAAGCGAGTCATCCGTAGGAAGGTATAAAAATATTAGAAAATAGGATTTACGCGATTATCCTTGATATGCCCCAAGTGTAACCTCGGCCTAGAGATACCAACCTTGGCCTAGAGACACCAACCTCGGTCAATATTATGGCCGACATTGGGCATGTCTTGGATGCACGATATCAGCCCTCGGCCATATCAAGGTCGGCCCAGGCCAACACTACCATGAGCCTCTCCAAGGGACATCGCAAGGATCAGCAACACTTGTATATGGCGTGGAATGGCAACCTCGGCCATACATAGGCCGAGCCGGCAGGAAGCCACCAGTTCAACCTCATATCAGGCCGACCTTGTCCATTGTCTCGGCTGGGATTAGGTCGAGACCTCCATGGAACACCCGGACTGAACAAGTATCAAGACTCACCAATCTCGGCCTCACCAAGGCCGAGGTCATACACCATACACGATAGCCGAGCACCTGTTGACCTCCAGATAAGGACATGTTGGCACAAATCAGTTGTAACAAGATTATTCCCCACACGTGGGGAGAATATTGCATCATCATTCTCTACATGTGACAGTGACAGATGGCACTCCCACATTGGTGAGGCTACCACACACATGTTCATTACATGCATGGGGGGTACATTACACCCCCTAGGTACTATATATAGGGGTCATCCCCTACCTTGCAAAAGGATCCAGATATTCTACCCTAGCTGAAACTCTATCTAGATACACAGTAAAGAGATAAAGCTTGAGAGATTGTATCCATGGCCATTAGTGCCTTCATTCAGTGATATTACTCACACACACCCACAGTGGACGTAGGCCAGATTGGCTGAACCACTTATATACCGGTGCCCTCTCCTCTTATCCTCATCTCATTCCCTTACCTCTTTATATAGTTGTGCTGCCATTGTTATTCTTATATTGAGCTTGAAAACACCTTATCTGGTGGTGCTGATTCTGGCATCATCATTTTGGCGTCGTCTGTGGGAACGAGAAGCTATCTCTTCCTCTTTTTCTGCTTAACCTCACCGAAGACTCTGGTGGTGAACCAGGCCTCCCCCTAGCGCGGAGTTGTTTCACCATTGAAAGAGGTCCTGTGAAGTACTAAGCTCATCTGCTACTCAAGCTCTATAGTGTTAACATATGGCACCAGATTTACCACCGCCTCTTCCGCCGTCCGGGGGTGGAGGGCCTAGTTCCGGTCAGGCACCCCCCAGTCCGAAATGGCGGAGGTAGTAGCAGCCTTGAGATCTTTAGTTGCAACACAATAAGCCATGCAGGAGAAGTTTCCTCAGCTTAGTCAAACTATGATGAGGCCACCTGGAGTCTCACCAGACATGATCACTCCGGTGGCAGTTCAGCCTCATCCTGACGCCAGGGGACCACCCCAGGCGCCGATGAAGGACCAGCCTGCACCCCAGCGGAGAAGGGACGTTGCTGACCCTAGGCGCTTGCGCCTGGGGAGGCAGGAAAACCCAGGTATGATGACCTAGAAGCTGAAGAAGCCCCAGAAGACTGCTGGGAGCCGTATAAGGTGTCAAATAACACTGTACGGACTCTTAGGCAAAGTCAAGGATGTGTCGGACGAAGAGGTGAAGGGGACCAACAAAGAGGGTCGGCCTTTGATAGGTTGAGCAGAGGGTCGGCCTTCGAGAGACTGGTCCCGGTGAATGACCTAAGACAGAGGCTGTCGAGGTCAAGGAGCGCAGCAGGCTCTCAGAGAGGGAACAGGCAGGGTCGGCCAGACCAAGGCCGACCCTGTGAAGGAAGAGGCAGGGAACAGGAAGAGGTCAACAGCCAACGTGTCGTGGCAGGAGAACCCTCTGTCCATCGCAGGGAGGTGGCAGGGGATAACCTCGGCCAAGTTGATGACAGAAGACCCTGGAATGATTCTATTCAACGCCTTGAGGAGAAGATATAAGACATCATTAAAAGCAGGGACCCATTACAAAGGGGTTATTCAGAGGGCTCCCCATTTGTGGCTAGGATAGTGGGGTTCCCAACCCCAACTAAGTTCAAGCCTCCTACAGTGTCTCCCAAGTATGATGGCAGCACTAACCATGTATATCATATCGAGATGTACCAGTCAGCAGCAGATATTTACTCGATACCCGATGAGATGAGTGTAGGGCCTTCTCGGGGACCTTGACAGGAGCAGCGCATAGTTGGTTCACCTCCCTTCCGAAGAACTCAATTGAGAACTTCAAAGGCTTGGCTGAGCAGTTCATCCACAACTTCTGCTTTGGGGTAAGACCTCAAAAAAAGACTACCCACCTGCTGTATGTCAAGCAGGCCAAGGGTGAGAGCCTAAGAGACTACATAGCAAGGTTCAACAAGGAGAAATTGGAGGTAGAAGATTATGAAGAGAGCATAGCCATGACCGCCCTTATAGGAGGCCTCCAGAAGGAGAAGCTATTGTGGAAACTGGCGGAAGACCCCCTAGGTCTATGGCGGAGCTGCTGGCAACCGCAGGAAAAGTAATGAATGCGGAAGAGGCAATGGCCGCCAAGTATGAGGAGGAGAACCGCGGTGGCACTGGGAGGTCCCAAAGCAAGAAAGAGGGGAAGAAGAGGTCAGGAGATGACAAGTTCGTTCATTATACTCCCCTGACTGTGAGCTGTGAGCACATCCTCAATGAAATTAAGACTGACCGGACTCTGAGATGGCCAGAGAAACTGAAGGCCCCACCACATAAGAGGAACAAAAACCTATGGTGCGAGTTCCATCAGGATCATGGCCATGTCACGGACAGATGCTTCGCTTTAAAAGATGAGATTGAGAAGATGTTAAAGTCTGGAAAGCTGAGGAAGTATGTGGATGGTAAGGCTCCAAAGGGTAGAAGATATGACACTAAGAAAAGAAGAGATGACAGATGCCGGGGAATTATCTTGGCCAGAAGAGACGATGATTCAGAAGGAGATGACGAAGACGACCCAGATCTTCCGCCAAAAGATGACAACACCCCGGTGAAGAGGGTCGGTACGATCTCCTTTGGTGTTAGCACCATATGTGGGGGATTTGCAGGATGTGGCTCTGAAGTAGCCGATAGGAAGCCTCATGTAGCAGAGTCCAGATCAGTGGCCAAGCCTGAAGTTGTGAATCTAACGTCTTCTGATGCAGTGCAGAATAGGAAGAAGGTAGACATGGACACCCTCATAGTGGGGTTTTCCAGACTCGACTTCAAGGGTATCTTAGCCCCCCATGACGACCCACTGGTCATAACAACAAGGGTGCATGGGTGCGAGGTACGGAGGATCCTCATAGACGGGGGGAGCTCAGCAGACGTGATGTTCTGGCCTTGCTTCAAGAGCCTAGGTCTTAGCAGGGCAAGGCTGGTGCCCTACCATCACCCATTGATAGGCTTCAGTGGTGAAAAGGTCCACCCCTTGGGCATGTATGAGATGGACGTACGGATGGGTGATGAGTGGCCTAAGAGGCTGACCAAGAAGATAAACTTTTTCTTTATGGACGAGAATGTCTTCTCGGCCTACAACCTCATCATAGGAAGAGTGGCCCTTAAAGAGTTTGAAGTTGTGCCGTCGACGGTCCATCAGATGCTAAAATTCCTGAATCCTTATGGAGTAGGGGAAGTGCAAGGGGACCAGAACACGGCGCGAGAGTGTTACTTCAACTCGGTCGAAGAGAGAGAAGACCATAAGAGGGTAACCACCACTTACAGCATTGACACTCTTGACCCAAGAGACGAAACAAAATTGAAAAAGGGAGAGGCCGCGGAAGAGGTAGAATCCATCGTCCTCAATGAGGGCGAGTCAGAAAAAACTGTCCAGGTCGGTAAGGCCCTAGAGCCAGGAATCAAGGAAGAGTTGATAAACTTCCTCAGGAGGAGACAGAGTGTCTTCGCATGGAGTCACGCGGATATGCCTGGCATCGACCCTGAGGTGATGAGCCACAAGCTCAACGTAACCAGAGATGCCAAGTCGATCAAGCAGAGACGAAGAGTCTACTCCAGGGAGAAGTAAGACGTCATCCGAGAAGAGGTCAAAAAGTTGGAAGAAGCCGAGTTCATAAGAGAGGTAACCTATCCGGAGTGGCTCTCAAATGCAGTCATCGTGCGTAAGGCCAATGGGAAGTGGCGAATGTGTGTGGATTTCACTGACCTGAACAGGTCTTGCCCAAAAGACAGCTATCCCTTACCTCGGATAGACCAGATGGTGGACGCAACGGCGGGGCACGAGCTCATGAGCTTCATGGATGCTTATTCAGGCTATAACCAAATCTTCATGGACGCCGAAGACTCTGAGAAGACAGCCTTCATTACTGACAAAGGGACGTACTGCTACAAAGTGATGCCCTTCGGTCTGAAAAATGCAGGGGTAACATATCAACGTCTTATCAATAAGATGTTCGAGGAGCAAATAGGTAAGACCATGGAGGTATATGTAGACGATATGCTAACGAAGAGCTTGAAAGCTTGTACTCATGTAGCAGACCTTGAGAAGACCTTCGATGTTATGGACTCGTACAAAATGAAACTCAACCCACCAAAGTGTGTCTTCGGAGTAGGAGCTAGGAAGTTCCTGGGGTTCATCGTTAACCAGAGGGGAATCGAAGCGAACCCTGAGAAAATCAAGGCATTACTTGACATGAAGACTCCTAGGGGTATCAAGGATGTCCAAAGACTTACGGGAAGAGTGGTTGCCCTTAACAGGTTTGTTTCTAGGGCAACGGACAAGTGTCTTCCCTTCTTTAAAGTTCTAAGAAAGGCCTTCCAATGGGACGAAGAGTGTGAAAAATCCTTCAACCAGCTCAAGTCCTACTTAGGGTCTCACTTATTGCTGTCTCGGCCCATCACGGGGGAAAGGTTGTTTGTGTATCTGGCAGTCTCTGAATCAGCCATCAACGCGGCCATCATACGGGAAGAGGATGGGATCCAAAGGCCTGTGTACTTCAACAGTAAGGCCCTTCAAGGGTCTGAACAAAATTATCCCCGAATGGAGAAGTTGGATTATGCTTTAATACATGCCTCAAGAAAAATAAAGCCTTACTTCCAAGCTCACTCCATGGTAGTCCTCACTAACTCCCCACTAAGGCAGGTTCTGCACAAACTTGAGAAGTCCGGAAGATTGATGACCTGGGCCATCGAACTAGGAGAATATGATCTTACCTACCAGCCTAGAACAGCCATCAAGGGGCAGGCCCTCGCAGACTTTATCGCAGAATTCACCTAGGAAGAGGCCGATAGAAGTTTGGAAGAGGCCGAGACAGAGAAAGGCTTAGATGACGGCGAAGAGACGAATCGTAGTGTCTTCTGAAATTCAAAAGAGACGGCACCAAACGTCTTCCGAGATCGAGAAGAGGTCATCTCAGGCAAAACTCGGAGTAGAATAGAAGAGAACGAAGAGGATCGATACCTCTTCAAGAAAGGGGTTATGAGAGAAGGGGTCTTCTCATCAGATACAGACGTCTAGAGCCTCTTCGTTGATGGCTCTTCCTGTGATAGTGGAAGCGATGCGGGGATAATACTCTCGGCTCCAGATGGCGCCAACATTGAATACGCCTTGAGATTCAACTTCCAGGCCTCAAACAACGAGTCCGAGTATGAGGCCATGATAGCAGGTCTCTCATTGGCAACAACTCTTCGGGTAAAGCGACTCCTACTCCATAGCGACTCAAGGTTGGTTGTCAATCAAGTATTGGGGATATACGAGGATAAAGACGAAAGGATGGCCAAGTACTTAAAGAAGGTAAGAAGGTTGTTAGAATATTTTGAAGAAGTAAGACTGAAGAGAGTGCCTCGACTGAGCAACAATCACGCTGATGCATTGGCAAGGCTGGCCTCGGCAATGAAGACAGATATGGGAAGGACCATTCTAATCGAGGTCTTAGAAAAGGCACCCATCGAGGAGGAGGAGGTATGCGGCCCTTGTCACCATGTGAACCTAGGAGACTCATGGATCGACCCGCTCGTCAGATACCTAAGAGAGGGAGAGCTGCCTGAGTCCAAGCTAGAAAGGAGAAAGTTGAGATACAGGGCTACCAAGTTCTCAATGGTAGGAGACGTCTTGTACAAAAAGGGGTTTATATTGCCTCTCCTCAGATGTGTGCATCCCATGGAAGTACCCCGGGTCTTACAGGAGGTTCATGAGGGTTCTTGCTCTAGTCACATAAAGGGAAGGCCCTTAGCCAAGAGGATCATCACTCAGGGATACTGGTGACCTACCTTGTCCAAGGACGCTGCAGACTATGTGAAGAGGTGCGATAAATGTCAAAGGTTCGCCACTATCCCTCATCAACCCCATCAGCCTATGACGTCAATCTCTTCTCCATGGCCATTTGCGATATGGGGAATTGACTTGGTAGGACCTTTGCCAAGAGCTGTCAACAACTATAAATTCTTGATAGTTGCCATTGACTACTTCTCAAAGTGGGTGGAGGCAGAGCCGATGATAACAATCACAGAGCAGAAGACCTTCCAGTTCATTTGGAGGAACATCATATGCAGATATGGCCTCCCAAACACTCTCATCTCGGATAATGGGACCCAGTTCAAGAACTCCTCCTTAGAAAAGTATTGCTTAAGAGTGGGGATTAAACAGTTCTTCTCATCTCCTGGTCGACCTCAGGCAAATGGTCAGACCGAGGTCACAAACAGAACTATCTTGGACGGAATCAAGAAAAGGTTAGAAGATGCGAAAGGGAGATGGACAGAAGAGGTCTACGCTGTGTTATGGGCCTACAGAACCACGACAAGGACACCAACGGGAGAAACCCCATTCATGCTAGCACATGGCTCAGAGGCCGTCATACCAACGGAAGTAGGACTCCCAACTCATCGGATTCAGACCTACGACCCTGACAACAATGGGGAAGAGAGGAGGCTAGACCTGGATCTTATCGAAGAAAGAAGAGAAGACGCAGAGGTTAGAAAAGCAGCCTACCAGCAGAGGGCAACGAAATTCTACGACCAGAGGGTAAAGTCAAGACCCATTGCAGTGGGAGATCTAGTGCTAAAGAAGACCCTACAGAAAGCAAATAAGCTACACCCAAACTGGCATGGCCCCTACAAAGTAACAGAAGAGGTTGTGCCTGGCACTTACAGGCTAGAAAACCTAGAAGGAGAACTTTTCACTAACCCATGGAATGCTGACCACCTAAAGAGATATTACATATGATGTTGCATAGAATTTTATGTAAATGTGCCATCTTATTGAGAAGAGGTTATTAATAAAGATCAGTTTCCATGACAGTGCTTGCTTCATCCTTAGATCAGAAATTTATTATGGGGATAACATCTTAGGTGATGACCTCAGACCCTCATAACACCATTCAGTGGTGACGAGGTCTGAGCTCAGACACCATAATGAGATGACCTCAGACCCTTAACATCATTAATTTGGTGAAATTTATTATGAAGTTAACATCTTAGGTGATGACCCCAGACCTTTATAACACCATTCAGTGGTGACGAGGTCTGAGCTCAGACACCATAATGAGATGACCTCAGACCCTTAACATCATTAATTTGGTGAAATTTATTATGAGGTTAACATCTTAGGTGATGACCTCAGACCCTCATAACACCATTCAGTGGTGACGAGGTCTGAGCTCAGACACCATAAGGAGATGACCTCAGACCCTTAACATCATTAATTTGGTGAAATTTATTATGAGGCTAACATCTTAGGTGATGACCCCAGACCTTCATAACACCATTCAATGGTGACGAGGTCTGAGCGCAGACACCATAAGGAGATGACCTCGGACCCTTAACATCATTAATTTGGTGAAATTTATTATGAGGCTAACATCTTAGGTGATGACCCCAGACCTTCATAACACCATTCAGTGGTGACGAGGTCTGAGCTCAGACACCATAATGAGATGACCTCAGACCCTTAACATCATTAATTTGGTGAAATTTATTATGAAGCTAACCTCTTAGGTAGTGACCTCAGACCTGCATAACATCATGCGTTGGTGACAAGGTCTGAGATCAGGACCATGGCTCGAGTTTAAACAAGACCATTGCAAAGACAAGCTTATAAAGAGGGCTTCAGAGGTTGAAGCTCATTGCAAATTTATTTCTAGCAGACACCATAACAATGGAATTAAGAATGAAAAGCATCACATGGCATTCAATGAAAAGAAAGTGAAGAGGGTCCCCATCAGAGGTTGATATATATATTCAAAAATTTGATGTTCAATTATTACAGACAAAAGTTCCACAATACAGATAAATTACAAACATAAATAAAAAATATCCTAAGAGTCTGAGGGGGGAACGCTGACACCCTCGGCTTGGTTAGAGACGTCGGCTGCATCATCACAAGGGTCTTCCCCTCCAACCTCAGTGACCTCCAGAGTAGCAGTCTCGGCAGGGGCAGCAGCCTCTTCCTCAACCTCTTGAAGAGCTTGGGCAAATTGTGGATAAGAAAAGCCGAGACCCACGAAGTCAGAGGCCTTCAGAGTGCCGGCCTCTCTCTCTCTGATGTCAGCCCATTTAGTAGTGGCTTTGATACCTCTTTCAAGGTATTCAAAGCCAAACCCCATGAACTCATCAGAGGATTTGTAGTCAGCAATGATCTTCTCAGAGGCATCCTCAATAGGGGCCCTGACAGCCGAGTTGACCTTTTGCTGAAGAACGTCGTCTTTAGCCTTCAGTGCAGCAGCATGGTCCTTGCCGAGCTGAGAGATGTCCATCTCCAACCCCTTCACCTTTTCCTCAGAGCCCTTCAGCTCGAACTTGAGGCGCTCTATCTCTGCATTCAGAGCACCCTGGACTTTCTCGACCTCTTGCCCCTTTTGGATGAGAGGCAACTTCCTCAGAGCCCAGTTTGATAGATGGTGCATAGCGGTCAAGCCCTGCATATTTAGTGAGCATGAGTAAAGTTGAAGAAGAGTCAGATGTTACACTTTGAAGAATTTGTATTAAAGGACCAAATTATACCTGAACGGCTCTGTGAAGGCCGAACTCAACCAGCAGGGGGGTGTCCATAGCCCTGTAGAAGCGCTTGTCAACCTCGGTCATTACAGAGCCGATGGCATCCACGGCCTGCATGCTGTGGCCAACTACGCTGTCAGTCAACTTTAACTAATCCAGACGGGCCGACAGGATATCGACCGAAGAGATAGGGATAGCAGCCTCAGTGGTCTTCTTCTTCGACCTCTGATCCTCAGGGGCATATTCTTCGGGAGCCCTTTTCTTTTTGGCCGGGGGCTTAGAGGCCGAGGGAGCTGGGGGAGGAGCGTTCAGACCTGCCTTTTTGGCAAGTCTTGTCAAGCTCGGTGCAGCCATCTCCCAAAGCTCGTCTGGGATATCCCTTGGTCGCTCTGCAAAAAATTAATAGACCTGAGTTAGATAAATCAGATATGAATAAACTCAGAGGTTAAACTTAACAAAAATGCTTACCCAGCTCAGCAAGGGGACTTCCACCCAGACCTGTCCCAGAGAGGAAGTGGGGAGTCATCAAATGTTCAAACCTGACAAATAGGCCATTTGCCCCTGATCCTGAAGGGCTTTCACCTTCTCGAGGTTTTGAAGACTTAGGCCAGGGTCGGCCCTGGCAGACATGGTGACCTTACCCCACCTCAAGGGCATCCTCTGCTCTAGATGGGACGAGGGAACACATGGGCCAAACTCCCATGGCCTTGAGGCAAAGAATTACCGAGGCTTCCAGTTATGGTTGAAAGTCTGGGTCACCTAAAGCAACTTCTTCTCAGGCCTCCGAGCTACAAAATGGTAGTAGCTCGGATGATTTTTGGCCGAGGAGGGGACGTAACAACCCACAAATACTTGAACTGGAAGGTCTGAATGGTGGACGACCTTCCATAACACTATGGCCCCTATTAGGATTCTCCATGCATTAGGAGAGAGCTGGGAGGGGGCCAAATTAATGTAAGAAAGGATGGATCTGATAATGGGGTGAATGGGCAGACGGAACCCCAACTTGAACAACTGCTCGTACAAGCAGATCTCCTCGTCTCGGCCGTGATAAGCCCTCTCTTCCCTCAGAGGTCTCCTAAGTTTTATTGAGGGGCTGATAGAATACAGGTATCTAAAGCAGAGAAGGTTTACCTCAGTAATAGTACTCTCGTGCTCTGCCGCCTCAGAGACGTCGACATCAGACTCAACCTCATCATCATCCAGCTCAACGTCGACCGGAGCAGATGTTGATGGGTTACCAGGAAACCTCTGAGCAAATTCTGCCCCGGTAATAGCCAACATAGGGATGGCGTCAATTGGTGGTGGTATGGCCACACTAGGCTCAAGGATCTCAACCTCTGAGGACGACCCTGAGGTGCTTGAGTGATTATGGGACGAGGCTCGGTCGGAGACCTCGACCTGATCAGGGGCCTGATCAGGCCTAGGGGTGAAGTCCATAGCCTTTTGAAAGTAGTCCACAGACATGGGGTCTGAGGTAGAAGATTCAGACTCAGATATAGGTATGGGATCAGCAGGAACCCCTGTCTGATAGAAGTTCTCCGGGGGGTCGGGATATATCACCCTCAGAGGGGGTGGAAACAAGGGTCTAATGGGAAACCCTTGTGACCTACGAGCCTCCTCCTGAGTTCTCTCTATTTGCCTAATCTTTTCTAAAGTCTTCTCTCTAAGAGAAGGGAACTCCTCAAGAAGCTGATATAAAGGTCTGAGCATCAGAGGACGACACTACACTTGGGGATTTTCCTAAACTCCAAAAGTTACAAACAAGACTGGCTAGTAAGCAAAGGAATTTAAAGATCAAACTGCTTAAACTTGGCAAGAAAAACTCGCCTGAAACTATGGTGGTGACGCCGGAAAAATAAGAAGGTCGTCGGAAAGTACGAAAATAAGGGTGTTTGCAGGTAAAATGAAGGGAAAATATAGAAAGCCTTACCTGAGGAGGAAATGGTAAGGAAGTGAGGAGAAAACGCGAGAGATCACCACCCAAAAGCCTTGAATCAAAATCTTTGTAGAGAGAGAGAATTGCAGAAACGCTGGCGGCAGAAATGGAAGAAATGGAGAAGAAAGAGAGAAAGAAGGGTTCAAAACCCTTATATACTCAGGCACAACTCCCAAGGCCCATCATTGCCTTGGGAGCCCCAAAGGACGGCTGACAGCACACGCCCACCAAGTAAGCATGTTCTAGCATTGGACAGGTGTCAGGCAGGTATTGGCTTGGAACAGACAGGCCTCGGAGGTGTAGTAATCCCCTAGCCACTTGCTCTCACATATGACTAAGGGCTGGGGGTGATTGATATCCCCCAAGTGTAACCTCGGCCTAGAGATACCAACCTTGGCCTAGAGACACCAACCTCGGCCGATATTATGGCCGACATTGGGCATGTCTTGGATGCACGATATCAGCCCTCGGCCATATCAAGGTCAGCCCAGGCCGACACTACCATGAGCCTCTCTAAGGGACATCGCAAGGATCAGCGGCACTCGTATATGGCGTGGAATGGCAACCTCGACCATACATAGGCCGAGCCGGCAGGAAGCCACCAGTTCAACCTCATATCAGGCCGACCCTGTCCATTGTCTCGGCTGGGATTATGCCGAGACCTCCATGGAACACCCGGACTAAACAAGTATCAAGACTCACCAACCTCGGCCTCACCAAGGCCGAGGTCATACACCAGACACGATAGCCGAGAACCTGTTGACATCCAGATAAGGACACGTTGGCACAAATCAGTTGTAACAAGATTATTCCCCACACGTGGGGAGAATATTGCATCATCATTCTCTACATGTGACAGTGACAGATGGCACTCCCACATTGGTGAGGCTACCACACACATGTTCATTACATGCATGGGGGGTACATTACACCCCCTAGGTACTATATATAGGGGTCATCCCCTACCTTGCAAAAGGATCCAGATATTCAACCCTAGCTGAAACTCTGTCTAGATACACAGTAGAGAGAGAAAGCTTGAGAGATTGTATCCATGGCCATTAGTGCCTTCATTCAGTGATATTACTCACCCACACCCACAGTGGACGTAGGCCAGATTAACTGAACCACTTATATACCGGTGCCCTCTCCTCTTATCCTCATCTCATTCTCTTACCTCTTTATATAGCTGTGCTGCCATTGTTATTCTTATATTGAGCTTGAAAACACCTTATCTGGTGGTGCTGATTCTGGCATCATCAATCCTTACGTTGACCGTTATGATGGAACGATAACGCATGTGGAATATTACGCCACTAAGAACAAATACATATATAATATAAGAGAGTGGAGTTTAGAAAAAATAGAAAATGAGAGAAAAAGTACCCCGAGACGCCTACGTAGCCTATAGAGGCATCAAAGTCCACGTAGTTCACTTACAAAATGAGGGGTGGGATTTATCCCATAAATCCAACGGGGGGATTCTCTTATTTTTGTGTGTGTAGAAAAAGTATTTTAGTTGTGAGAAAAGTATAAGAAAAGTATGAGAATTCCCGTTTGGAATTTATGAGCAAACCCTCTTTTTCTTATTTTTTGGGTTTTTATTTATATGAAAATAAGAGATGTGCAATAATACTAAATAAAAAGTATATTAGGATGTGTGAGATGAGATAATGAAAGTGCTAAGTAATAAAACAAGTTATTACGAATTTATGAGAATTTAAGGAGAGAGTTAAGAAAATTGGACCTTCTTGAAGATCTTGAGCTTGAATATTGGAGAGCAACCCTTAGACTTGGATAATGATGGAGGGTAGTGAATTCACCAAGTTTAATGAAAAGGATGATGAAAAGTGAAGGTTGGAAAGGGATTTGGGTGTGGAAATCATGTTGACTTCGAGAGAGGTTTTCTGGATTTGCTGAGAGTGATATCTATCAGATCTGGGCTCTCCTTGCAAGTGAGGTCAGGCCTCCTTTTTATAGGCCCGAGGCATTTCTGATCGGCATAGTCCTGTTCCTGCCAATTGGCAGGTGCGTATAGGCACACTGCCGATAGGCAGGGTCTGGGACCTGCCGTTTGGTGGTGTCTTTCAGATCTTTTTGGAAAATCAACCGCAGAGTGCAAACCGTTGACCCGAATCGCACACGGGGTGGACCATTGGAAAGGTAATTCAGAGATCTTTGAAAGTCCTTTGGATCGATCCCGGATTCGGGAGTTGACTTTGGGTCAAATGTGGTTTGTAATCATTCGTCGGTCCATTGAACGGGGGATCGTTGAACGCAAATGGATCGTTCATCCGTATGGTAAGTCCGAATTGGGCACGGGGTAGACCGTTGGAAAATTTAGGAGATGTACTTCAACATTCTAAAGAGTTTGATCCGATTCGGGTAGTTGACTTCGGTCAACCGAGCCCTGGAAGCATTCGGTGACCTTTCGGAGTAAAACGGATCGTTCGTTCGTATCGTAAGTCAAAATCATGCACGGGATGGACCGTTGGAAAGTGGTTTCAGTGACCTTCGAAGATTCATTCAGTCTTAGTCGAGTTGAAGACTTTGACTTAGGTCAAACAGAGCCCGGGAGCTCCCGGTGGCCTCCTGATTGAGTTTCGAGGGAAAACAGGTTGTTCGTCCGCATAGTAAGTCGGAATCACGCACGGGACGGACCGTTGGAAAGGGGTTTCAGTAACCTTCAAAGATTTATTCAGTCTTAGTTGAGTTGAAGACTTTAACTTTTAGTCAAATTGATCCTGGGAGTGCCCGATGGCTTCTAGGTCAGTACTCGGAGTATGACCTGGTTTTGTAGTGATGAAGGGAGGTGCTAGGGACCTAAGGAGAGTTTAGGGGGTAACAGAATGGGGTGTTTACACCTATCTTCAGCAATGAACAGTTAACTTTACATGGATATGAACATGTGTTATTTTCTTCAAGGTTTGATAAAGTGATCACAAATCATCAAAGGGGTTTAAATATAAAAAATTAAAGTGTTTGATCACAAAAAGTGTTGCAAAAGGCCTTGTAGAAATTGCAAGTTTGAGTCTCTCTATATATGGAGAAAAATCCCTAAGAGATAGACTTTAAAGATTGCATTTGAAATCAAGTAAAAAATAAATTTTCTCCAGCCCTTTCGAATGAGTTACATCTCGTTTAAACGAAGCACCTGATCGCATGCAAACCACTTCAAACAGCATATCTAACAAGAAACCATAATGAAACAAAATTTGCCAAAATCGATCTCGCTGGATGTGGTTTAAGTGATGTACATGCCCCTATTTGAACGACATCCAAATGTCGTTCTAATGACTTTGCAAATTTTTCAAAAAAAAAACATTTTTTAAAAATTTGGAAAATATTTTATGTTTTTAGCACTTATAAAATACCCCTAAATAAATTGATTATACAATATTAACCTCACATACCTTCTCCGTGTGATTGTAGTGATGATCGAAACTCTCAGGTCTTCGATTGTTGCATTCGTCACTAACTTGTCTTCATTTAAAGCTCTTGAGATTATACATGATGATGTAAATGTGTAATGGAATATACCAAACTTAAAAAAATAATGAGCAATTATAAAACTTGCTCTTACAGATCTTATTATTGTGAATTGTTTATTTATTGTGGTTTATCTCAAATTATACATTATGGAAAAAGTTTTAAATGTATCATATTCCTATCGCATGCAAAGAATAGTATTTTAATTATAATAATCGACATATCTTGGTGTCAGGCCTGATCACCCTTATTAGAAAAATATGCGGCTTGTTACAATTGGTATCAGATCATGGTCTTGGGTCTTGAGATTTATGATTCTATTATAGTTTTTCTTATGTCGGTATCTGTTGTGTTTTGTTGATTTGTACTCTTTAGTTTTTAATTATGATGTAAGGTTCCAATATTTTTAGATAGCGAACACAAATAGAGTAGGAGTTAGGAGAGGTGGTTTTTTTAACTGATTCCTCTAGGAAGGTTAGGCAAGGATAGTTTTTTTGGGGATATGATTAGTTAGAAACTATTATTCCGGAGGCCATAATGGCAAGTATTGAGTTGGGTAAATATTAACAGCCCAGGGGGGCCAATGGCAAGGAGTGCCCACATCAGCAAGGGATAGGGTGAGGTCCAACTTCAGCAAGGGCACTCTTATCGGGGGATCTGACCCAATAGTGGCTCACCATTGGATGAGAGATATGGAGAGGCACCTGAGGATGGTGGTCTGAACTAATGTGCAGAAGCAGATGTTAACTACATTTAAGCTAGTAGGGTGTAGTGATAAGTAGTCTTTTTATATGTGTCGTTGTTGCCAAGCCAAGCTAATCAATTCCTTTATCACCTGCACAAAATATAACAAACTTACATAGAGGTAAGTAAGGATATCAATCCTAATCTAAGGAGTGAAACAAGTGAGAAGTAATGTGATTCAATTTTTTATTTAATTTCTTTTTAGACTTTTTTACTTTTTCTATTTTTTTTTGCTTTTTTAATATTAAAACAATTTCGTGATGAAGGTGAAATATGACGAAACTAAATCAAAGATCTAAATACTAACTAAAAAGTGTGATGAAAAATAAGTGAAATCTAACTAAATAAAAATGTAAAATATGAGATGAATAAGGAAATCAAAGTGAGAGCTAACAAGGGATTGGATTACACCATATATTCTAGTTAATCTTATTGATTAATTCATTCAAATTAAACCTCCCAAGTTAGTATCAAAATTAAAAATCAACTCTAGTTACAAATGAAATTTTAATAATAACTTTTAGAAAGTTAAATTTAACACTCTTACACTCTTAAAAAGTAGATCCAAACATCATTTAGCAAACCACCCGCTATGATCGATTTACTAAATTAGTTTAAATCATAGAAATAAGCTTAGAGTTGAAATTCAAAGAAATAATTTCACATTTTAGAAAAACCTATCTATAGTTCGATCTAAAATGGAAACTAAGACTAGAATCTCGATTTTCTCTCGAAAATTATTTATCCTCTCTCGAGGCATAAATCAAAAGTAAGAGTGCAAAGTCAATTATCAAATGAAATTAAAGTGGGATTAACATCAAATAATGAAATCACCCCACCACTTGAAAGGGTTTTATAGCCTAAAATGATGATAAAATACAATAATCAAGCAATCAAAAGCATTAAAATAAAATAGTACAAAAAAGGGAACGAATCTTCAAACAAGTCTCCTTGATTTGCAAATTTGAACTATAAATCTTCATTGAACTTGAGTAGTATCCATCCAAATTGATCTTCCAAATATTTTTAATTCAATATATACATTCAATTAAATCTCTAAATATACTTTGATCTCTCACCAATCTCTAAACAATAAAATAAAATAAATAAAATAAAATAAAATATTATTCTACTATTTACAAATGTGTTTCTCTCTCTTTATTCTCTTCTTGAGCATCCTCTCTACTTAGGGTTTTGATATTCTTAAATAGTAGGCACAATGAAGCAAGGGGTTAAGGGATAAAGTTGGAAGAACAATGGTGTGGGGTTAAATTGGGAGAGATTTTGGAAATTAAGTGGGTGTAATTTAGGGAAGCACATAAGTGCATGTGGGTAGTGGGGTGTTAGGCGTAATATAGGAAAAGGGTTAAGTGTCTTTTAACACATGGGGTTATTTTGGATTGGGATTTGATTTGGTCTGGGTCTTTGTTTTGGCAGATTCTGGTGGTGTATGGGTTAATGGGTTCAAAGAAGAAGGTGGGAGCTATGGAGGTCGGGTCTCGTCGGTTTTCGATTTGGATATGGACAGTATATGGGTTTGGCATAGGCGATGGGCCGGAGATGGGTCGAAGATGGTAGCCGGTTTGGTTGGTGGATAATGAGTTGTCCGGCTCTGCAAATCGGGTTGACGAGTTCATCGGGTTTTGGCTGGTTGGGGATGTCGTGTATGAGGTTTCGAACCGAGTTTTGGGTTTTAGATTTTTGGGTTTTGAAAGTGGATATAGCAGCGAGGGGGTTGTGGAGGTGATCTTGGTTAGGGGGTTGCCATGGAAGCTCCGAAATGGGTTTGGGTTTTGATCCGGGTTTGGGGGGATATGGTTTTGGGTTGAGGTGGTCTGCCCGGGGTTAAAAGAGTTATGTATGGGCGCGGGTTTTGATTTCGGGTTAAGGTTGGTTTATGGGTTTCGAATATGGGGTTCCGGGTATAGAGTTCGGGGTGTATACGAGTTTGGCAGGAGTTGAGTTCATAGGTATCACGAATGGGTTAAGGACGATTAAGGGGTAAGGCAGGTGGGTTTTTGGGTTGTGGGGCACAAGTCCAAATTTATAGTGGATATGGAACACAGGTTGATTGAAATGGTTCCAGATTTGTAGGTATGGTGGTGGGGAGGTGTGGATTGAGGGGTATAGGGTTGGTTGAGATTTTGGTTATAGTAGGAAGAGAGAGAAGTAGGCGGTGTAGGGAAAACGATGAATAGTGGATGAGGGTTTGTTATGGTGTAGGTGAGGCACATGGGATGTGGGTGTAGGTTAGGGAGGTGTTAGGGTGTGTAAGAGATGTAGGATAGTGTGTGTGTGTGTGTTAAGATTTGTACCCAATCTAAAAATAAAACTATATAACTAAAAACTAAAAAATAAAATTAACAAAACTAAAAAAATTTTAAAATTTAAAATCCTTATAAAATAAAACTAAAAAAATATAAAACCTAATGAAACTAAAAAAATTAAATTCCTAATAAAAGACAAAAATAAATCTATCCTAATAAAAATAAATAAAAATTAAAAATAAAGATCAAATAAAGATAAAAACGTACACCTAAATAAAAAGAGATATTAAAAATAACCGACATAAATAAATCCTAAAAATACATACAAAATTCTAAACAAAATCTAAAATAAATCCTAAAAATTAAAAACGACTCAAATAAAAATCTAAAAAAAATAAAATCTAAAAGGTCCAAACTAAACACACAGAAGGCTCGGGACATGTCTATACTCGATTTAGGCTAGGTTAGGGTTTGGGGATAGGGTAATAGGAATGGGGATTAAGTTTACCCTCTTTTAATCACATGAATATCGTATTTTCCATGAATTGAAGCATTTGAACCCGCAAATGACATTTGACCTACAAAATAAACATATACGCATATAAGACCCATTTTATCGAGAATTAGAATTAAAAATCGTCTATTTGGGGTATTATTTTAATACTTTGAGGTGCTTATCAGACAGTTTTTAGTAGTTAGAGAGTGTGACCACACCTAAAGATAGGTATCGTTTGAACTGTGGTTACATTATGGTAAAATTTAATGAGAAATATTTCCCTCGTGCTATTAGGATATCAAATAAAAAATACTTTATTATCAGGGTTCGATGAGTTCTACTAAGTATGAACAGGAGTTCACCAAATTGTCTACGTTTTCACCGGAGGAGGTTAGAATAAAAGAGAAAAGAAATAATTATGTCATTAATGGTTTGACTTGATCTATCAACCAGGTTATTATGGAAAAATTCGGCATAAATCACTTATGCCCAGGTGGTAGATGTCATAATAATGCTTTGGCAAGAGAAAGTGAATTGCCAGAAGAAGTTAGGAAAGAGGAATGAGTCTAGTGATATGAATCGGACAAACATGGGTGGAGAGTACAAGGGTTATAATTACCATCAGAAGCAACATCCATGGAAGAAGCCTCAAGTGGGTTAAATATCAACAAGATAATGGAGTCCCGCAGGTCCCTCGGGAACAACAAGGAGCACAAAAGTGTCGGATATGTAGTTTCAGCCTTTTAGAGGTTCTTCCAACTCATGTGGAGATATAGGGAATCGATCTACGAGGTTTCCTAAGTCACAGGGTAAATCGGCTATGTATTTATAGCACCGGGGGCACATAGTGCTATTCCACTAATAGCAACATAGGTGGGGAAACCTCTGGAGGAGCCGAGATATAGATAATGGGCTAGTACGATATGTTCTTTTATAGTTACACATTATATATATTAGCTATATGTATATGTTACCGTTGAGGTATGTGCATGTGGGATCGAGTATATGGGCTCCCCAATCGTGGCATACTATGTTAGGCGTATGTCAGTCTATCGTAATTATACGGATTATGTTTCTTCATTTATGCTTTAACAAATTATGAGGAAGGAATTCCTATATTAGGGGGAGACTTTAATACCCCATATTTTTTAGAATCGGATTTAATTAATTAAAATTAATTAAGAAGTGAAAAATTTAATTAAATGAAAAAAGATTTATTATAAATTAAGTTAGTGATTTTTGGATAGTTAAATGAATATTTTGAGCATTTAATTAATTTCTTGGTAATTTGGGGCTTTGGAAAAAATCTTTGGGCCATTTGAATCTTTTTGGACTGCTTGGACTCCAAGCTAAAAAAAATTAAAATTAATTTTGTGTAGAATTACAAGTTGGTTTAGAGTTTGAAATTAGTTGGAATTTTAGAAATTTAATCCTAATAAAATTGGGAAAAGAAAACAAGAGAGAGACGCAGGTTGAGCCGGGACTATGGGGGGTTTCATCACAATAGCATCCCCTTCCCAACTATGGGGGGTTTCACCGCCCTTATGCCCCCCCAACTCGCGACCTCTTTAAAGCCTCTATGACGGAAAGAAGAAAGAGATGGGAGGTCTTTTGAGTTTTATAAAAATGAACGCTTAGGGTTGGCTTTATATTTGTTATACATTCACAACCTTATATCTAAAACAAAACAACACATACCCTATTTCTTTCAACTCCCAAACTCTATTATAATAACCTTCAACCCTAATTTGAGAGATTTACATTGAGATTTTGAAGAAGATTTGAAGATAAGTTGGAATGTTTTAATATAGGAACAAAATGTGAATCGGATTTTTCAGAATATACTCATAAGGCAAGAATATCTATATTTTTCTCCTTAAGTTTTATTTTATTTAAAATTTGCATGAACCCTAATTATGCATGTTTTGTAAATATGATTAGGAACCTAATTAGGGAAAATGAAAACCTAATTAAAATTTTATTTTTATGAACTTGTGAAAATGGATAAAATACTTGAAATCTTATATGTTGTATGATATTTTGGCTATGGTAATGTTGAAATTGGATTATATTGCATGTTAATTCTATATAAATCCCGAAAATATGCTAAGGATGGTGAAATCAAATAAATCATAAATATTGGGTAGAACATTAAATATGTTACTAAAATTTCTTAACTCGCATGTTTAACCAGTTTATGATTTGATTTGGTAAAATCTCACCCGTAATACAGTGTTGCATTTGGACAACTTGTTGGGATATTTTTTTAACTTGTAATTAGTATGAGGTCATTTATTTATTTCACATGAAATCAAACATGTATAAATATGGAATAAAAATATGATGCTATACTAGAGAATGTAATAATTATAGAAGTGGCATGTGTAAAAAAATGACATCGTTGGGATTATTGGCGTACGTTCCTTAATTTATATTATTGTGGTTGATGCTCTTTATGTATGGGACTAAATAGTGGTTAATTTTTTAGTTGGTTATGTTCTAGGTATGAGACTAGGTAACTTTTATAGCTTTGTTTATTTCCTAAGCATGAGACTAGGATATACGTATTATGTTGCTTATGTCCTAGATGAGGACCTCAGTGATGATTATGGTTTTGGGTACTTCCTAGGGATGGGACTAGGATATACGTGCAGTTTCGGAAATCTCTAGGTATGGGACTAAGGATGGTTTAGTTTGTGATGAGAGAGTGTTAAGATAATGAGAACATGATAAAATAATGAGAATAAAATACCTTATATAATAACGAGTATTGAAGATTGATGTATTTTTGCCATAGTATGTGCGGGTGTATATTAATTGGATACATTATATATACGGGACCTACATTGTCTTGGCTATTTGACAGAGTAATGTGGGAGTTACGGTATGTGCAAGGCCTAGTGTTGACTAGCCACGATAATATGTGCCATATCTAGAAAAATTGGCTATAGTAATGCCTTTATGTGTGCGTCATGGTATGTGTGAAATCTAGTATGGGACCTAGGCAAATCTAGCTATAGTGACAGTTATTATGTGGAGATACATTATAGTACGTGCAGGTGACAGTATGGGTTGTCGAGCTATAGTGATGTATGGACTATTATTGAGATGAGTTAGTTGGCACACCATGGTATGTGTAGGGTCATATAGAAGATAAACTAGCAATAGTTATGTTGCATTTGATATATATATATATATATATATATATATGTGTGTGTGTGTGTGTGTGTGTGTGTGTGTGTGTGTGTGTGTGTGATAAAAATAAGTACTTAAATTTTAAAATAAACGTAGTTAGGAATATGGATAGTTGGGTTAGCTTTCTTTATTCGCATTGTTAAATTAAAATATTTTATTGTGATATTTATCTCATTAAATATTTATGATTGGGTTCATGTAACGCTAATTAGGAAGAGTAGCTGATAATCTTGCATTGGGCCCTGACCCCAGGTTCGGTGTTATTAGATACATAGTTTGGAGATTAGCAGGACATGCAATTGAGATTTTATTTTATGCTTAGTTTAGTTTCCATTCTAGTCGTTTATTTTTATGAGAAGGTTGTATTCGAATTTAATGGGTCCTTAGACTCCGTAGTGGTATTTGTATTCGAGTTGCTTCTATGTGGGAATTTTTGGTTAGTTTTATGGAAAGGGTTTCTATTTTTTTCTTACTAGGTTGAACTCTTCTCCTCGTCATCATCATGCCATTGGGGGTGAATAGTGATTGTTTTCATCAAATATAACATGCATGGATTCTTAGATAACATAGGTTCTTTTGTTGAAAAATTCTATAGGCCTTTGCTATTAGTAGAATATCCCAAAAATATTCCTTCATCTTATTTAAGAATAAATTTGATCAAATTTTCCCTATCACTTGAAATAAAATATTTTCACCCAAATACTTTGAAATACCCAATATTAGGTGTCTTGACTTTCTAAATTTCATAAGGGGTTTGGTTGATTACCTTCCAGATTGTAACTTTATTAATCACATGGCAAGAGGAGTTTACGGCTTAGGCCCAAAAATATTTCGGTAACTTGTGTTCATTAAGCAACGTACGGACCATTTCTTAAAGTCATTGGTTATTTCTTTCTACCACTCTATTTTGTTATGTGTGTCTAGGAGCAAAAAAGTTGTGATTATACCCTTGTTCATCGTAATAATCCTCCATATCTTTTTTGTTGCATTCTCTTCCTCAATCACTTCGTAGGTACTTTATGGTCAATCCTTTTTTTCATTTTGAACTCTCTTACAAAACTTCGTAAAGATGCTCTTTGTTTCACTTTTGTTAGTAAAAAAGAACACCCAACAATATCGAGACATACTTTAGAAATGGGGTTAGGTAAAAATAAGTATAGATGTATGAGTTTAATAGGTATGAATGAGATTATATCATTTTTCCATTTAAAAGATGTTTTATGTTGATTTTCGTATTGACACGCATAAAAAAATTCTTTTAGGTATTTTACTTTAGCAAAACCTCTAGCAAGATTTTTGGTACATAGTTTATGAATAAGTTCCATATGAGCATATCCTAATCGTCTATGCCATAACCAAGAGCAATCAATGGTCTACATTTAAGGGATTTTCAAACTAAGGTCTCTCAATATGTTCTAAAAATAAAACTAAAAGTAATTATAAAGTAAGATGTGGTAAATACATAGATGAGGAAGCATAAAGAACAAGTCAGGTGCATAATACCTTCTCCACTCGTAAGCTGTTTCTCGAACCCACACCAAGAATATCTGAAACATTCGGAGGTGGCAATAGGATTTAAGGTAAGACTAAAAGGGCTAACCCGACCCATTTTGTTTGTTTCTATATAAAAAAACTGATGACTCTGAATAACTGAAAAACCCCTCGCGCGGGAAAGTTTTAGGCCGAATAGGACGCACAAAATTGGATATGGTGTCTAACAACATCCAGGGGCATAATAAAACCCGACATCAGAGAGAAATGGAGATCGAGGGACATGCACTCTCACCTTTTCGAGGACACAACACAAAGCACCCATCTCCTGTATTTTCATCCCTATCTCTCGAGACCAGGCTTGGGGCTCGCGACACCACAGTGGTGACTTTGCTATAGGGATGTTCAGAAAACCGAATGGACTGGCGGACCGAACCGGACCGTCCTAATTTGCCATTTTTTTAATCAGTTCGGTCCAGATTTTTTTAACAGACCGGTCTAACCGATCCGGTCCTCAGTCTCATTTATTAAATACCAGGTCTGAACCGACCCAGACCGGTTACTATTAATATATATGTATTTAATTATATTTATACATATATATTAATAATAACACACGCACACACAACTAACTTAGTTACTTGGGGGTACGCGCGTCAAAAAAGAAGATGAAAGGAAACCCTAGATCTTCTAAACACAGGCACACGTTACATTTGTTCTCCCCTCTCTCACATCACAACACAACAAACCCCTTTGTTTGTTCTACACTGCCGCTTTCTCAAGTCTCAAGTGCGTCGCTGCTCATCTCCATACAGTTGCCCCGCTGCTCCGAGCTCTTATTTCCATACAGTTGCGTCGCTGCTCATCTCCATACAGTTGCGCCGCTACTCCGGTATTCTTAATTCGCTACTCTGAGCTCTCATTTTTTGTTACTAAAAAAAACAGAATTATTTTTTGTTACTAAAAAATCGATTTATATTTTGTTACTGTCTGTGAATCAGTGCTGTTTTTTATTTTATTTTTATCTCAGATGTAATGTATTTTAAGTTCTTATTTTTTTTAATTTTTCTATCTTGCTTTGCTTTATAAATTTTGTATAAAATCATTTTTCTATTAAAATGTTAACCTAATAACTTGTTTAAATTTATGTTGTATATACTATAGATGATGGGTGCTTAAATGGATGAAAATGAAGGTGGGCTTCCCTCTACCCAAACTGTAATGCAAGGCACAAATCCACCTCCTTAGCCCTTGAAAATCCAGAGGTGAAATCTTTGAAACGAAAATCATATGCTTGAGATCATTTTACCGAAATTCAAGGTTGTGTTGTGATCCAAACAAACATAGGAAAAAATGTAATTATTGTCCCTCAACATATGCTTGTGATCCAAATAAAAATGGAACTAAAAACATGTTGAATTTCGGTAATAATATATTTATATATTATATTATTTTATAAATATATTTTAAAATAATAATATTTTAAATAATATATTAAACCTATATTTTGGATAACGAGTAAGAGAGTGTTCGATTTTTATTATTATTTTTCATTGATTCTCATTTTGGTCTTGATATTTAAGGTTTGTTTGATCCCAAATTTGAGGATTTATATCAAACCAGGGTGTCTCCCTCTTAAGCGGACCTGAGTTAATATATATTAAAAAGGGACAACTTTTTAAAATAGTAAAAAAATATTTATCAAGAAACTTAGTGGAAATGGTCTACTGAATGGGGATATCATCTACAAATAATTTTATCAAAAAAATAATATAAAGTGGGTGAGATGATTATAAAAAAATTCAACGACAAAAATCTAAATTTGCATTTCACCCGCTTCCCCATTGAATTTTTTGATGAAATAATTTGTAGGTTATCTCTCCACTACGAAGATCATTTTTGCCAAGATTAGTTGCAAAATGATATTTTTTAGGGGATTTTGGGGAAAGGTCCTCATAGTGTTCAAAGTGTATAAAAATAGGACACTCCATATAATTTTATAAATTTAGTCACTGTACTAAAAATACCATGAAAAAAGGTGAAAAATAGTGCCGCTGGCGCGGACCAAAAAAATAAAGGTATTGTACCACATGGACTAGATTTATAAATGCTATTATACCACAGGGACCAGATTTATAAACTTGAAAAGCATTGTCCTAAAAATCCAAATATAAGAAGGAACATGACCTTTACCTTAATTCTCTATATTTTTTAATAATAAAATGGTTATTTGGGATATGGCCCCCATTAACTCTTTGATATTGACTTTGGCCATCGACATTTGCAGTTCTTAGGGTTTGGCCCCCAAAATTACTTTTAGCAACGAAAAAAGTGTTGCAAAAAAAAAACGTTATAAATATTTTGCGACACATTTTGCGTCTTTAAAAGTCATTTTGGGGGCCAAATCCACAGAAGTTAAAATTACGAGAGTTAAACTCAATTACAAAGAATTAATGAGGACCAAACTTTAATTAACCCATAAAAATTGGTTCCTTTTCGGGGTTTGTTAACTCAAGTCCGCTAAGAGATACTCTGTCCATCAAACTAAGCAAAAAGTACAAAACACCCTTAATTTAAACTTTTTTTTTTTGTAAACTTTCTATTAATTTCTTAAGGGCTTTGGGAATTTTAGCAAAATTATGGCCCAATGTATGGAAATTAAAACTTATTGGACCAAGGTAATAAACATGCAAAATTTGAGGCGCCTACATATGAATTAACTCAAACTTATACAATATTTGACATACAATGGGCAACATCTAACTTGAACAGTGAAACTAAGTCCACAAATATACTCTGCTTCAGCGATTTGATCTTTGAACAGAGGTAACATGTTATGTGAGGTTTTTTCCATTAATTTTTTAAAAGGGTTTTTGATTTAGGGTTCAGAAAAATTTGGGTACATCTGTTATGGGATTGTTGATGATAATGCTGTGTGTAAAAATGAGAAAAGTAAAATTTGTCCTTTTGTTATTGGGTACCTTTAATTGAAGAGGAAGCTTGTGGTTGCACTACAATTTCTTTTGTACCTATGTTATTTGTGTATGCAAGCCTTGGATTCTTGATATTTGTGTCAATATTTTTGTGTCTGTTAACTGTTAATGCTGATAAAATGCTAAAATTGGAGGCTTTAGCTGGATATTTGTATAATGAGCTGAATAGTATTTTTTCTTCTTTTTGTTATTTTAGGGTATGGGGTTTAGACCATCTATTTAGCAAAAAAGGTTCTTCATGTTTATGTTTTTGCATTGAATAGCAAATATCAAGCATGCTAACATTTCATAAATAAATCTGAAGCTTTTTCTCTCAGTAGGAATGCTGCTGCGCCATCGGTTAAATCCGTGAACGTAAATTGAAATTAATTATGTCTTTGATTAAATAATATCGCGTAACAATTTAATGATAAAACATTATAGCAGTTCCATCCACTTAACTAAAACATAAATGTTTTTTAAGAAAACAAAAAGAAGAAACCCACATCATTCACTCGGGAAGTTGAATCCTCTTATTGCTCGAGGACTAATTGTTATTTCTCGTCCTAATACGTGAGTGCGTGGGGTCCAACTTCAAGTTGGAGTAGTCATGGTTCACTGTTTTTCTTCTTCCTCCGTTCTTTCCATCGCCCATCTTTATTTTAGGATAATTATTAATTTTTCCCCGAACAATGACGACTTAATTTGAGCCACTGCTGCACAAGAGTCATCCAGGGAGTCCATGCGCGCGCTCAAGATGGCGGAAGAGTTGTTATTGACTTTTCTCTTCTCTTTCGCAACATTTCTGCCTACTCAACCGTTGGTTGGGTAAATATGGGGAGGGTGTCATCACCTAACGACTTGCCAACTGTAGAAGGCACATAACATGTCATCGGCGGGACACAGTGGATATGTTGGGATTTGGGCTGTCTTGGCGCACTCCCACCCGATGCTAACTCGGTGCTAGCCTTTTTGTTTGTCTTTCAGCAAGTTAGGATCTCAACGTTCCATTTTTAAATGTCCTTCAAAGCATGATATCACTTTATGAACTTAAAAGGCTATTGTCTCCATGTTGTATGCCATGTAAGCGAGGGGAAGCACGTCCTGATTGTGCGACCGCTGCTCAATTCCTGTTTGACTCTCTCGACAATGACACAAAATTTGCTCTTGCCCCTACTAATAGTGTTATACGAGTTGTGAGCAAATTCACGGTCTGGTATTCACAATGTCTCCCTGTTAAGTTTTAGCTCAACCTTATCCCACATGCTCAACTTCTTTTGATTTGCTCGTGTATTGGGTCCTTCAATGTATCCGCCTACATAGAGCAAATCAATGCGCATTCACCCTCTGTGAAAATTTTCTTTTAATGGCTTCTGACTCGCTTAAAGTGTTGTAAAGTGAAAGTTAATCGTGAAAGTAGTAAAAATCCGGTAAAGTTAATATTAATATAGAAAAGTGTTGAGAAGCAAGAACAAAAGTAAGAAAAGTTGATTAAGGTATAAGAGAGTGAGTTAAAGAAATAAATTATAAACAAAATTATGAAGGACAATTTACTTAAGCGAGTTTTAACCAGTGAGTTGATTAAATTGAGATTAAAAGAGGTCTAGCAGCATTCCCCACCTTGGATGAACACAAAAGATTTGGTTCATAGGACAATCAATTGGGAATAATTTATTGAGACCAACATTCATGCATGAAAGTTGTCAACCTAATAATATGAAATGAACATTTCAATAAGCCATTGGTCAAATGCGTTAATATTGTTGTAAAGCCTAAAGTACTATCATTACATGATAAGGGATGTTAATACACCAAGATATTTCAATATCAACACAAAAACCCAATGATTTGATTCAAACTAGAAACCTAACAATAAAGTTCAAGCATCCATGGTAGGTTTATGCTCCCAAACCAACTAAACTAGCTACACATACTAAAAAGGTAATCAAAAAACTTAGTAAACGAAATTAAAGAAGAACAATCCATATAAACACAAGCTTATAAAGATATCTACTTCAATATATAACTTAAAAGTGTTCAATACAACCAAGGTACAATACTATAAAGCACAAACACTTACAATGAAGTTAATATGAAAAGTGAGAGTGAAGAAATGGGTAATGAAAACCTAAGAGAGAGAAGAGAGCTTCTTCCTTTTGTTTTGCCTCTAAAATATCTGATATATCCTAAAATAAAAACCCAACTTGCTATATATAGCAAGGAACCAAAAATAGAAACCACAAAACAAAGAAGAAAATAAAATATTCCACTCACAGAAACGTCGATCGATTGATCGACGCTATAAATGGGAAATGCGGAAAAATTGTACTACAAAGAAAAATTAATGGCCGATCAATCGATGGTTGGGCCTCCTAAATTCCTCTCATTTTTGGATCATTTCACGGAAACGACCATAACTTGGTCATTCTGACTCAGATTGATGCACCGTCAGTGGCCACACGAAGCTAATTCAACAAACTACGCTCCCATGAACTTTTGCCGCCCGGATCATGAAGTTTGAATTTATGAAAATGCCCTTGAAGTTTTGTTATCAAATGGAACTTTGCCGAAACGCATCCAATTGTTCCACTAAGCATTCCCACACCTATAAAGCTCAAATAAATTTTGCGCAAGAGGTAAAAATATCGAATATAGAGGTTATCCGGTATAAGAGCACAATTATTAGGAAAACGGGAGAATATAGACTTGAGGTTATCAAATATAGAAGTTCTCGACTGAAGAAAAGGTTTAGTCGAGAACTTGAATGGGTAAGTGGACTTAATGGTTCTCAAACTTCTTTCCCGGCTTCCTTTTTTGTCACCTTCACATCTAATTGCTCGCCTCTGGTCTAGGCCTCTGGATAGTGTGGATAGTGAGGCATCAGCCTCTATATTAGACTTATAAGGCTTACGAAAATGATATTGGGACTGGATTTTTGACCGAAAGTGGAATTACCGAATGAGATGGAGGGTTTCTATTGGTTCTTTTGTGGGGTCCACACCAGTGGGACCAAAGAACAGACCAATAACACGCTGCCATGTGTAATTTCGGAAAAAAATTATGTTACAATAGAAGTACTCATAAGGCTTAAGCATTGAGGCAGCCTTTTCTCGTGTGGAGTGGAGGCATGCCTCATGGCCTACATCTAGACTGCTTTTCAGAACATTGATTATCAAAGTTGCTATGTTGAATTTGTTACTGTGGGGTGATTATGTCCGTGACATTATTTAATATTTAATTTTTTGTTTTTAATTTGAACTTCATTATGCTTTAGTATCTGTACACACCTCATTAGTTATCTGAGTGCATATCAATTGAAGTAGTGTGAATGATTTTCAACCTTTTTTTCCCTGTTGTCAGATTTGCCTATTTGTGTTATATCTTGTATATTGCTAAGTAGCTTTCATCCTAAAGTTCTGTCTGCCAACAGGCTGCTGAAAGTTTAGAAACCATGGGTGACTCAATTGATTTAACTGGAGATGGAGGTATCTTGAAAACAATTGTAAGGCGAGCAAAGCCAGATGCAATTGCTCCATCAGAAAGTCTTCCTCTTCTTGATGGTATGTTCATATGGTTAAAATTCATGGATTATTTATATACTTATCGTAGAAGGATATTTCATCCTTGTATTTTCTGTCCAGGCTGCTAATTCTCACCTTTTCATATCCTGAAGTGAAATGGATATCACCTTATTTGTTATCAAAGTTTTTCTTCTCTGTTTGACTTTTATCTCTATGTTTAATTATTCGTTCATGATGAATGTGTATTATTTTTCTCTGTTTGACTTGTACTTGTATGCAAGGCAGACCTAGAAGTTAAATTGACGTAAATGACACCAAATGGAAAATAAGAAGAAGATATCCCACGTCTCAACTTTCAATCAATAAACTCTCCAAAATATAGAATGCCCCAAATGAGGCTACAAGGGGGATATTTGTAAGGGGGAAGTAGTTTAGGCTCTAAGCTATGATTCTAATGACAAATATACCATTAATAGCCTTTGCTACTTCCTTCCCTAAATACCAAGCAAACAAGTACTAAAAGAAAATACAACCAAATAAAGTAAATAAAAGAAAATAACAAAAATGCCACAAAATCCTAAAAATACTAAAAATGGCCCATAAACTTCCAATTCACATCATTCTCCCCGTCTTCGAAAAAGCTCGTCCTCGAGCTTTGAAAGTTGAGGATGAACAAAATCTTCAAAATATGGGGTCGAGAAGACAAGAAATTTTTTTGGGGTGTGATTATAGAAGTGTTAGTGATACAACACCAGAATGAAGCTTTACACCATCATCATCCCATTTGGACCAAGGGGCAGAAACTCCTGCAATAAACGCCTTTCTGTTGTTAACGACAGCTACAAGTGCAAAATGGACTTCTTGTGTACCAAACTCATTGTTGATGTAAAAAATTAGACTATATCTAATTATTTAATCACAGATAAAAATAAATATGAGACAAGAGATTTTAAAGTGGTTCAGCCTTGAATGAATGGCCTTACATCCACTGTTTGTGTTTTTATTGACTGTTTAGGAATTCTCGAAGTATGATTATCCTCGAGAAATTCCGGTCCCCTCCCAATGAGGATGATACAATGTATTTATAGTCTTGAGGCTGTACATGTGAATGAGTAATACATAGCTGTTCAATAAGCGTATACATCCGTATGATAATAATCAGCATTTAATGCGCATTTAATCCTCTTAATTGTCTGATAATAAATGCTCTGGTCGAGGTGCAGCTCGGACCGCCAAAGTATCTCGGTATCCATGAGTTGCTCGGTGCAGTAAAGTTCCTCGGAGAGCACCTACTGCTCGGAGTATCTGAGTTGGTCGGGGCAATTGAGTTCCTCGAAGTCAAGATGTTCCGAAGTGTTTGTTATTGCCACGCAGATTGCCACGTGTCTCCACTTAATTGAGCCATGTCAGCAGACTAAATCTGGTATCAACAGAGGCCCCCAATGTTTCACAATTCAAGAACGAGGAGTGTGAAACATTCTTCTCGAAATATGGCGGGATTAAATGGTCGTCCTGAATTTTATGAGTGTTTTCTTCGCATTTTTTCTTCTTTTCGAATTCATAGAATCAGACTTTTCGAATTTTTCTAACTGCTTCGGTCTCCGCGCCCTTTTTGTCCTTTTAGCCGCCGGTAGCATAAACGTCTCCCTTTGTAATCATTATTTTTACCTTTTCTCAAGATAAGGTATTTAAGCGTTGCAGAAAATCATATCGTCTTTTACTTTTTCAAATCTGTATCTTCGAGTTTTCCATTTCTTCTCTCTCTCGTGAGTTCATCCCTTCCATCGTTCGTTGTCAACCGATCCATCCTTTTTCTGTAAGATCTTCTTCCTTCTCTTTTACTTCTTCTATTCATCATGGTTTATCTTGTTGAGTCGCTTGATAAGTTTCGTTCTGATTTTTCTATTCCTCCATGGGTCATACTGGAAGAATTTTCCGATTCTTCTGATTATTTTCGTTTGGCTGAGGGACATTGGTTCCCCAGTCTCTTTGTGGCCGAATGTGGCTTTTCTTTTCCCCCAAACCCTTTGTGTCTGGAATTCTGTCAATATTTTGACGTGGTTCCTGCAAGAATAGCCCCCAATACGTGGAGAATAGTTAACGGAGTTCATAGATTAAATCAAATTCATGGAACTCGTATAGGAATTTCAGAAATTATGTTTTGTTATAGATGGGCTGTTGGTGACAATACTTTTTATTTAAAAACTAGGTTTTTAAATAGGGCTTTAGTGGTCAATCTCCCAGATGCCAATAGGGATTACTTCGAGCACGGGGTTGTTATGAAAAATTGGCAACACCCTCCACTAACTGGAAATGATGTGTACCAGGGTCCTAGATGCCCTCCCTATGGCAATGGGATAGGTTGTTTTTATTTTATTTTTGAAATTATGCTTCCTTTGTGTTTGATAAAATGTGTCTATGATATTTTAATTTTTATTTATTTGCAGTTGACAGCAAAAGAAGGTCTCCAAAAGAGACAGAATTTAACTTAAAACATCTGAAACTTATCTGGGGTTTGCATCAGACTGTTGCCGACGAGCATATCAGATCGGCTTCATATCTGCTGCAGTATAAGAGTTACACCTCGTCTTTCACCGCTCGTCCGGTGATAAGCGACGTGGAACCAATACCAGCTTCTACAAGTTCTTCACCTGAGTCACATATTCCTTTGAGTGAAAGGATGAAGAGAAGAAGAGCTCCTGCCCTCTTCGAGAAATCTGCCTCTGTTGCCGGAGAGGCAAAGAAAAGCAAACATGATGTCCCAGAAGAAGGGACCAAAAAAATCGATGCACCTCCTCCGGCTGCTCCTGTGAAAGTTGTCGAGAAGCCCCCAGTGGCTCCGAGCAAGGCCGATGCTCCAAGCGAGGTTATTGTCATCTCCCCGACTAAGACTAACTCCTTGGTCGAGACCGTTGATGCTCCTCTGAGGAGGCTGAAGAAGAGCTCCTCGGTCAATTTGGCTGAATCCATCGCTCAGCCCCCGAATACTGGAAGTGGTGTTCCCACTTTCATTGCTCCGAGCTCTGTCATGAGCTCGGTGAAGTCTTGGGTCATCCCTGAGATCCAAGGCACTGAAGAAAATCTTTCTCGGGATATGGTTACCACCTTAACTGCTCGTCATATTGCTTCTGTAAGTATTATTGTCCTAAACTTTCATTTTTCCCTTGTTATATCTGTACACTGACTTGCTATTATTTTTTTTTCCCAGTTGGTAACCTGTTTTAATACGATTTTGAAGAAGGATGAAGCTATTAAAGCTTCAAGCTCCTCGTCAGGTGTAGAGGAAGCTTTGGTGGGTCTGACGCAGTCTCTGAAAGATTCTCGTCAGAAGTATGTTGATGATAAAGCTGCCTGGGAAAAGCAACTCAATTCGACCGAGCAGGAGAGGAATCAAGCTGTTGAAGTCTCCAAAGGATTGGAGAAGAAAATAAAAGAATTAGAAAGTAAGAATAAAGAGCTCGAAGGGAAGCTCCAAAATGCTGGGGAGCTTGAAGGTAAGCTCAAGGTTGCTGAGGAAGAGTTGGGCAAACTTCGTGAAGTAAGCCGTCAAAAGGAGGATGTGGAGAATAAATTGAAGGCTACCGAGGAACTTCTATCCGAGAAGCTTTCCTCGGAGAAGGTGAAAAGAAAGTTAGCTGTAAAGAACTCCTTCAGTGATGGCTGGGACAAAGGATGGAATAAGGGTCTGGCTGCCATGATGTCGCAGGTGGAATATGGTAGCCACAAATATTTTAGGGATGGCTGGGTCGCTGCTCTGCAAGAGATGAAGGTTGATGAAAATTCTGACTTGTTTCAGCGACACATCCCGGGCCCCCCTCCAACTCCTGAAGAAGAAGAAGAGGACGAAGCTGCCTCTGAGGAATCTTCCATGGTGATGGGAGATCAAATTTCTCATCCCACAGTTGTCCAGTCTTCCTGCGAGCAACTTCAACCATCCATTATTTCAAATGAGCAGCTTCCAGCACCCCCCGAGCAACCATCTATGCCATCCAATCAACCTACATCCTCGTCCCAGCCTCCCGAGAAAGTTTTGGGAGACAAGGAGAAGGTGTAGAGTTGTTTGGATTTTTCTCTTTGTCTATTTTTGTCAATTGTAATTCTGAACTATGTACCTTTCTTTTATGATATAATAAAATTTGAAGTTTTGCCTATTCATAATGTTGTTTCTCTTCCTCTTGCTCCTTATTGATTCTTGCTCTTTCTTCTTTTTACTAGTTTATGGCCAGGATGGAATTGTTATCTGCTCATGATACAAAATTGATGAAACAGTGCAACGAATATTTCAAAGCTGGCCATGCAGATTTGACTGATGCTCAAATTGTTGATATACTTGGTCCAAATGTTTCAGAACGAGCAGTTGAGGCCTACCAGTATTTGAAGTGCCTGCTCGACCGTGCAGTGGCTAACAATGTAGCGTATTATGAAATGATTGAAGACCTCCAGGGCACTCTTGAAGAGCTTCAACAACAATATAAGGAGTTTACAGCCCTTTTGCACGAGGGATACGAGACGAAGTATCAACAACTCAGTGCTGATAAGGGGTATGATAAGTTGTTCGCCGCTTACAATGTGAGGGAGAGAACTTTGAAGGCTGAGGTCGAAGAGCACAGACAGATAACTGAGTTGTTGGAGCAAGAAAATAATAATCTGCAAAGAGAGGTATCTCAGTTGAAATCTGCTGCTTCTACCTCAAACACTTTGGTCCCTGTGAACGACGAGGGATTCTCTTTCTTGGAGGTTGAAAACGCCAACTTGTGGGATGAATTAGAAACCTTGAAGAGGATTGGGCCTTTTACATCTGCTCGGGGACGAGCAAGAGCTGCTCGGATTCCTGTCGAGGAACAAAGAACTCAATCGGCACTGGAGAATCAAACAGTTCAGTTAGTTGCGAAGAATAAAGCTCTGGCAGAGATGTCCAAGAAGATCAGGAATCTGGACGAGCAGCTCTCTGCACAGAAGTCTGCCTTGGAGAGTAAAGAACTTTTTATAAAAAATCTTCACGAGCAGCTGGAAAGGTTAACTTATCAATTCCACAAGCAGCCTAGAGAATTCTGGACGGCTGGCTACAATGAGGCTCTCTACCATTTGGATGATCAGATCCAAAATGCGAATAATGAGGGTTACAAACAAGGGTGGTTGAATGCCTTGGGTGTACTGCAATTGGAACAGGGTCACTACTTGTGGGATTACCATAATCCTGGGTTGCTCGACCTGCCAGTGCCTCTATTCAAACTCGACATGAGCTGGATCCCTGCTCGGGCAATCCCTCAGTGTTTGATTTCCAAATATCTTGGCGATTACAGTCTCCATTCCAATATCGAAATATCTCGCCCAGAGCACCTACTCGACCGGCCATCTGTGATGAACATCAGGATGCTCAAGGCCCTTAATTTCATAAATTCCCCTTATGCCTTAGACGATCCTCCTGCTGACGAGGAACCTGTTTCAAAAGCAGATGGGAAAAAACCCATAGAATAGGATTTCTGATGTAATAACTTATATGTATTTTATTCTCAATGTACTTTATTTTGGAGTTAATGAAAAACTTCTATTTTTCTTTGAAATCTTGATTGCCATTGGCTTTTAGATATTTTGTAAAACACTTTACATATGTGTATGTATATCTGTTAAAAAGATAACAACATTGTGTTATTTGTCGATCAACTAAAGCTGGTTAAAACTTATTGTCGACTATCCTGAACTTGTGGTAATCATTTGACGACTAACCAAAATTGATGGTATCTTGTTTCTCGACCATCTTGGTGGTAATTTAAAATGTTACGAGTATAAAAAATTTTGCTTTATCACTTTTTAATTCTAAGCCATTAGCTGACTTTTATCACATACTCATGTTTTGTTTAATAAAAATGTTCCCGACCAACTGTAGTTGACAACTTCTTATTCCCGACCAACCTGAGTTGGTGGATTTTTAGAAATATTTTTTTTCTTCCCGACCAACCTTATTTGGTATTTCTGGGAAATATTTTTATTCCCGACCAACCGGAGTTGGTGGATTTTCTTCCCAACCAACCGGAGTTGGCACTTTTAGGAAGTATTTTTTATTCCCGACCAACCGGAGTTGGTGGATTTGCTTCCCAACCAACCGGAGTTGGCACTTTTGGGAAATATTTTTTTTTATTCCCGACCAACCGGAGTTGGTGGATTTGCTTCCCAACCAACCGAAGTTGCACTTTTGGGAAATATTTTTTATTCCCGACCAACCGGAGTTGGTGGATTTGCTTCCCAACCAACCGGAGTTGGCACTTTTGGGAAATATTTTTTTTATTCCCGACCAACCGGAGTTGGTGGATTTGCTTCCCAACCAATCGGAGTTGGCACTTTTGCGAAATATTTTTTTTATTCCCGACCAACCGGAGTTGGTGGATTTTGTTGAGTAGTGTGTAACACTAGTATTCCGCGAAAAAATTTCAACAAAAGGAGAGAATTGGGTAGAATATCCACATTTTATTCATACTGATGAAACTGCATTACATGAGAGTTTACATTACTGATAATATTTGCGCAGGTGTTCTGCATTCCATGCATTCTTAAATTCCTCCCCCTCTAAAGTTTCTATTCTGTAGGTTCTTGGTCGAACAACTTCTGTAACTCGGTAAGGTCCATGCCAGTTCGCTTCCAGTTTGCTGTGCTTTTGAATCACTTTCTTTAGCACATAGTCTCCTTCTTTCAGGTCGCACTTCTTCACTCTCTTGTTGTAGAACAAAGCTGTTCGTTGCTGGTAAGCAGCATTCCTGATGGCTGCTTCTTCTCTAACTTCCTCGAGTATGTCCAAGTCTAACCGTCTCATTAAATCGCTGACAGGGGAATTGAAGTTCAGCACTCGGTGTGTTGGGAGACCCAACTCGGCAGGTATAATAGCTTCACTTCCAAATGCCAGCATATATGGAGATTCTCCAGTTGCTGCTCGGGTAGTAGTACGATAAGCCCACAATACTGAATGTAGCTCGTTGATCCAATTTGCTTTCGCGTCATTCAGTCTTTTCTTCAAACCATTTAGCAACGTTCTGTTTGTCACCTCAGTTTGTCCATTGCTTTGGGGATGGCCTGGTGCCGAGTGAATTTTCAAGATATTTGACTGATGACAATAGGCCGCGAACTCCTCGTTGTCGAACTGGGTTCCATGGTTTGTGATGAAGGCATGAGGAAGACCATATCGACAAATGATGTTCTTCCAAATAAATATGTACACCTTTTCGTACGTCATGTCGATAAGAGGCTCGACTTCTACCCACTTAGTGAACTGCGACGACGAGATATTTAAATCTTCCTCTAGTTGTTGGAAGTGGCCCGACCAGGTCAATTCCCCACATGGCAAATGGCCAAGGGGAAGTATTGGGTGTCAACAATGCTTGGGGAGTTCTTCGGATGGAGGAGAAGCGCTGACATTTGTCACATTTCTTGGCATAGGCTATACAATTAGCCCTCATCGTTGGCCAGTAGTATCCTTGCGTCATTATTCTTTGCAGAAGTGTCCGACCTGCTACATGGGCTCCACAAGACCCTTCATGGACTTCTTCAATCAAATCCTTCACTTCGGCGGGATGTACACACCTCTGCAAGCCAGCTATGATTCCTCGTTTGTATAGAATACCATTAGTTAGTACATAACGAGTAGCTTTAAACTTCAATTTCTTGGCTGCGAGTTTGTCAATCGGTAATTCTCCCTCCTCAATATATGCCCTGATGGGATCCATCCAAGATGGCCCTAAATCAAGGGTAATAAAATTCATCGTCAGCTCTTCATCTATGCTCCGACCAGCTAGAATTTCAATTGGGATTGTTCTTCGTAGCTCGGTACGAGTAGCCGATGCTAATCGAGCTAAAGCGTCTGCTCTTGCATTTTCCATTCTTGGTATTCTAACCAGTTGAACAGTAACAAATTCCGATACCAACTTCATCGCCTTTGCAGGGTACTTAATCATCAACTCTCCTTTCGCTGCATATACACCGAGCATTTGATTTACGATCAACTGTGAGTCACTGCACACGATTACCTGCTCTGCCTTCATGGTTTTTGCCAGACTAAGACCTACAATCATCGCTTCATATTCAGCCTCATTATTAGAAGCTTGAAATTGGAAGCGCAGGGCATATTCTATGTCGGTCTCGTCTGGACTTTTTAATACAATCCCGGCTCCACTACCCGAGGTGCACGATGAGCCATCCACATATAGGTTCCATATAGGTATCTTGTCCTCAAATGTCTTATTGGACAAAATTCCTCGATGGAATATTTGCTGCTCCTTTATCTCCATTTCTACCACACCTCGCTGCTCGTCGACCTTCTCCTCTTGCTCTCCGACCAGCTTAAATTGATCGGGGTTTAAATTTGATGATCCTGTAACATCCACAGGTTGGTCGATGCTCAACTTTTTCTTCTCGGGGGTATCAGGATAAGTGAACTCTGCTATAAAATCTGCTACTGCTTGCCCTTTCAATGACGATCTAGGCTCATAAATTATATCATATTCACCGAGTTCTATTGCCCAGTACATCAATCTCCCTGATTTTTCTGGTATGTGAAGAGCTTGCCTCAACGGCATATCGGTATATACGACTATGGTATGAGCCTGGAAGTATGGCTTCATTCTTCTACTCGCTTCGATTAGTGCCAGTGCCAACTTTTCCAGCTTCGGATATCTGATCTCCGCTCCTAGGAAGGCCTTACTAGTGTAATAAATTGGCTTTTGTACTCCATCCTCCACTCTTATTAATGCCGAACTAACTGCATTTTCCGAAACTGCCAGGTACAAGTACAACCTTTCTTCCATCACTAGTCTGGACGACAGTGGAGGTGCTCCCAAATATTTCTTCAATTCTTGAAAAGCTTTCTCGCATTCTTCATTCCATTCAAAAGTCTTTCGGAGCGTTTTGAAGAATGGGAGGCATCTATCAGTTGCTCGCGATACAAATCTGTTAAGTGCTGCTACTCGCCCTGTAAGACTTTGCACTTCTTTCTTCGTCGTTGGAGATCGCAACCCTAACAGAGCTTTGATCTTTTCAGGGTTTGCTTCAATGCCTCGTTGATTGACAATGTACCCGAGAAACATGCCTTCTCGTACTCCAAATATGCACTTGGTCGGGTTCAGCTTCATTTGATATTTATCCATGGTTCAAAGTCTTGGTATCGGTCCCGGTATCGGCCACTCGATTTCAACTCGGTCACGGTATCGGGCGATACGCAAAGATACACTATTTAGAAAGCGCAAAAAATTTCGAAAAAAATCTAGAAAATTTAAAAAAAATATGATTAACAATGTGACCAATCAGATAAGTTTAAAACTATCCTTTAATGCATAACATTGTACAATTGATTATATTGACGTGCTGCGAACTTGTTAGATTCAATGTTCCATAATAAATCAATATTTTTTTTTTTTCACGGAGGATACAAATATTATGTTTTTGCAAAGAAAAACAAATGTTACTTTTTTAGTAAGAGGATATTTTTTTTTTACAAAGAGGATACAACTATTATATTCTTATTATTATTTTTAGTAAGATGATACAAATGTGTTTTTTAAGTACGTTATATTTTTCTAAAAAGGATAGAAATGTTTTTTTTTAGTATTGTTATTTTTTTACAAAGTGGATACAAATAGTGATTTTGACAAAACACTACATTGTTTTTACAATCCTTTTTTACGAAAAGGATGTAAATGCTATTTTCTTACAAAAAATGATGCAAATGTTATTTTTTCATAAAAGGAATGTAAATGTTATTTTTTTGTTGTTGTTGGATTGCAAATGTTTTTTTTTTAAATTGATGGAAATGTTATTTTTTTACAAAGAAGATGCAAATATTTATTTTTTCTTGTGTTGCAAATGTTATTTTTACATAAAGGATGCAAATATTATTTTTACAAATGTTTAGAGGATACAAATATTATTTTTACAATAATTACAGGATGCAAATATTATTTTTACAAATGTTTAGAGGATTCAAATATTATTTTTACAATAATTACAGTTGTATATTTGTTTGTAAAAGAATAACATTTACGTTTTTTTTATAAATAATAACATATTAAAAAATAACATTGGGAACATTATTATAAAAAATAATAACAAATAACATTTGGATCATTTGCATTCTTTAAAAAAAAAAATGGCACATATACAACGCACTAAATTAAACCCACACGATGACCAAATAACCCACACACAGAGCACACTAAATTAAAAAAAAATTAGCATTTCGTAACCCCCCAAAAAAACCACGCTTACCAACATAACACTGGAGAGAGAGAGAGAAAGAGAGAGATTGATGCTTAGTAACTTATACCATCTCGGCCGATATATCACCGATATGGGCCGATTCCATCGCGATATCGCCGATATGGGCCGATTCCATCGCGAGATCGCCGATATTATCGATATGGGCCGATTATACCGCTATATCACCGATACTACCGAGAAATTACCGATATAGGGTCGATTCACATCAATAATCGAAAACTCAACTCGTAACTCGGAATCGGATCGGTGGGCACCGATACCTAGTCTACTCTGCCGTATCGTCGCGGTATCGGCCTTGACTTTGAACCATGTATTTATCTAATTGATCAAAGGTCTGGCCCAAGTCAACTAGATGGTCAACAACTTTCTTGCTCTTTGTCAGCATATCATCAACATAGACCTCCATATTGCAACTGATTTATTCTGCAAACACCTTGTTCATCAGCCGCTGATATGTCGCACCCAGAATAAGCATCCATGAAGCTCAGCAGCTCGTGTCCCGAGGTAGCATCCACTAGTTGATCAATTCGAGGCAAGGGAAAATGATCCTTTGGACATGCTTTGTTGGGGTCGGTGAAGTCTACACACATCCTCCATTTGTTATTCTTTTTCACCATCACCACATTTGCTAACCAGTCTGGATACTTAACATCTTCAATAAAGCAAGCTTTCTGGAGCTTCTCGACCTCCTCCTGTATAGCTTGGTTCTTCTCGGGGCTGAACACTCTTCTTCTTTGCTTCACTGGCTTGATTTCCTTATTCACATTGAGCTCGTGACATAAGAAATTTGGGTCTATTCCGGGCATATCTTCATGACTCCAAGCAAAAGTTTGTTTTCTGTTTTTTAAGAAAACTATCAACTCCTGTTTTAATGAAGCATCTAACGACGAACCTATCTGAGTTGTTCGTTCAGGGTGCTCGTCGTCCAGAATGATGTTTTCAGTAGCTTCAACCACCTGACCTTTCACGAGTTGCGACTCATTTCTAGGGTCCAATGTTTCAATTTCTGCACCCTCATCCACCTGATAGGTAATAGGCTTTTTCCTAGATTCCTCTAGTTCCTCCTGCTCGGCAGATGAATAGTAGCATTCCCGAGCTACTTTTTGATCACCCTTCACAACTCCTACTCCAAAATTGGTTGGAAATTTTAGGCATTGATGTACCGTAGATGGTACTGCTTCGAACTTTTTCAGTCCTACCCTTCGCATGATGATGTTGTAGGCTGATTGAACATTCTTATCCATCACGAAGAAGCGTACTCTTTCTGTTCGACAAGCAGGCCATGTACCGATGAACATATCCAACTTGATCGTCCCAAGTGGAAAAACTTTCTCGCCAGCAAAACCGAGGAGGGGCCTATGATAAGGCTCCAACTGAGACAACTTTAGATTTAAGCTGTCGAAGCACGAGTAGAACATAATATCAACCGAGCTACCATTATCAACCAGTACTCTTGAGATCATTACTTTCTTCATTCTCATTTTGATCACCAATGGATCATCATGAGGATACAGCACACCTGGGAGGTCGTTTTTTGAGAAACCGATGACCAGTTTTTCTTTGTTGACCTTCCTCGGGCGATCATCTTCAGCCAAGTTTATTCGTTGAATATATGAATAGGCTTGAGCCTCATTGAGGTAAGCTTTTCTTTCTGCAGTAAGGTCTCCACCTCCTGCATCTCCACCAGTAATAACATTACAATCAAATGATCCAAAACGTATTGAAAATACTTCACGTTCTGGCTGCCTTGGTCTTTTGGGAAGATCGGGGTCGTCTTCTGGATCATCTTCATGGTCTCTTTTCTTGTTCTCCACTGCTCGACGAGGAGATCTAGATCTCTTTCTTGCTCGGTCGTTGTTTCTTCTTTCATTTCTGCGATCAACATACTTTGCCAGTTCTCCTCGTCTAATGAGTGCCTCGATCTCATTCTGAAGAGCTATACAATTTTTGGTCATGTGGCCATGATCCTTGTGGAACCCGCAATATTTGGCCTTATTCCTCTTGTCAGGGTCTGACTTCATTTTTTCTGGCCAGTTTAACTCCTCGCTGTTCTTGATTTCTTCTAGAACATGATTGATGTCTACCTTCAAAGGAGTATAATTTTCAAATTTCTTTAATACCTCCCATGATGGCTTTGTTTTTGAGTGCTTGTCACCACCATTGTTCTTATGCTCTTTCTTTTTGGTCTTATCACCCTCCGCTTTGGTTTCTTTGGTATCCATATTCTTCTTTGCAGCCATAGCCTTTTCGGCATTCAGGATCTTGGCCGCTTTCGCCATCAATTCTGACATGGTTCTGGGTGGATCTTTAGCCAAAGTGTAGTATAACTTGTTGGGCAACATCCCACTCATCAGAGCAGTAATCGCTGTCTTTTCCTCGTAATCAATAACTTCGAGCTTCTCGTTATTGAAACGAGTTATATAATCCCTAGTGCTCTCACATGCCTTTTGTCTAACACTTAACAAGTGTGCTACTCGTTTAACAGGTTTTGCTCCAAAACAGAAGTTACCAATGAAGAGCTCGGCCAGTTGAAAAAAAGTTGAAATCTTACCCCGAGGAAGATTACTGTACCATATTTGAGCAGATCCTGTAAGAGTTCCCGAGAATGCCCTGCATCTCATCTCGTCTGGTACAACATAGATGTCGACAGCAGCTTGGTATTGCTCTATATGAAGGACAGGATCGGTTTTTCCATCATATTTAGGAGTCACAACAGGTGCTTTGAACTTTGATGGTGTGGGAAAATCCACAATTGTTTGGACAAAAGGTGTCCCTTGGACAAAAGTTCTTTGTAGAGGATTCTTGGCCTTGGCCATTTCCCCTAATCTATCCTCCAGCCTCTGAATAGAGCCTTTCCACCCATCATTTCCTTCCTTGGGCTTACCGGTTCGAGCAATTGATCGTATTGAAGTAGCTTCCTGGGACTTATCTTGTCGAGCAGCTGGTTGTGATTGGGCAGAATCCTCTCTTAGATCAAATGGTCGTCGAAAGTTTCTCGACATAGCCTTAGGAGGACTTTTATTCTTCCTAGGGCCCAATCGATCAAAAGGAGAGACCCTACTCAATCTTTCCAGTGCACTGGTCCTTTCCGGGGAGAGAGTGATATGTTGTTCAGTATCTGTGGCTCGTACTGACGAGGTTCGACCCGGTTGATAAGAAAAATCTCCAGATCTATCAGTGCGATATGAATCGCTTTGCCTAATGCGTGAATAAAGTAAATGAGTATTTCTTTGACCACTTCGTTGTCCTGAATAGGTTGATGCTCCACCTTGGATGGTTTGCATGAGTGGTCGCATTGTTTCCTGCATGGCTGTCTGGCCTTGAGCCAAACTGGCCATGATTCCAGCCAGATCTTGGATATTTGGAGGAGCGGATGGAGTTGGGGGTTTCCAGCGTTTCGATTGCTGGATTCAGGGTTGTCAGCGATTGGCGATGAACTGTTTTTGGTGAAAAACGAAAATTACAGTCGTATTCCCACAGACGACGCCAATCCGTTGATGTAAAAAATTAGACTATAACTAATTATTTAATCACAGATAAAAATAAATATGACACAAGATATTTTAAAGTGGTTCAGCCTTGAATGAATGGCCTACATCCACTATTTGTGTTTTTATTGACTGTTTAGGAATTCTCGAAGTATGATTATCCTCAAGAAATTCCGGTCCCCTCCCAATGAGGATGATACAATGTATTTATGGCCTTGAGGCTATACATGTGAATGAGTAATACATAGCTGTTCAATAAGCGTACATCCGTATGATAATAATCAGCATTTAATCCTCTTAATTGTCTGATAATAAATGCTCTGGTCGAGGTGCAGCTCGGACCGCCAAAGTATCTCGGTATCCATGAGTTGCTCGGTGCAGTAAAGTTCCTCGAAGAGCACCTACTGCTCGGAGTATCTGAGTTGGTCGGGGTAATTGAGTTCCTCGAAGTCAAGATGTTCCGAAGTGTTTGTTATTGCCACGCAGATTGCCACGTGTCTCCACTTAATTGAGCCATGCCAGCAGACTAAATCTGGTATCAACACTCATAGAAGTAATATGTCTTGAAACCTTCATCTTCCTTAATTTTTGTTGTGCGAGCAGAGTACAGAGTTACCCCACTCGAACGAATAACTTTGCTGCCTCCTTCAATGATCCTATATCAACCATATCTTGTGCCTCTAAGAATGTGATCTTGAGTTGATTAGATGGTCGAATCACAACACTTATAATTTCAGATCCATCAGGAGATGCGAATCGCGCTGCATAGGTCTTTGTCTTTGCCTTATCCCCATAAAGAGAACCTACCACTATAATCTCTTTTCATGAGCAGGATCTCACTTTTGACAATAATCTTGAACTTCTTGACAACAATGTTGAAATCTCCTGGATAAAAAATTAGGGTTTCTTGAGTAAAAATTTTGGTTGGAGATGAAATTGAAATGGGACCGGAGGGTTTGGTTGGAGAAACTAGGGTTTCTTGCGTGGCGAAAGGGGTAGGTTTCTTTTGTGGCAGCCGTAATGGCTGTCCGACCATTTTTTGAGCAGGGGCGGTGGTATTCCAATGATTCCTCCGGCAGGTAGGTTTGGTTCGGCCAGGGTGGTGGAGTTTTCTGTGGTTTTCGTGGTGGCCACGGGTGGTGGTGATGTTTTCTTGGTGGAGATAGTGGTGGAAGCGTGGGTAGAGGTGTTTTGGTGGCTAGGATTAGGGTTAGGGTTCTGAGTGGTGGTGGAAGGGAGGCGAGCCTCAAGATCATCAATTCGCATCAAGAGGTGGTTCAAGACCCCCTCAAATCGATTGTAATGAGCTTCCACGGGAGCATATCTCCTCTTAAAATCCATTTGTCGTTGTTTAAACCAACAAGGCTCTGATACCAATTTGACGTAAATGACACCAAATGGGAAATAAGAAGAAGATACCCCACGTCTCAACTCTCAGTCAATAAGCTCTTCAAAATATAGTGACGTGAACTACACGACAATGACCTAAAAATCAAGACAATATGATTTCTAGAGAGAGAAACAAAGAATTTCTTATATTTCAAAAATGGAAGCTATCGTCAAATGAAAACTAGAAAGCTATTTATAGGTGGGTTATTACTTGCTAATCAAGTAATAGCCTAAAATGACCAACTAAAAACAAAAGAATGCCTAATTAGTCCCAAATATGCTTGGAGGCGAATTAAGGAGAAAAAATATCTAAAAAGATCAAAAATTGAAATAAAAGGAAAATAACAATGGATTTCCATCGCTCTCCCCGTCTTCAAAAAGTTCGTCCTCGAACTGGCAAAATTGGAGAATCGCGTGAGAAGTTTAAAAAATGTGCTTGAAAAGAGACGCAAAGATTTGTGACGCCAAAAATATTTTCTTGAAAATTTGAGGAAGGGTCATTCTTCCATTCTTGATTTCAAGATTCATCATCTTCCTCTTGTCTCTCATATTGACCAACAAAAATAGTGCCCACTCGGGTCAAAAACTATATTTGGGATGTCAAACCCTAGTTCTTGAATTTGTTGAAGGGTTTTCTTGAAGCCGAAATGAGCTCGATGTGGGTTTTGGACTAAAGTTTCAACTTGGATAGCAGGTATTTGATTACTTTTGGTGTCGGCAGGGCAACAGGGTAGGGAAGGGGTTGGATTGGACTGCTGAGGCTGTTTCGGGGTTTGGGGTTTTGTCGGCTGAGGGTTGTGAGGGCTGTCGGTAGCTTTTAAGGCTGGCCGACCCTTGCGGGGTTGTTTATGGGTCAAAATAGGGGCGGGTTGGGGGCCTTTCTGGGGTGGGCAGCGGTGGTGATGAATAGGCTAGGGCAAGAGTTAGGGTTTTGGGATTTGGAAAGAAGTTGAATGATGGTTGTCATTTGATCATTTAGTTCTCTCATGTCTTCTTCCATTTTTCAATAACTTTTTCGTAATTCTTAGTTAATCTCATCTTGAATTCGCGTCATCTTCTTCGGAGGCATTGAGAATGTGGTGCACGATTTTTTTTTATACTCTACACCGATACATACTAACACCAATGTTTGGAGCGACACCCTCTCTGATACCAATTTTGACGTGAACTACACGTCAATGACCTAAAAATCAAGACAATATGATTTCTAGAGAGAGAGAAAGAATTTCTTATATTTAAAAAATGGAAGCTATCTTCAAATGAAAACTACAAAGCTATTTATAGGTGGGTTATTACTTTCTAATCAAGTAATAGCCTAAAATGACCAACTAAAAACAAAAGAATGCCTAATTAGTCCCAAACATGCTTGGAGGCTAATTAAGGAGAGAAAATACCTAAAAAGATCTAAAAATTGAAATAAAATGAATAATAAAAGGAAAATAACAATGGATTCCATCGATTGATGTGAATCAAGAATGTGGAAGCGTTACTATTACACTACACACCAACTAAATACGCCAAATAAAACTAAACTAAGATTTTTTTTTTTGTCAATATTCAAGTCTGATTACAAATGAAGGCCAATGGCCTATTTATGTGAGAGATTAACTTGCTAACCAAGCTAAGATCCAAAAAAACTAGAAAGGGCAACTAATAACTAAAATTGGCTAATTAGCCCCAAACATATTTAGAAACTAATTAAACACTAAAAATAAAAGAAAATGACCATAATATCCTAAACTAAAAATAGAAAAAAAGATAATCTTCTCCCGGGAGCGTAACTACGCGCCACATGTCACCAATATACATCATTCTCCCCGTCTTCGAAAAAGCTCGTCCTTGAGCGTGTAAGGTGACTCATCAAGGCCACATGATATGAACTAAGAACGCTTTAGACCTCAATCAAAATCAACCAAAAGCGGGTAACCCACTGAAATTAGTCCCATGTGTATGAACCTCATCAATAATGGGTCTAAAAAACCCAAATCTAGGCGATGTCCCTCTACAAATCCGAGCAACCAAAAACTGACGACCATATCCGCCTTCTTGACACCACAAGCACATGGTTGCTACTTGGTGTGGTGGACCCTTGAATCTGGCCGGACGGTAACTCCGCCGACCGCATCTTTGCGCGTACGATGGCGAAACAAGTGAACTGAAGACGGCGACATTCCGGAAAGCCGAACCCAAAAATGACAAATAGTCGGAAATGGATCCCAAGTGGGACGCATTTTTCATGGAAGTCTGGAGTTGTGTCACAAATAAGCCATAAGACCAATTTTGACCGGATTTGAGGTCAAATAGGGGGTGGGGGATTGACTCGGAGTAGAGAAGCCCATTTTTATTGGGTTTGATCGTGGTTGGACATTAATGAGTGGAGAAAAGGGGAAAATAGGGTAAAAATAAGGGTGGGGCAGATTAGGGGTAAACTAGGGAAGGGTTTAGGGTTAGGGCGTGTCGGTGGGGTTTAAAAAGGTGGATGAGGGTAGCGGGGTGGGTTTGAAGTGGCAGGGGTGTGTAGGGACAACAGGGCTGGTCGGTGGGGTTAAACAGGGATGGGGGAGGTCCGAGCGGAGGGGAAAAGGGGCGGCCCGCCCTGTTCGGCTGTCGGCGGCCACGACAGGGTTTCCAGCCCCTTCTGGGGCACAGATCCGGTTGCGAGTAGGGCTGTTTTTTGGGCCGGAGAGGTTGGATCCGGGGGGGGGGGATTGTTTGGCAGTGGTTTAAAGGTAGTGGGGTGGTGTTTGGACAACTAGTGTTAGGGTTCTTTGGGCGGGACAGTTGGGGGCGAGGGGGCTGCGAGGGTTTTGAATGGGGGAAGAGATGATGGTTTTGGGGCTCCGATGGTGGTGGTTGTGTGGCGGTAGGAGGTGGAGGAAGGTGATGGTGGAGGGTGGGGGTGGAGGAGGCTAAAAGGGTTGGTATCCCCCCTTTTAGCGGTGATGGAATATAGGATTTCCATCCACCCGATTTCCGTTTGGACATTTATCAATCCACCTGATTGAAGGGTTGCCCGAGTTGGAATCTCAACTCGATACCCACTTCACGCACCACGACGAATACCAAGAACAAATACAGCTCAACACCAAGAACAAACGCAACTGTAATATCAATTGATGTGAATCAAGAATGCGAAAGCGTTACTATTACACTACATACCAACTAAATACACCAAATAAAACTAAACTAAGAAAAAGATATTCTCTCTCTCTATATTCTTTTGTCAATATTCAAGTCTGATTACAAATGAAGGCGCCAAGGGCATATTTATAGGAGAGATTAGCTTGCTAACCAAGCTAAGATCCAAAAAGATAAAAGGGCAACTAATACCTAAAATTGACTAATTAGCCCCATATTTATTTGGAAACTAATTAAACACTAAAAATAAAAGAAAATGACAATAATATCCTAAACTAAAAATAGAAAAAAAGATAGTCTTCTCCTGGGAGCACAACCACGCGCCACGTGTCACCGATATACAATACCCCAAATGAGGCTATAAGGGGGGTATTCATAAAGGGGAAGTAGCTTCGGCTAAGCTATGATTTTAATGACAAATATACCCTTAATAGCCTTTGCTACTTCCTTCCCTAAATACCAAGCAAATAAATACTAGAAGAATATACAACCAAATAAAGAAAATAAAAGAAAATAACAAAAATGCCACAAAGTCCTTAAAATACTAAAATGGCCCATAAACTTCCATATCACATCATAATACATAAGTAGATAATAATAAATATTTTTTTCTCCTTTTACTATATTTGCTCTTTTACATGTACTTTGCTTGCACAATCACTTGCAGGGAGACTTGAAGGCTTTCCTTTTTTTTGGGAGAGAAAAGAGGGAAAGAGAGGGGGGAGGAGGGGGGGGAGTCCCCCCCCCCCCCCCCCCCCCCCCCCCCAAATAGAAAAAATAAAAATATTGCCATTATAACGTTGGTTCCAAAATTATGATAATTGTAAGGATTTAAACTAGGAAAAAAAGTAATGGACAAAAGAGATTTGAAATAAAATTACAAAGGGTTGAGAAGGGCCGTGCTCAAAACATTGACATTGTTTTTTGGTTTTTTTTTTTTTTTTTTTTTTTTTTTTGGGGGGGGGGGGGGGGGGGGGAGGGGTTACAAAATATAATTGATGTAAATGACGTCAAGTGGGAGCAAGAAAAAATAATTCTCTCTCAAACTCTCTTTAATCAAATATCTCAAAATGGAAGAATGCCTCAAATGAGGCTACACAAAGGGTTTTTATAGGAAGGAGGTTGCTTGGCCTCTAAGCTAAGAATCTAATTACATTTATAACCCTAAGAGCCAATTAACCTTCCTTCTTCTAAATACTAAATAAAAGGAAAATTATAGTGAATACTAAAAGTAAAAGAAATACTAAAAATGACTAAAATACTAAAAATAACCCCTATTCTTCATTCACATCATTCTCTCCGCCTTCGAAAAAGTTAGTCCTCGAACTTTAAAGTTGAGGTCGAATGCAAAAAATTCCCAAATTGCGGAAGAGGCAAAACTTGAGGGGTCAAAACGTAATTTGCTGAAAATTTGAGGAAGATTCTTCAAGTATTGCATCAATCTTCATCTTCTTCCTTTTGCCACCTCTGCCAATCAGCAAAAATATGTACTACCAGGGTCAAAAACCAAGGTTTTGGTGTGAAACCCTAGTTCTTGCACTTGTTGGTGGGTTTCACCTAGGACAAAAGATTGATGGGGTAGTATGGAAGAGGAATGGATCCAAAGGGGTTAAAATTGAAGTGACTTTGTGGGAGAGGGGTTCTTGATTGGTTCTTGGTATTTTTGGAGGGTGGGGGTGGGTTGACTTAGGGTTTCAAAGGGTGGGGGATGTGGTTGAGGGTTTCCAAACATGAGAGGAGAAATGGGGAGACTAGGGTTTGTGCGCGTGGGTTCTTGGACAAGGTAGGGTTTCTTGACATTCCTGTAATTCTGGAATTGTTGGGGTTGAATCTTGAAATTCTTGTGATTTTCTTGGCTTGTGGGTTGTTTTTCAATATCGGCTGCATCCGTTATGATTCGGGGCAGATTTGTTGCAAGCCAGGGGCAAGGCTGTTGACAGGACCTCCTGGCGAGGTCGTGGCAGTGAAGGGGATGCCGAGCGGAGGTCGATGGCCTTTGGAAGGGTCGCTGGACGTTGGAAAGGCAGTCGGTCTATGTTCCGTGATGTTTTGGGGCGGAAATATGTCAGGAGAGGCCACTGAGGCTGGTCGACATGTGTCTGGGCAGAATTGCTGCTTCGGGCAGTGGTTTGGGGAAGTCTGGCCAGTGGGCAGTGGTGGCAGGGCCTGGTCACTTGTGATGGGGCTGGTTTGGAGATAAATGGGGATAGGGTTAGTTTTTTTTTAGGGTAGAAGGGTGGAAATGGTTGCGGAAGCGTGGTTAGATGGATTTTGGGGGCTAGGGTTTTGGTTTCTTGAATTAGGGTTAGGGTTAATGGGGGTGGGTGGTTCGAGGTGTCTTTGGGGGTGGTGGTGCGAGGTGATTGCCGGTAGATGAAGTCGCGCATTCATCTCTTCCATTTGGGCCTTCATTTGATTGATGGCTTTCAAGATTTGCTCGAGAGGGTTTGGTGCAGAGGTGGTCATCCTTTCTTGAACCCACGTGACGTTGTTTACGAGTTTTTATTTTTTTACAACAACAACAACAACGGGTGGAGCGACTAGGCTCTGATACCAATTGACATAAATGACGTCAAGTGGGAGCAATAAAAGATAATTCTCTCGCAAACTCTCTCTAATCAAATAACCCAAAATGGAAGAATGCCTCAAATGAGGCTACATAAGGGGTATTTATAGGAAGGAGGTTGCTTAGCCTCCAAGCCAAGAATTTAATTACATTTATGTCCCTAAGAACCAATTAACCTTCCTTCTTCTAAATACTAAACAAAAGAAAAATTACAATGAATACTAAAAATAAAAGAAATACTAAAAATGACTAAAATACTAAAAATAACCCCTATTCTTCATTCACACCATGGTTCAAAGTCAAGGCCGATACCGTGACAATACAACCGAGTTGACTAGGTATCGGTGCCTACCGATCCGATTCCGAGTTACGAGTTGAGTTTTCGATTATTGGTGTGAATTGACCCTATATCGGTAATTTCTCGGTAATATCAGCTCATATCGGTGACATCGAGGTAGAATCGGCCTCTATCGGCGATATAACAGTAGCATCGACCCATATCGGTGATATATCGACCAAGATGGTATTAGTTATTAAGCATCGATCTGTCTATCTCAACTTTTAACTCACTCAATTGAGTTACAATTTTGCATTCATGTCACGATCAGAGCAATCGCTTTCAGTTTGGTACAGGGTACATGATGTTTCGTTGTCGCAAATTGTTTTTTTTTTGGTTAAATCTCTCATTTATTTTCTTGTAGTATTACTAAAGGAGTCATAGCCCATTTAACATTCTTTTTGTATTAAAATGTATCATTATTCATCTATCCTTAAAGTGTATGATTATTTACATTATATATCCTTAATTAGTAATAGGCACTATTATAACATTAACGAAGAATATATTACTAAATATATATTGATTTAGACAATGTTATGCTTACTAAATGATGATTCCGTATAAACAATTAGACAATATTGTGCATACTAAATGATGATTTTGTACTTGTCTAATTGAATCACATATTATTATTCTTATTTTTCTAAACTTTTCTATATTTTTTTCAAATTTTTTTGAGTTCTCTAAATAGTGTATAGTTGCGTATCGCCCGAAACTGATATCGATACCGATACCGAGTCAAAAATTGAGCGTCCGAGTCATAGACTGATACCGCGACTTTGAACCATGATTCACATCAATAAAGGATGTGCTGTATATATAAAATAGATGTAGAGGCTACGGGGATACTATAGAAAGATAAAATAAATGTAGAGGCTATGGGGTTACGGTAGAATTTTAAAACTTTTTTGCGGTCGGGCCCCCTGCCCCCCCAAATGCATGCTCCTGACTACCTGTCCGAGCATGGTTTTGTTCACTGGCTACCACATATTGGATGTGTAACTTTTGGGAGAGAAATGTTAAAAATGCAGTGATGCAGTAAATAGTATCCCTGCTGGAGAGTATAACGTATTGAATGCAGTTGCCAAATTTTGATCCAAAGTCTGCGAGCCTGCTCTACTTGACTGTGGTTGGGTTGAAACACAAAAAATGCCTTCTATCATTTCCACATATATTGTACCCCTCAAGTGTTCTTGAAACAAATCTAAAAGGGTAAAATACCTTTTGCCCCCACAGGTGTTTGGCTGGGATTTAGATAATTGGCCGATATATATATTTTTTGCAGCACAATGCTGCTAAAAAATGTATTAAAGGCAGGTTAAATGATGATACAACTCACCTTCATGATTTTTGATATATATTTCCCCTTTTCTTCTTCCTTTTTTCTTCGGTGTGTAACCCTTCATGGGTCTCACCACATGTCCCCATGTTCAAAAATAAAAATTTCATGAAAGCATCGGTATAAATTTGAAAAATCCAAGTACAAAATTCTCTCTCTCTCTCTCTCATGTATGCGGCAATGGATTGGCGTTTGGTGTGTAATATTATTGAATACCAATTTTTAATCAGTATTTAGTTAATGTTTTACTTGATGGAAAGAGGTCTAATTTAGGGTTTTATTGCATTTTTGTTATTTTCTTTTATTTTATTATGTCATTGTATTTTCTTTTATTTTAGTATTTAGAGGTAAGGGGTTGTAAAGGCAATTAAGGGCATTTTCGTAATTAGAATATTAGCTTAGGGCCTAAGCTACTCCTCCTCTTTAATTACCCATTGTATTCCTCATTTGAGGACACTCTCCATTTTAAATATAAGAAATCTCTTGATTCTCTCTCTAAAAATTAGGGTTTGATTTATTTTCTTGGCTATTGACGCGTAGTTTATGTCAAATTGGTATCAGAGCGAGGTTTCGCTCCGACATTGGTGTTTGGTGTATCGGTGTGTTTTTATCAAATTGTATACTACAATCAATGGCTCCAAAGAAATTCAAACAACAACAAGAGGAGTTCAAATAAGAGATGATGCGAAGATTGGATAGACAACAACAACAAATTGATGCTCTATTCCAACTCATCTCCTCCAAAATCCAAAACCCCAGCCTACCCGTTCAGACCCTAGTCTACCCCCCCCACCTTTCGCCACCCCGCTGTCCAAACCCTAGCCGCTGCCTACAGCCCCGACCACGAAACCCTACCCACTGACCACCCCATTGGCCTAAAACCACCCGTCGACCACCCCAATACCCCTCTGCTGCCTCTGACCCAAACCCTAGTCAACCCGACCCCAAAAAAAAACCATCCGAACCCAAACAAACCCAAACCCGACTCGGGCCTAGCCGCCGACCACCCCAGGTGGTCGCCTCTCCGAAACCCAAAACGGCCCCAAAACCCTAGGGTTTTGCCCTAGTTTTGCTCGGAAACCACCTGGGCTGCCAAATCCAAGCCCAACACCTTTTAAATGAATCGAAATGCTGATTTTTGACCCTGAAGGAAGCTTCTAGGGCTAGTTTGGGTGAAAAAGAGAAGACTAAGAAAATTTGTGGGATGTGCACTCTTCAACTTTCAGAAATTAATTTTTGGCCCCCACAAGTTTTTGGTACAATTTTTGGAATTTCCTCACAAGTCCCCAATTTTTTTTGAACGCTCGAGGACGAGCTTGGTCTTAAGAGGGGGAGAGTGATGGAAATAGGTCTAATATTAGGGTTTTATTGTATTTTGTTACTTTTGTTTATTTTATTATGTCATTGTATTTTTTTTATTTTAGTATTTAGAGGTAAGGAGTAGCAAAGGCAATTAAGGGCATTTTTGTAATTAGAATATTAGTTTAGGGCCTAAGCTACTCCTCCCCTTTAAATACCCATTGTATTCCTCATTTGAGGACACTCTCCATTTTGAATGTAAGAAATCTCTTGATTTTCTCTCTAAAAGTTAGGGTTTGGTTTATTTTCTTGGCCATTGACGTGTCGTTTACGTCAAATAGGTATCAGAGTGAGGTGTCGCTCCAACATTGGTGTTGGTGTATCGGGGTGTTTTATCAAATCTTATGCTACAATCAATGGCTCCAAAGAAATTTAAACAACAACAAGATGAGTTCAACCAAGAGATGATGCGAAGATTGGATAGACAACAACATCAAATTGATGAGCTGAAACAACAAATGACCCAACTCCTCTCGGCCCTAACCCCCCCCCCCCCCCCCCCCCCCCCCACCACCCCGTTGCCCCGAAAAATCCCCCCCGCCGTCCAAGCCAAAGCCCCCCACCCCTGTCGCAACCCATTTCCTAGTCAACCCGACCCCAAAACCCAACTAACCCCAGTCCGGGACTCACCCCAGCCTCTCGCCCCATCCCCCGGACTCCAAAACAGTCTCAGAACCTAGAGTTTTATCCTAGCTGTGCCCCAAATCTATTTGGGCTACCAAATCCCTTACCGGCCCAACACCTTCTAGCTGCTCCGAAACTACGATTTTTGTTCCAGAAGGAGGCTTCTAGGGCTGGTTTGGATGAAGAAGAAGAAAAGAAGAAGAAAATTTGTGGGATGTGCACTCCTCAATTTTCAGAAATTAATTTTTGACACCCACAAGTTTTTGGCATAATTTTTTGAATTTTCTCACAAATCCTCAATTTTTTTTTGAACGCTCGAGGACGAGCTTGGTTTTAAGAGGACGAGAATGATGGAAATAAGTCTAATATTAGGGTTTTATTGCATTTTTGTTATTTTCTTTTATTTTATTACGTCATTGTATTTTTTTTTATTTTAGCATTTAGAGGTAAGGAGTAGTAAAAGCAATTAAGGGCATTTTTGTAATTAGAATATTAGCTTAGGGCCTAAGCTGCTTCTCCCCTTTAAATACCCATTGTATTTCTCATTTGAGGACACTCTCCATTTTAAAATATAAGAAATCTCTTGGTTCTCTCTCTAAAACTTAGGGTTTGGTTTATTTTCTTGGCCATTGATGCGTAGTTTACTTACTTCAATATTTATTTAGTAGGAATAAGGAATATTCTATTGGATATGTATGCAGGGGTAATTTAGAACTTGGAATCCCAAATAGTGGGACTGCCTCTCCAAGACTCTCTCCGTGAACCAACTTGGCAACTCCCACCTTTTCTTCACTTGATTGTTGAATTTGTGATATATAAATTGCTGTGAATTCAACATTGTTTTCTTGATTTTGAAATATTATTTCATGGTAAGCATATTCTGATTTTTTAATAAATTTTTCATTAGACGTGTTGGGTTTGTTCATTCTCTGTATCGTCAAATTTTTTGGCTTTTCAACACATTACTTGATTTGGATTTGAGGCTTTTCAACATGTTACTTGGATTTGAGGTTTTACAGTTTGTGATTGAGTGAGATTTGAATTGAATGGCCAGATTGATTGGGTTTCTTAATGCATATAAACGTACATGTACAAATACATAATAATGATATATACATCTGACATGACACCAGGAGACTGGAGTGAAGGCAGCCTGCTGTAACCTGTCTAGGGACAGGTTGGTGACTCAACCTATGCCAAGGGGAGTTCAACTTCTGCATCTCCAAACAGGCTGTCCTCCATAAAAAATGAGGTAGAAACTAAGAGAGCTTGAGACATGAGAGTAAGGGTGTAAAGTAGATGAGGATGAACTATCACACTTAAATCTACCAGTAAATGAGTTTTTGATGTCATGTTAATACACGGAAATGACTCATATTCTTGAGCCTTGGGCAGGAAAATTGCATTATTGAGGTGCTTGAAGATCCTGATACTTCCGCAAAGCTGACGCAAACCTTCAGTGTGCTTGGTGGTTTCAAAACTTTTTCTTGGTTCTTTTACCTAGCTCAAAAAGGGTTGACACTATTGGAGAAGATTTCGATATCACGGGTGTTCACGCCTAGTGGAACCTTGAATTATGATGTCGAACTTGGTTGTTTGGTAGGAGAGAGTATAGGGAATGGTGGAGTGTGGAGGCACTTTGTGGAGTGACGAGGCCTGGGGCAAACTTGGCCTTGGTTCTTGCTAGGACCCTGTCCTAGGCTTCTTCTGCAAGTGTGCTGGGCAGGCCCAGGTGGCATGGTCTGTGAAGGGGATTTTCCCCAATCTTGGGTGAAGGAGGCCTGACAAGCTTTGGCTATATACCAATGGCCTTCCTAGAGTGGGGCATGGATCTTGGGCATAAGGTTGGGCTGAGAAAATGGGCTAGACAAATATGCACTTATCAGCTGCCCCCAGTTTTCACATGGGACGGTTCAGTCACGTGGAAATTTTAATTTACATGGTAGTCTGTGGAAATATTTTGATGCATAATTCACATCCTGTGGCCTATTCCATATCTCATGTCTGTGTGCCTTGCCTGCTACTTTTTTCTAACATTACATGGCTTCACTTATGCCATAATCTAGTCGTAGGTTGCTGGATTAGATAGGCAAAGTGTGACGGCCCCACCATAATTTTTTCTTTTAAACTTTTTTTTGTTCTGGCCAAGTTACCCTATAGCACTTATTGTTCACTGCCTTGGTTGGGGACCTAGACCCATATTCTTTGTACACTTTACAGTCCCTTACATAATTTTTTGTATCATGCTCCTCCAAAGGAAAGACCTCCAACCCTGTATAAACAAAGGCCTTCTGTTTGAATCTCAAAAAGGATAGTTACCTAGCCCATCTTCATGCCAGGTGCTATTGCTTTATGAATTTGGCTGATCTCATCAATTTAAAGCCTTCAATTTTTTTTTTCTTTTGCAAGATGTCTGGGTACCTACTCCTCTGCACACTCATAAAAAAATTATGCTGCATTGGAGCTAGGGTGTCTATCCCAAATAATTGGGAAACGGCTTTGCTGAGTTGAGTTGCTGCAACTGGGATGTCTATCCCACATGCCTTTGTGAACCACACTACACTAGTTCACCCCACACAACCGTTCCACCTTGTTTTTTTTTCCCTTTTCAAAATGGTTCAGGCTACCCTTGTGTTATATCGATGCAGGGTTTGTAGTTGCTGAATCATGCCATTACTACCACTATTGCTGTGTCATTCTCGTGGGTCTTGGTTCCGGTGTTGAAACCATTTTTTGTTGTCAGAAGTATGGGTCTGCCCCACAAAGGGATCGGTTGGTTTTGTGCTGGGGGTCGGTTTAAGGGAGTCAGTGACCCTCTTTTTTGCTTGATGCTGTGGCGGCTCCTCCTTGCACGCACACTGAATTTGCCTGATTGCTTTTGTGCAGTCCTGTGGACATGACCGGTCTGTGGATGGATATACATACAATTGTAGTGTCTAGCTTGTGAATGGAGTGACCCCCGCAAAGAGATGCGGTCATTTTTTTAAATTTCTGCTGAGTTGTCCAGCACCATACATGAGCAATTGACCGGCATGACTTCTCTTTATTCATGAATAAGTGATCGTTGGGTAGTTGATCACTTGGTGATTTGCTGAAACCTTGGGCCAAAGATTTTACTTGTTGACCAAAGCTTTGTTTTTTATCGTATGGGCCATACTTCTGCTAGATAGAGCTACATGATTCGACTTCAGTTTGCTGTATTTTGGCTGAGTTGACCCATACTTCTCGCCTTTTCATGTCTTTTGGATTTCCCTGAATGTTTTTTTGACCTTGGAGGCTTTGGGTTGACCTTAAGCTCGAATTTTTATCTATGCCAGTTGACTTATCGTTAAGGAGGGCTCAAGTATCTCACATAGAGGGATTAAGTGCCTAGCTTTAGCTGTTGTATCACAGAGAAGTTTTCACACCTAATTATGAAACCTGGTGCCTCAGGTAAAGGTCTTTGGTGTCTCATGTATAGGTGTCCTCAAAGGGACTTTGGTGCCTCATGTAGATCTCTTTGACAGCTCAGACCTCACCCTATAGGTCTTTGATACTCCTCCTAACTCAGCAGAAACCTTTTCCCAATTGCTTGTGTCGGTTGCATAAATCCTACTTCTCCATTCTGCTTTGTTTAGCACAATATCTTCAGATAAAATAAGTTATTACATAGAGGTCTTTGATGTCTCGTGTAGAGGTCTTTGATGTCTCATGGAAAGGTATTTGATGCTTCATGTGAGGTATTGGTGCCACATGTGGAGGTACTATACCTTGCGTAGATGTTCTGGTGCCTTACAGGGAGACCTTTAGTTTTGGTCACTTAAGGTTGCAGGACGGTCACGGACCGGAGCCTATGTTTTTTTGTCTCTTGTGACTGAGGCCAAAGCCTTTGTTTTCGGTCCATTGAGACCTAGGTTTGGAGCCTTCGTTGGACCTTGACCGGAGCCTATGTTTTTTTTTGTTTCTTGGGACTGAGGCCAAAGCCTTTGTTTTCGGTCCATTGAGACCTAGGTTTGGAGCCTTCGTTGGACCTTTTTGGACTTCGTTAACCTTGGTTGTGCTCCTTCTGCGTACGTCATATTTTACATTTACATCTCTGTCTTTGCCAAGAGTTGAGTCATGGTATTCTTAGGGTTGAAGTTAGGGCTACGATACACCGAGTTGACTATCCGTAAAAGCATCAATGGCTGTGATGCCATCTCCTATGAGAGATTACTTTTTGAAATGCTTCATGTAGTCCTTGAGGGATTCATCATTACGTTGCTTCACATTAATAGGTATGTCAAGGGCTTAAAGTGCTTTCATCCACCAAAGGAACAAGCGATTAGAAAAGTGCAATTCTCCTTGATATATGTGATGGATCGAGGGGACAATATGTTGTGTTACTGCCTTCTGGAGCCGTTTAGGGATGGCGGCAAAGACTCAACACTTAATGCAGTCAGGATTCTCTGAAGGCTCATCACCCCACTATTTTGTTGAATGTGGCCGATCGGATCATTGGTTCCATCAAAGCTTTTGAGGGAAGGAAGTTGAACCTTTTAGGGACCCTGTGTAGTCTGAGAAAGGGGACTTGGTGAATATGATGAGGGCGTTCACATCTGGGGCTTTGATCCAGGGTTCCTTTATGATGTGAACAATTTGATTTCACATTTCTTCGCAGATTTTTCCTTAGCATTCTCAACCAACCCACAAGGGGCATTCAACCGTTTTTTTGGGAAAGTCATTCTCTCAGAGTAGCGCGAGAACACAAACACTCGGGTTGTGCTTGAGGCTGGATCTTGTGGGATTTAAGACCTAGAAGAACGGGATCAGCTTATTATGGAGGAAAACTGATGGTGGACATGGATGTGTCTTGTTTCTCTTGTTCACCCTCGGGATGAGGGCCATTTCACTTTAGTAATGCTTTACACCAACGTTTCCAGGTGGTAGGGTTACCCCTCACTTTAGTTATGCTTCACATAATGTTTCCAGGTGATGGGGTTACCCCTGCTGGTGCTGGATAAGGAATTGAGCTTAGAGCTATGCTAGTCATGCTTGGTTATGGAGCATTTGTTGTATATTTTGAAATATTCCTTCGGGATCTATCACATGGATGAAAGTCATTCAACTCAGTGTCAGGTTGAGATATAGGCTATGAAGCACGAACACGTAATACGTGTTTCGACACGCGACACGTGATTGATCCAAAAACTAGGATACGACACGCTATGATACGTATAATATATAATATATATTTAAATATATATTAATGAAATAAAACAGATTTTCTCCATAAAATACATTATTAGAGCATTCTTAACATGAAATTAAGAAAATGGACCATAGAAAACAAAATTCAAACACACTTTGACATATAGAATCATAAATATAGCACAATCACCATCACTTGAGTCAAAGATGACTCGTGGCTTCCGGGAGAGTGTTCGTGCTTCATAGGTGTCCGTCACGTTGTCGGACACGACACGTTGGCTTCCGAGAGAGTGTTCGTGCTTCATAAATTATAGGAAAGCACCAACTATTTTCCACAAATGACGCCATTAAATGAAGCCAAAATCTTCACCTGAGTGCATGAGTTGGACTAGGGGCCTATTGTGAAGTAAAATAAGAAATGGACACGAGCATATGTGTTTCAACCCAAATTATTGGGCCTACGTTCATGGGCAAAGGTGATTTGTGTGTGTGTTACAAGATGCCCGTAAGCTGACTTAGGAAATGAGCAAAGAGAAACTAATAGGCCTCGAGAGCAAGGGAGTATGGAGTAAATGAGGCTGGACTACCACACTTAATATGCCATAAATGAGATGTCGTATTTATAGTGGTAAACTATGAAGCATGGACACTCTTCCGAAGGCAACGAATCAAGTTTGACTCGAGTTGGACACGGGATACGAGCGTATACGCTCGGTTACACGTGTCCCCAGGGCATCCTTTTTTTTTTCCTTATTTGTTTTCAGGACGGACACGTTGGGACACATTGCTGACATGCTAAGGACACGTTTTTTGGACATGTGGGGTCTTTTTAGCGATTTAAAAGCTTAAAATGGGGTCAAAACAAACCTTAACTTTCCCACGAATCTAACACGTCGCTGCTTCCTCACCCAAAAGCTTTGAAGAAGAAATCAGTTGCTGTGTAGTTTGGTTGTTGGCGGAGAGACTTTGAAGATGGATCTGTTAGTTTGCTCTCAGTTTCCTTACGCAGCAAAAAAAAGTGTTTTCATCTGATACTTTGTCTTGTATATATCAGTCTGCTAAGTTGGAAGTGTAGGCTGATTACGTTTTTGCACTTAGTCCTCTTGAGCTGGGAGTGAGTGGGCTGTTGCCTGTCAACTTTAACCGGCTCTTTTGTGGGCTTTTGGGTGTTATTGACAGGCTCTTTTTAATTTGTCATGTTAGCTGGCAGCAATATAAGTCTTCTAGAGTTTTAAAAATGATACTTTTTTATTTGGTTAATAACAATTGGTTAAGTTAAAAATGATATAATAAAAGAAGCTAATTTAAAAAGAGGGTAATAATAGTAATGTTTTCATTAATGAAAATTAGTATGTTACAATTTGTTAATATGTTATAATCAATTGACATTTTTTGCTGCATGTTAATAGTTTTTATTTCATTAATATATATAAAAACTAAAATATATATTACCTATCCCAGCGTATTGCATCCTAAATGTTGAAAAAATTGCATATCCCGTGACTCGAGTCGTGTTGTATCCCGTATCACGTGTCGAGTCCGTGCTTCATAGGCAGTAAATGAAGAACATTTTCTTAAGCCTTGTGCACAAATATTTCATTAATTGTTAATTGAGTGCCATTGATGTAGAGATCCTCTTCAGTGATCCTTTGGAGAGTCTTCTCGTAGTAGAAACAAACCTTCATAATGCTTAATGGTTTCAGAACTTTCTTTTTGGTTCTTCCAGCCAGCTCAAAAGGGATCAGCACCATTTGGGATCGATTCCATGTAAAGGGTGTTGATTATGCGCAGTATAGCCCTGAAGTCTGTTGCAAAATTTCCCAAGTATTTAATATGCGGATGTATGGGGAATGGTGAGTGTGGGTGGAGACCCTTGGTATGTGCCCGATTGGGTGAGGCTAAGCAAATGTCTTGGCTTCCCCTGATAACTGAGTAATGAGCCTCTGGGCAGAGAAGTAGATGTGAAGGCTTGACAAGTTTTGGACATATACCAAGGGACTCAAGGACAGTGGGACGCCGATCAGCTAAAGGTCTCGGACGTACGGTTGGTCTGAGAAATTGGTTTTGACAAATTTAAGGTTCACGTATAAAGAGAAATTCTTCTTGTTGCTGATTTAGAGAATCTATTTATTTTTTTGTAAATGCAAAAGACCTAGTGACCTTGAATTCTTGAAAACTAATTTGCAAAACATATAATCACGTGAACTAACTTTTCACTTTTCCCACGGGTTGGATTCGGCATTGCTAACCAAAGAAAAAAAGGAAAAAACCTTAATTTATGAAAAATTTGGTTCTAGATGGCTCCCCCATATGATTTCATTGCCTTGTACATGTTTGTCATGAAGGGGTAGTTTAATTAGTAACTTGGATTGGATGTTCCACATTTATTACATTATATGCTTGTTTGTTTTGAGCAGTTCATTATGAAGGCATTCTTGCTGAAACTGGTGAAGTTTTTGACACTACACGTGAAGATAATACAGTGTTTAGCTTTGAAGTTGGAAAGGGCACTGTGATCAAGGCTTGGGATATTGCGTTAAGAACCATGAAGGTTAATATATGCACTATTGACCGGAAATATTAGTCGAAAATTAAGGAGAAAATTTCCTGCTGTCTTTTATTTGTTTTTCCAGGTAGGGGAGGTTGCAAAAATCACTTGTCAACCAGACTATGCATATGGCAATGCAGGTTCCCCACCAGATATTCCTCCAAGGTAATGCAACCCCCCCCCCCCCCCCCCCCCCCCCCCCCCTTCTTTTTGTATATATTTATGTGTATAGATACACAATACAGTATGAGGTGTTAACTTTTAAAATATAGACTTCCAAAGAAAATGATATCAAATGCTGTCAGGCAATGATGACGTAGTCCCACCAAGGGATTAATTCTTCTTCTGAAGTTAGCTTTAATAATAGGAAATAGGCTTTCTTGACTAGTATAGTAATATATGAGATACAAACTTAAGCCAGATTGGAGACGATCTATAAATTACAGCTAATTAAAAAACTCTAGTAAAAAGCTAGAAACAGAATGTAGAGAATGGATGGTTATTATACTGCACAGGTGGGATCTCCCACTCTACACCCTTTCATTGCGCTTGGTTTTGGACTAGGAACACTTGAAGGAAAAAATAGAAATAATGAGTAATTTGATTATTGAAAAATGAGTAAAAAAATACGTGTCAAAAGCAAGAATTTTTGAAACTTTGAAGAAACCTAATATTGTTATATCTTGGTGAGAAAACACGGGGAAACTATTAAGGGATTCGAATTTGGACTAGTGAATTCCTTTGTTCCCCTTACCTACCCTTTCCTCTTCCCTTAGTTTCCTTGTCCTTTTCTTATTTTTCCTTCCCTCACTTGTTTTCTTAACCAAACAGAGCCCCCGTGTGTCCTTTTGAAATATCCTATCTGCTTTGAGATGTCATAAAACAATCTTTAAATATATTTGCTTGATAAAATGTGATTGTTGCAAATGATTACTAATGGCTAATGATTCTTTATGTGCTAAACCATATGCATGATGCTTTGCAGTGCGACCCTTATTTTTGAGGTGGAGTTGGTGGCTTGCAGGCCACGGAAGGGTTCTAGTCTTGGGAGTGCTTCCGATGAGAGGGCTAGGCTAGAGTAAGTTGTACACTTTCCATTTTCTCAAGTTTTTCCACTATTTAACTAACTCTTCTATCATAGAGGGAATTTGTATGATAAACCCTGTATGTAGTTAGAAATCCCCTTTAACTATCTCTAATGCAAAAATCCCATGAACTATTTTGTTGTAAAGACCCCTTTGGCGACTTTATTGCGAATATTTGCGACTCCTAGGAGGGTCTTTGCAAAAAAAAAAAAAATGCATAGTTTTAGGTGTCATTTGCATAAAAATCCCGATGAGAGGGATCAGGGTATTTCTTTCTTCTTTTTTTTCTTTCACTTTTCCCTTTTTCATTTCCATGCTATATTATATTGAGTCGAATTAGCTTTCAAGTTGACTCTATTGTGGTTTGACCACTTGATATATCAGTGAGCTGAAGAAGCAGAGGGAGATTGCAGCTGCTACTAAGGAGGAAGAGAAGAAGAAGAGAGAAGAAGCTAAGGCGGCTGCCGCTGCTCGTGTTCAGGCCAAGATGGATGCCAAAAAGGTTCAAGGAAAGGGAAAGGGCAAATCAAAATAGGGGCATCTCACCCATTGCCCTTATTGCAGACTCATTAAACTATTCCAATTTTTTGATATTACAAAAAAGTATGCATACTGTTCTGATCTAGAAAACTGTTACTTTTTAAGCAGTTAGTAGTTGTACCCTACAAGCACTGATATGATTGGCATAAGAAATAATTTACATGTTTCTCCTGACCCTCTAATATCATTTGAAGTGGTGGGATATTTCTTGATTTAAGTGATGTTAGCTTTAGGGATATAGTAGCAAGAAGTTCTTGCATAGGTGTCATTGTTCATATTAAGCATCGTGAAGTTTGCTAGCTGGATTGGAAACTGTCCCTAAAGGAGTTAGTAGGAACATCTACCTTCTTGACCATTTTTACGTTTTAGTTTTATCCTTTTAAAACAAAATGTGGTAGATGGAAATTAATGTCCAAAATGCAAGGTTTACGTTTGGTCGTTTTGGTTGGTGATAGTTATTGACGTGTTTGTTGGGTCTTAGTGCTGTTGATACTGCTTGTTTCCTTGTTTTATCTCATCTGATATTTTTAGTTCATGCTGGGGATGTAAGGTAATATAGGTGTCCGCCCTTTTGTGAATGGGTGTAACTTGGGCACTTCTCCTTCATTGTATGCTATTTTTACTTCTGATAAGTTGGTTTCAGGGCCGGCTCTAGGCATAGGCGGATTAGGCCGCCGCCTAGGGCCCCCGATTAATTGGGGCCCCTTTCGAAAAAATAATAATTTTAGGTATAAAAAAAATTAGGTTTAAAAAAAATTAGTTATAAAAAAAAGGTCCCCCCCCAAAAAATTAGTTATGAAAAAAATTAGAGTTATCACTTAAAAAAAGGCATCCCAAAAATAAAATTTGTTCTATTTAAAATAAATTCACATATTAAACCTAACAACATAATAACCTACCCACACACTAAAAAATAAATAGAATATGTAATTTTAGGACTTAAAATAATGTTGATTATGGATATAGGACAACAAACATTTTGTTTCCATTTTTAGTCCCTATTTTCAAATTAAAGGGACACGTGGCATTCTGTGATTGGTCGACGTTTTATGAATATGGGTCCGCGCCAGCGGCTTTATTCAAAAATAGGGACTAAAACCATAAATAAAATGTTTATTGTCCTATTTTCAAAATGCATATTACAATAGGTCCTAAATTTACAAAGCCCCAAAAATAAATTCACACAACAAATCCACCATCATAACCCAATCCAAGTTCAATCCAACCCATTTACTTATTCTATTATAACCCTAACTCTCTCATTTTTCTTACCCACTTTCTTCTCCCACTCTTCCTCTCTCACTCACACTGCTATATTTCTCTACGAACCAAAGCAAGAATAAACTCCTCCCTTACCCCCCCCCCCCCCCCCCCCCTTCTTGAACTAATATCATCAAAATAAGGGTTAAAAATCTAGGGTTTCAATTTCAGAAAGTTATGACTTGATTGGAGATTGGTTGGAGCTTGTTTGTGTAATTATATATTATTCATTTGCTTTGTTATATACCTCTATATAAATTTGTTTGTTTTATTACTAATATTTGTGTTGTATTTTTTTTAGATTTCAATTTGTTATTTGGGCATTTACCCCCAAAACCCTTACAAAATTAAAATTACAAATCATGTTCTATTGTTCCTCTTTAGCATTTTTCTTTAATATTGTTTGTCAATATTGTTGAGAATCTTGTGATTGTGTGATTAATTTTTGTTTTTGCAAATTACACTTGTCGTTTAATGAATATGTCTCTTAGAAAATATCTTTCCGGTCACGAAAAAAGAAAAAGACAAAAACAAATTGAAGAAGAAACATCAAAACTAGTGGGTTCACTAAATAAATATTTTAATAAACAAAAAAAATAGTTGTTGAGCATCAAAATATAGAAGATTTAGATAATGGAAATGTTGTTGAACATCAAAATTTAGAAGAATTAGATAATGAACAATTAGAAAATGAACGTGTAGAAGCTTTACCACTAGAAAGATTAAATGGATTAGCCATGTTTGAATTGAAGAAGATTTGTTAACAATGATTAAATTTGATGATTTAATTGATAGTTTTGCATCGAAAAATGTAAGAAGAACACATTTTAAAAAAAAAAAATTAATGTAAAGGACCCCAAATTGATTGTTCGCCTAGGGCTCCTAAAATTTCAAAGTCGACCCTGATTGGTTTATGTCTATTTGTATGATTATGTCGCCATACATAAACGGGACCACATGTATTGTGATGCAGATCCTACGTTCCAAATATGGTAGGTTGGTCCCTCTGAATCTATATACCTTTTATCCCAAGTTTAGCTTCAATTTTTTCTTTTTTCATTTTTTTTATGAATCTCACTATTGAGTGAAGTCAAACTTAAATTCCTACTTTTTAGGGGAAAACACTTCGGTACCTCAACTTTAATGTAAAGCTAAATCACATATATAAAAAATAGAGTAGATGTTCAAAAAATTAAGAGAAATGCTTTTAGTTCCAAAAAAAATTCTTCCAATCATCCTCCAATAAGCAATAAGCGTTGTACCTTGTGGCATGGATCTTGACAGAACACAACACTTTATTGCTATTTGGGTTGAGGGGTTTTTTGGAATTCATAGCATCGCTCAAAAATAAATAAATAAATAAAGTAGATAGAATCAACTAACAAGCTATTATTTTTTTTAGAAATATCACATCTGTCCACCCCCTCATTATTTATTCCCATTGTGCCTCCCCCCCCCCCCCCCCCCCCAAACAACAACAACCCAACCCACTTCTCTCTTCCCCTCTCTCTCTCTCTCTCTCTCTCGCGCGCGCGCGCGTACATCTTTTATTTGTTATGGTATATTGAAAAATAATTTATACATTACGAGATTTGTCTCACCAATACTGCTAAACACTGATATGAATAACATTTATAGACAAATCATTAAAGTGAGTTTCCTTATTAGTTGAACCAAATAAAATTTTGGCACTTACGCTTAGGTTATTTTATTCAAAACGGAATTCAAAGACTGGTTTAAAATGGACAATCAAGTTCATTGGAAGTTGAGGCACTTCTAGTTTGTGAATCTCGTTTAGAAGGTAAGATGACAAAGGAACCCTTCACGGCCAAAAGATAAAGAGCCAAAGATGTGTTGGGAATTGTTCATTTATATTTATGTGGTCCTATGACTATCCGGTCAAAAAGGTAATTTTGAGTACTTCATTAATTTTATTAATGACTACTTAAGGTATGCATATATTTACCTTATGCACCACATGTTTGAAGCCTTTGATTAGTTCAAAGTATATAAGACCAAGATGGAGCATAAGTGTGCTAAACTAATCTAAATCTCTATGATCTGATCGTTGGGGTGTATAACTCTTAGGAGAGTTAAGGAATCATTTAAGGTGGGCTTATATCTCAGCCGTCTGCACTGAAAATTCCACATTTGAATGATGTAGAGGAAATGACGTAATAACATTCTTTTGGATATGATAAGGTCCATGGGTAGTTATTCAAGATTGCGACATTGTAGTTGTGATTTTTCCTTCACACACACATATATATATATATATATATATATATATATATATATATATATATATATATATATATATATATATATATATATATATAATTTAGTGCAATCTAAATCGATCTCTCTACAAATCCCATGGAATTGTGGAGTGGGCATAAGATCATTCTAGTGCATGTTCGAATATGGGAGTGCCTGTTGTGGAAGGAGCCAAGGAAGGTGGAATCAAGGACAAAAGTATGTCTCTTTATTAGTTGTCCCAAAGCTTACAAATGTAGTTTGTATCATATTCCTAAGCACAAAAAGGTTAGTGATTGCATCAATGTTCGGTTCTTGTAAGAAAATTATGTAATAAACCACAAGCCCAAGAGTAAGCTGGACTTATAAGATATTAATAAGACATGCCATATTACTGGTATTGCTAGACCACTTGTACAAGATGGAATACAACCTGGTATCGATCGTACAATGCCTAGTGATAGTGGGAGTGTTATCGATGAGTAGGATACACGTGACACTTACTGGATTGCAATTGGTGTCACGTCGAAGTGGGAGCATCGGGAGTCATCATAACTGGTAAGAGCTTTTGAGAGAACATTTCAGTGAGATCCCAAGAAAGCACGTACCAGGTCCCAAGAACTACAACAAGTCATTGAAAGACAAGGACTTTTATATTTGACTTAAAACTATGTAAAAAAAAGAAGTATTTGATATATTCGAATCAAGTTTTGGGAACTTGTAGACTTAATAATGGGATAAAACCCATCGGGTGCAAGTGAAACTACAAGAAGTTAAAAGATAAATGGATGGGAAGGTAGAAACCTTCAAGGCAAGGTTTGTTGCGAAAGGATTTTCTCAGGAAAAAAGGGATTGACTATGAGTAAATATTCTCATTGGTAACCATGCTAAAGTCTATCGAGATTTTTTACAAGTCAAAACTGCATTCTTGAACGATTGTCTTGACAAGTACATAGTAAGAATTAAGGAAAGCAAAGGGTGCAGCTTAAGAGATTCATTTATGCATTTAAGCTAAAATCAAGGTCTTGGAGCATTATATTTGATCAGGAAATGAATCTTTTGATTTTGATCGAAGCTCGAATATTAATTGTTTCAATAAGAAGCATGACGAAAATGTGGTGTTATTTCTAGTACAATATGTGGATAATATTCTCCTAATCAGGAATGAAGTAGGTGTATTGTCTTACATAAGAGTGTGGTTGTCTAGGAATATTGAAGTAAAGTACTTAGGACAAGACTAACACATCCTTATGATCAAGTTTTTGCTTGATCCGATACAATGGATATTACTGTTATCCCAAGCCGCTTATATCGATATAGTACTCACAAGATTAACATAGGGATTCCAGGAAAGGATTTTCCTTTAAAGTATGGAATCACTTTATCTGGGGATCAGTGCCCTAAAACACGTGATCAGATAAAAGAAATGAGAAATATTCCTTATGCTTCGGCGGTGGGGGCTCCATATATGCTATATTGTGTACTAGGCAGAATATCTTCTTTGTCATTAGCATGCTTAGCAAATTTCAGTATGATAATCTTGTACTATCACTACTAGAAAAATACCTTTTATGATGATTTTAAAATTTAATTTTATGACTGTGTCTATTAAACCGTCATAATAAGTACTACAATTTCACAATTACGACCCTTTTTGCATTTAACTGTAGTAATTTTTTAATTTTTATGACCATATAATTTTAAGAGTCATATTAGTGTGATATTTATTGACTGTGTTATTTTAACTGTCATATTATAGATTTATTTTTTATGAAGATATCTTGTACATTGTAATATTAAATATAATTTAGAAAATCAATATTTGCTTAATAAACATACCTAACTATTTATGACATTTTTTAATTAAAAAATAACAAAATATATAGCACACGAATAATTTTTTTGGTTATAGTATTCCTAAAAGCGATCAAACTCTAGTACTCCCAAACTCTTCTTACATGATGACAACTACCACTCTCACCTACGATTCTCGTCCCACTTCTACAATCGCACATCATCGCAACCTCCCTTGTTGTTCGGAGAATCAGTTGTTACCCCATCAAGTATTCGATCAATCAAAACACTTGCAAACCCTTCTTCTCTCATCGGCCACACTCTTGCCATCGGTTGATTGGAGAATCAATTTTGCCCCATTACAAATCCAGTTAGTACTCACACCCGCACTTACTTTTCGAGACTAATAGTTTAAACTTTTGAATAGTTGAATGTCAATAGTTTTAGTAGGATTAGCATTTTGAGAGTAATAAATGGAAATGTCTCTAACTCATATTTTAACTAATTGATTATCAACAGTGACAAACATTTTTTTTTACAGTTTTCATAATTCTTTTGAATATGTTATTTTAGTGATTAAATTAAATTATTGGCATATGTTATCCATTCTTTTAGTTTGATCTGATGGTTTCCATGAATTTTTTATATACTTAGATATAACCATTTGGATTAAGTATCCTATGAATTGGTAAGTTTTTATTTATTGTTCCCATATAGTTTGAAAATTTGTCTATATTTAGTTCTCATTTGTTGAGTTTCCTTGTAGGATAGTTGTACATCTATTGTTCAATCAAATGTCACAAAGAGTAATGAAAATATAACACTTTATTTTAGGTGCTTGAAGTAACTAGGCCCAATTTAATCCAGTATTATGAGTATTTTATTATGAAAATAAAAAATAAAAATGCTTATTTTCTCATATTTATCTAAACTAGTCAGTGAATGCTTGTATTCCACGTGTGATTATTGTTTAAACTCTAGGAAGATCAATGACCAGTAATTGAAAATATTAACTAGCAATGAAAAAAAAGAAAAGAGAAAACCTGTCAGACTAGAATTATTACTAAATCACACTTGTAATAAACTAATTGGTGCACACGTGATTTGCATGCGTGAGCAAGTTGAATTTGCATTTTGAAATAGTACCATCAAGTCAAGTGTAAAATACATAATAAGTGGATAGAGCTAGTAAAGAGAGAGAAAACACAAGATATAGAGTGGTTCGGCCATTAAAATGAGCCTATATCCACTTTCTTGCCCCATTATCATTATACATGCATTGTAGTACAAGTTTTCAATGCCGTAATAGGCTTACAATGTAGATGAGAGAAGAGAATACATGTCTATGATGGTTTCAAAAGTGCCGGAGAGATGACCGCGATGCCGATGAGTATCCCCCAGCTATACCGAGTGATGTCGAGTGTTTGGCAATGCCTCTACAAGTGTAGTGGTCTCTGGACTAGGTATCGGTGCAAGAAATGGACCAGGGTCCGACCCCCCAATCTCGAGGTGTGGAACTCTATTTATTCGAGATGTATGTGATGTGTTGCTGCTGTGCATGAGGGGGCTGCGGCTAGCTAAGCTGAAAGGTATGGGCTGTACCCTATAACATGTGAATGAGATAGGCTGCAACACATAAAGGTATGACCTCAGCCTGTATATATAAGGGTGCGGCAATAAGACTTATGTTCATACTTCTCAAAGGTTCCAAGGTAGGGGTGCTATATTTGCCATATCAATTAGCCCCCAAGTCATAGTGCCAAGAGATAGAGATTGGGGTTGCGGCTCAGTAATCAGGTCTTCTCTTCTCAAGTTGCCGCGATAATTCAAACGCGACGCTTCATCTTCCCGTGGCCTCTTATATAAATGGCAACTGGACGTGGCCTTCATTACGTTTCCAAATCCTTGAGAGCAAATCGAGAGATTTTTTTTGCCATTTCTCCCTTTGAGATTTCCGGTGATCTTTAGGTGGTTATTCGAGTTTCCTCGACGGTCTTCTGGTTGAGGAATTGGTGGTTCAAGGCTGAGAAACACCAAAGTCCTCCTCTCTCGTTGGTTTTCAGGTAACAAATTAAAACTTCCTCAGTTGAGCTCTTTGACTGTTCTGCTCTTGATTCTTGCTCTTTGATTGTTCTTCTCTTGATTCTTGTTGTTTATAAATGAACAACCAATCCGGAATTGAATTGATACTTCTAAATTCATACTGAAATGAACTCAGTTGAGCCTATTGATTTGAGTGAATCATAGCAGATAACTGGTTTGGATTTGAATTAATGATAATTGCTGACTTAGGCTTAGGTTTTCAGATTTGAATCAATGAACGCATTTCAATCGACGAAAACATCCATGTTAAAACTTACTGACTCAGGCTTAGGATATTAGGGCTTTTAAATTCCCTGTACTTGTGTAGGATCAAATTTATTGGCCTTAGAGTCTCATAAGTTGCAAACGTAGCATTCTGTTCTTGATGTTCTTGAGCAAAACCTTTCAAATTTTAGGGCTTCGATCTTCAGATTAGGCAACCTTCGTTATCAAACTGTTTAGAAGTTTGGCCGTAGCAGGTAGCCTATTCCTGTGCTATTTGGCTGTGGCCCCATGTTAATACTTGTATGATAAATATCCCCTTTTGCCCTTAGGGTTTAGCCTTAGGCTAGTAGCCTTGTCTTTTTGCCAATAAACTAAATGACCGCGGCATATCAGGACATACCTAATGTCTCCTTTCCCAAAAATAATGTGCCGCGACAGTAATTGTTGTAATCTCTAGGATCCCAAAGCCCAACACTTAGTGTAGTTAACTTCAATTGTTGAAACTTCTATTTAGCTTTGCAATTTTTTACTACGTTGTTCCTTCCGTGGCCTCTAAGAGGCTTATCTGACCATATTGGCTGCAGCACCTAACAACGGACTTTCTGCTTTTCAGGTCTTGCTCCAGCCATATGAGTTAGAATCCTGATGAATTTTTGAAGGATTTCTGGAACAAATATTTTGGAGTTTCTCCTCCCGAACTCCCTTTCGTCCATCCTTTAAAGACATTTGGGCCTTTCATGCTCAAAGATTGTCCAAATTGCGTTATTTTAGATTCTGACTCCGAGGATTCCACTTATAGGAAAGATACTGAGGTAATGGAAGAGGGAACCCACTAAAGTAGCAACCCTATGGACATTGAAGTCGTGGCTGGTGGGCCTTCAGAGGCCAGGGACGCACCTATTGGCCCATCAAACAGAATAGAGAGACCCCCTACAGCGTTAAATGTCTGCAACATCATGTCTCAGGAATGGGTTGACCAAGTTGCTGCGACATTTTAGTTTTTAGAGAATGTAATTTGCTCAGCACCTTCAGTGAAGCAGAGGCCATGCTCTATAATTGATGATGACATGGTCTTCTTTCCCCTCCATGCCTTCGTATATGGGATGTGGCTACCTGTACCAATCCCAGTTAGGAGAATCTTTCATGCAATAAAGTTAGCCCCAACTCAGTTAGATCTCAATGGATGGAGGGCAGTTCTTACATCCGTAGTGTTGTGGAAGAATAGGTTCAAGAGGGATATAACTCCCGCAGAGTTCTTCCACTTTTACAGACTAAAGGAGAACTCTATAAAATTTGCGTGGTATTACTACTTTGACCTCCTCAACAATGAGGAAACCCTTTATAGTGGCAGACCCACCAGTATAAGAAACTAGAAGGGCAAGTAATTCTTTATTTCTAGAGAAGGGTGGGAGATCCACCCAGATGAGTCTGAGAGAATGAAAACATTCAGGATGTCACGGTAGTGGGGATGCCCATCCAAACTAGGTAAATAAGGCTCCAGACCTTTGAGTACATGCCATGTTATTTGTACTAACATTGAAATTACAATTTGTCCCTAAGTGAGCGACGAGAGAGCAGAATAAGAAGAGATGTGGCTGTAAGTGCTGACGACAAAACATTTAGAACCTTAGTGACTTCAACCTTAATTTTTGAGGGAGGTTACTTCACCAATAAGTCTGTTCCAAAAGTGATGGCCGCGAAAGGTATTAATCCCTTTCTCCATTAACACCACGATAATTATTTTTAAACCTTCAAATTTTGACTTTGCTTCATTTCTTATTCAGGTGAGGAGATAGATAGGGAACTCTTAGCAGCTTAACTAGCAGAAATGGATGAGGACATAACTTCCCTCAATAACGCAGCTAGTCAGAATGAGAGAAAAAGGACCAAGTCTAAGCGTCCTGCCGCACCCACTTTGGGCGACCAAACCGCTCTTGCTGCGCCCACAGTTCAGGTTGAGGAGTTTTCTCCTCAAGAAAGGCCTGAAGGCCAATTTGATGTTGACATCGACAGTCATCTGGCCGCCACAGACTTAATACCCTCTGGGTTTGAGTCGCAGCATGGCCGCGGCACCTCACAAACTAACACTTCAAATTAACCCCCTCCCCCAACAATAATGGCTATTAATGCCAACCTGGAACCTCCTCAAATCCATGCCAGTGTTGGCCCTGATGGCCGAACATGGCCCCAATTACGGAGATTAGATCCTCAGTCATTCTGGGACACAACTACGAGGGTGCTCCACAGGATTGCAGAGGGTTCCTGACAACATGGACCTGGACCGCCTGGTGGATGAGAACCATGAGCTTCTTGAAGAATATGCTCTCCATAGCCAGCTAAGGGTAAGTGAAAATTTGCATTTTTAATACTCTCTTCTTTTCTGTAGCTCATATTTTGTTTTAAACCTTTAATTTCTTTTAAGGCCACGGACATTGTGGTATTCCAGAAGCTGAAGTATGAAGGCCTTTATAAATTAAAGCAGGCAGCAAAGAGGGTGCATTTGACTGACTTGGAGAATGCCAAGAATTTTTCCTTTGAGGCTGGCAAAGCGTCTGCTGTCGCGGCACTCGAAACAGCACAAATGGACCTCAAAGCTGCTCTCAAGGCAAAACATGATGCTGAGGCAAAGCTGACAACAATCGCAAAAGCTCTACAGGTTGAACAAAATAAGGCTGCAGAAGCCTCCCTTCATGACTCCATTCTTGAGTACTAGATGAAGGAGATTTAAGAAAAATATAGTTAGTGGGAGACAGATCACGTCGCTGCTCTTAAGAAAATGGAGGATTCTCACTCCGCAGCCCTCAAGCAGGCCCCAGAAGTTGCTGTAGCAGACTAAAAAAGTCTAGAGATTTCTTCCTCACTAACAACAAGGCATACATCTGCAGCTACCAAGAACTAAGATACAGGGTTGCCAAAAACTTCCCAGATGCCAAGGACCAAGTTATGTCCCGAAGTGTTGGTGATGTAGAACACAATGCCTGCGTAGTTGAGTTGAGGGCGGTGACAAAGGTGAGAGCAAGGAAGCCGATGGAAGATGATGCGGCCGATGATGAAGAGACTGAGATTGCCACATAAGGTGAAGATGGAGATATTGAAGATGATGCTGAGTCTTAGACTTAGGAATTTATCTCTTTTTTTTTGTACTGTACACTGGGCTGCAACTTCTAACCATTTGAACTTTATTTAGGCTACGACCATTTGTCTATACTTGTAACTTAACATTTCATAACTTTTAGCCAAGGCTGCGGCCTTTAATATAACAGCTCTTTTAATTGCTCCTTTACTTATTCCTTTATTGTCTGCTTTGATATTTGGATGAATGCCACCTCCACATAATTAATTTCTTGAATGAACAACTTGCAAATATGCTTTTTCAATAACTGAAACTAAAATGAGGCTATAAGGCCGCGGCAACACCTTGTAAATAGTTCCTCCTAGTAGGCTGTGACCTGTTGTATTTTTCCTTAGATTTTTCAAAATTTCCACCCCATATTTGTGGTTGTCACCCCCCAAGTCGCGGTGCCAAAGAAAAATAGTTTTGGGGCTACGGCTTAACTTCCTTTGCCTCAGTTAATTTTTCTACAAGTCTTGGTTGCAATTAAGAGGCTACGATTGGTTTGAACTCCTGCCGTGTCATTTGAGTAATTCAGATGTGTCATCATTTTTTCTTTTGCATCTTCCAAATGAATGAATGGACTCCTTAATGGCTGCAGAAATATTGATGAGGTTGCGGCGCCTTCCAGGACCTTCTCAAGAAATTGATGACAGCATGCTCGACTGAGGCCAACTTCTTTCTATAGCTTTATTATGCTTCATGACTTCAGTGTTACAACATCCTTTGGTCGTTTTAATTGCATATCGTGGCTTCCTTTAGCCGCTTTATGATGAAAACACTTTCGTAGCTTCTCTTAGTCGCTTTGATTGGGTTATTATCAGGCCACCCTGGGCTAGATATTATAAAGCTTCCCTAAGCTATGTTTGGATATATATAAAGCCTTTCCAGGATATAATTGGATTATTCGCAGACAATTAAGTCTTCGGCCCCTTCAAATGTAGGATAATACGCAAACAATTAAGTCTTCAGCCCCTGTGGGTTATTATCAGGCCTCCCCGAGCTAGGTATTATAAAACTTCCCCAAGCTAATGTACGGGACATTTTCAAGCCTCCCCAGGATAATGTACGCATCGCGAAAGCTGAGTGGGGGCAATTTTCTCTTGAAGCTAATAGTAGCATATACCGAAGGATGGTTGGCCTTATGAATATAAAAATATGTCCTTGCACCATGAGTGGCGTTGTAAGCCAAATAAGGTTTCATTTTTTAACCATTGGATCATTCCTAAAATAAATAGTCTTTCGAGATAACTGGCCATCTTTCCCTTGAAACCTGTTCAAGACGAAGGTCATTCATAAGATTTCTATAAATGGGAAGTCAAGAGATAAAATATGACTAAATCTGTTCTTCACATATATATATATATATACGATTTTGTTATGAAAATACAAAGTAAGCCTATTTTCATATATTCACATATATATGTTAAGTTTGTAAGGAAATACAATGCTTGTGTTGTAAAGACCCGCTTGTGTTGTAAAGACAACACTTCAGATTTAACAGAAATATAGACTAAGGTGGGGTTAAGCATGTGGCATGTTTGGTAAAGGTTGTTTCCTCTAAGCATTTTACTGCAACATCCCTTACCTCACAATCCTTTCAATCTCATTCTTCAGGGAGTGGCATGTGTCGGTGTCATGGCCATAGTCTGTATGGAATTTGCACCACTTGGCCCGATCCCTTTTATGTGGAGCAGTCTTTAGCTTCTCCGGTCTCTTCAGCAATTTGTCTCCCATGATGAGATCTAAGATGTCTTTAATTCTGTAAATCAAAAGGGTATAGACCTCAAAGTCTTCATCTTCCTTCTTCACCCTCTTCCTCTTTTGGTCCGGGGCTGCGGCCTCTGGGACAACAACTTTTATGGCTGCATCCACTATGGCCCGACCTCTTGCATAAGAACCCCTTGGGTCAAGAAGTTGACTTGAGTCTGGAGTGAGGCGTGACTGTCATATAGATGATTGAGGTGGTTGTACAACTGAGCAGTCTCATTCTTCATTTTTGCACTTTGACTGGAGTGTCTTTCCATTTCTACTTTATTAGTATCTAAAAAATATATAATCTGAGACAAAACTAGTAGAAGTGAGTAATCACAGAATATAAGATGAACAAACATTAAGTTGGGATGTAGCGTTTGCATTGCTACAAGGGTTTTACTATTGAGGTCGTGGCCAGTGAGGCACCTATGTACACTATCGCTACCCTTGAGTGGAAATCACCAAGGTTGAACTTGAGGCCACTTAAGTCTATTCCCCGATGATTTGAAGCTGCTATAAATCAACTGAACTAGTAGGGGCTGCGGCAAGAAGGGCGGTTAAACTACCAGGCCGCATCCCATCTTGGGCAGAAGGGAGCAATCCCAGAATTGGAACCTAGAGACTGAGTTTTTCACACGAAACATGTGGAGAACATAACTACTAGGGTCTATCCCAGGGAGAAAAACTTCTTGGTTCATATACGACACTGTAACACCCCGCCCGCCCGGGGAGAGCGACCGGAGCGCTACTCATTGATAAAACAAAACTAATCCACAAATAACAAGGTATAGAGCATCTAAATCCCACAATAAAATAAGAAACCACTAATCTCAAATCTCTTCAAATTAAATACAACAAATCTCTCGAAATAATTACAACAATCCAACTATCTCGAAAATAAAATAAATCTCCAATGCTCTATACATCAAAATAAATACAATCTTCTCTCTTGTATTGAAAATCTTCCCAAATAATCCTCGCTAAAATCATCCCAATTGGTCCATAGCACTCAAATCCGTGCTCACCTGCCAACTAAGAAAAAGATGGGGAAGTACACAATACGACAGGAAAGATGCTCAACAATAATGTTAGCGCTGAATAAAACGTCACAATATGAATACGAATACTCAAATCAAATGCGAATCACGTAAGCAATTATATCAATATAATTTCTCAACAACACATTAACTGGGTCACCAGGCCTCACCACCGTACCACGCCTATGCATTTTTCTAGCATATCCGGAAAAAGGAATATTGGCGGGTGCCCAACTTCAAAATCTCATGACAACATGCTCAACACCAAATATAATACTACATGAATCGAAATCAGATTCCAACAAATATTTCCAGATTTTCAAATGAATTTATCAATTCAAATATGAGTCAATAATCACAAGAAAACAAAGGGAATAACACTCGCGAGATTAAGGAGCATATTGTGTAAAACCCCATACCTCAAAATCATCACATAATTTCAACCTCAAAATCTAAACACACCATCACGTTCCTCTCGCAAAAATAATCAAATCTCGTTCTAGCCCAAACTCGAGAAAATACCAAATAAGCCTTCTAATCTAAGGTTGAAATCTTGAATAAGTTTGGGGTTATGGTTTGTATATGAAAGGGAGTAATTTTGGAGTGGTCTTCTTGTTGAAAAGTTTGAGAAAAAGTGATTTGAAAATCCAAGCCACAAATTAGTTGATATATAAAGGATTAAGAGTTTGATTAAGAAAAGAGTTCTAATCAGCTACAAACACTACAAATTTTATCCCAGACGATCGGACCGTTGGAATCGCTTGAAATTTTAGTATGTTGTAGCGAACGGCGAGACAGGACTTCTGACAAAAATTCAGCTTGATCGGACGGTCGGATATCTAAAAATATTATTTTTACTAGAGAGTTTTATGTTCTGAGGACTCTTAGAGAGTTTTATGTTTTGAGGACTCTTCTAAATAATAAAAATTCAATTAAAACTCCATTTTAATTCCGATTTCGAAATCGTTTGAAATTCTCGCCTGTAAAAATAATAACCAACATATTTGAGCAATACAAATAATTTTATCTCAAAATTTATTTTTCCTCTTTATTTCAAAAATACCCCAAAAATTACGCGGGTTGTTACAGAAACAATCATGGTAGGAAACCCTAGATCATAGGCTGAGAAAGTAGTAAGTGTGCAAATAGATCTCATTCTTAACTACCCACCTTTGCGAGGCTATTGCCCTTTGCACTTTTCAATGTTATCTTGGTGAGGTAACATCATCGGGGTATTGTAGAAATAGATCTAGGGTCATAAAAAGGAGACCCATAGACATATCTGAGTATATGCGATACCCATTTAAGGGTGTGTGTACAAAATACGAGTTAAATAACCAAAATTCACCCATGAGATAATGATCCAAAGGATCCCCATGAATAAAGTAAGGTGTTTAAGAACCCAACATATAGAGAAAGAAGATTGAAATACCTCATTTTCCATAGATGATGCCAAATTATTGATACGAGAAATCGAACACTAGTTGTTCTCATACCAGCAAGTCAAGTGTAAAATACATAATACATGGATAGAGCTAGTAAAGAGAGAGAAACCACAAGATATAAAATGGTTCAGCCATTAAAATGAGCCTACGTTCACTTTGTTTCCCCATTCTCATTATATATGCGTTGTAGTACAAGTTTACAATGCCGTAATAGGCGTATAATATAGATGAGAGAAGATAATACATGTCTATGACGGTTTCGGGAGTGCCGAAGAGATGACCGTGATGTCATGAGTAGCCCCCAAGCTGTACCGAGGGATGTAGAGTGTTTGGTAATGCCTCCACAAGTGTAGTGGTCTCTGGGCTAGGTATCGATGCAAGAAATGGACTAGGGTTTGGCCCTCCAATCTAGAGGTATGGACCTTTATTTATAGGAGATGTATGTGATGTGTTGCTGCTGTGTATGAGAGGGGTTGCGGCTAGCTAAGCTGAAAGGTATAGGCCGCACCCTTTAACATGTGAATGGGAGGGGCTGCAACACATAGAGGTAGGACCACATCCTGTATATGTAAGGCTGCGGGAACAAGACTTTTGTTCATACTTCTCAAAGGTTCCACGACATGGGTGCTATATTTGCCATATCAAGTACATAATCAGAACACATCGTCTAAGCATTGAATATGATAATCTTGCAGTAATGAAAAAATAAATTGCAGATATTTAAGTATAAGTCTAGTGGAACTATGGAATAGTAAAATGACAAATTTTCTCCCAAATTGTTTACTAATTGGAAGTCTTCATATAGAATTTCTTCCAATGTTTGTTCAACTTAAAGTGCCCCTCTTTGATCGCAATCCCTTAAGATGCCCCATTTTTAATATATTAAGATCCTAGTAATAAAATTCGATGCACAAACACTTTAAAATTTTAGAGTCTGTAGCGAAATTTAAATAGTCGCACTTTACATCCTCGTAGTAGTTGATCTGATGCACGTTTGTAAGGTTTGATCTCCCCCAAACAAAATATTCAAAAGCATTTGCTCTCGAATTTGTTGGTGGGAGGAAATGAACTTTTATTTCATGCTCTAGATAGCATTATGCTATTTCGGTTCATGCCTTAGAGTTGGTCTTAGTTTATTTAAAAAATATTGCCGTATACATACTTTTGAATAAAAATGATATTTTTTACTTGGCACGTTGTAAGGTGACCTAAAATGTAAAAGCAATAAATAAAATTAAAAAACTAAGTTAAAAGGAAATAGTATATTTCTATCGTACTTTACCATAAAGTAAGTTTAAAACAAGTCTACGTGTCCTTTATTGATCATCAACATAAAAAGTCAATCAAAGAACTTCTGAAAATAGTATCATTATCATAATAACTTTTGCACAGTTAGAAAATAGTTATTAAACACAGTTACTATTGAGAAATGCAAACATATCTTAAATGAATTTTTCTAGAAAAATAAATATGAAGTCAACTAAAAGATATACACACACCTAATATGCGTTAGATTGGGGGAAATTGAGTGTATTTTGTGTTCCCTACCCATTGAGTTAAAAATTCATTTTCTAAAAACTAGTTGTAGTGAGCGTTTAGTAATTTTTTTAACTTTACAAATTATATATCCCTCCACCAATGAAACAAATGCCATAATAAATAGCCGACAACACATTTTTAACTGAATGGAAATAAAAAGAACATATACATATATCACTTTGATCATAATTTCCCCCATCGTCACCAGATTGAATAATCCCACAAGTAACATTGTCTAGTTAGTACTCACGGAGTCCGCAGAAACCGATTTGGAGACATCTAAATGATTGAGTCCACACGTGCCAAGTAGGATTTTAGGGAGATCTTCTTGTGTGTTAGCTTGTATCATGACTGCCATTTTATGACTTCATTGTTGAGATATCCAAGAATAAGACTGACCACGCCCCTTGCTACCGTAGATATCAAGCTCTAAGTAATTCTCCCCTTCAGAGTAATTTACTTCAAGTGCTTGACCACCAAACAAGCCTTCTTACCCACACTCTGTTTTACAATCCATAAATCCTTCAAAATGTATGGTATGAGCTTAAACCTTGAATTCTTCTAGGCATCATCTTCATTAACAAACTGCTCTAGTAAAGGAGTTTTTTAAAAGGATTTTTCATTATATAATACAGATCTAGATTACATGGAGTTATACTTGGAACCTATATATTAACGATTAAGAAAAATTATGGACCACTATGTGTTGCATATTTCTGAATAATACCACCAAGTTAGGCCCAAGATTATATTCACACACATTAAATCTAACCCAATCAGCTGCAACCATTTGCATCAAGGTCCCCTTTTCCTTGATCTTCTTAGGGTCTTGTAGGTATATATCTCGACATATTAGAAATGTTGATGAATTTGCAGCTGTCCAAATGCAAGAAAAATTACAACTTGAATATTTTAGAAGTGTCTCAATAACGGTATGATACACTGTCTTCCCAAGATACCACTTGTAAGTTTACATAACCCTTCTTCCGAAGTGAATATTATAACTCAAATATTTTAGAAGGGTTGTGTTTTTGAGTGGGTTGTCCAGGCAACAAAGTGCATCATAAAAATTTAGGAGAAAATGATGTGCGAGTGTCTATAGACACTGTTTACACTTTAGGTACCTTCTCCCTGTACCTTGTGCTGAATTTAAGTTAGTAATAGTTATGAATGCACACAAGTTACAGGTTGCGTGGCCTAAAAAATTTGTTATACTAGACACATAGGTAAAGCAGTGAGTAATTTTCTTTATATTAAAAATACTATTATTAATATTTTTATAATAAATATTTTATGACTAATGCAAACAAGGAAGAAGATCGAGAAAATGGTGATGAGAAAGGAGCGCTTATGGCATTTGCAAAGATACTAGATTTAATCATGACAACTAATACCGTAAAATTTTCGATTGGGATCTTTGGAGACAAACTTGCATCAACATACATTCCTAAACATGAGTTGGTGCGTTTTTGGAAAATGGAAGAGCTTAATGCTAATTGTCTGATCAAATACATGAGGTGCGAGAATAAGTTATTTTCATCTTAATTTTATTTACCTAGTCCTTTTTAATGTCTTTTATTTTGTTTACTAGATTCTTGTACGAGAATTTTCAAAGTAATCAGAATTTTATTTTATTTGTTAATCCCGGGGCTGCTTAACAAGCTTATTTAAAGGAAAAAAGGCATATTAATGTAATGAAAGATGCCAAAGAGAACCAAACATATTTTATGCCAATTAACATAGGGTAAGAGTATTTATTGTTTTAAGTTTTTATAATTATATCCTCACATGTTTGCATCATTTATGTCAACAACTTATTATCTTGTAGGTCTCATTGGTCTTTAGTCGTTATCGATTTCTGTTCGAGGAATATATTCTATTTGGATTCTTTACATAGGGCGCCAAACCGAGACTTTACAAGCACATGAGTAATGGTATGTATATATATATCATGTTGTCTTTGCACACATGTTCTTAATTTCAATATTTGTCTCGAATTGAATTTAAAGTGTTGGTGGTATTTTGATACCACCAACACTTCAATATTTGTCTTGAACTGAATTTAAAGAGTTTCACGTTCAAACTAGGAGAATATTAAGTTAAAATGATGGTAATAAATATATATTAGTGACTTATTTAGTAAATTCTGATATAACTAATTTCTTCAACATATCCATATATAGAGATATCTTTAATCGGTGAATGTCGAATGTGGGTTTTACATATTAAAGTTCACGAGAAATCTAATGGAGAATACACATCAATATACTAAATAAAAGGTAATAAATATTTATTTTATAATAGTTTGTTTCATTGCTAATTACTTTTATAAGGAAAAATTAAATACAACTTATGTTATTTAATTTGTTTAGAGGAATGAGTTGGCTAAAAAATCAACCTATGAAAATCATGAGATAAAAGAAGTTTAACATGAGTTCATCGACATATATTTTTAGGTAACTTTTTTTTCATTCTAATTAATTATTCTGTGTTGATGTTAAGAATGTTGAATATAGATAATTGACTATATATGAAAATATAATAGAAACTATAATTAATATTACCAAAACACTATATAAATATGATGTTAAGGATATTGTTGTTGTTGTTAGTGAATGCCCGGGATATGATTTATATTGTTGTTGCTGTTGTTGAATGGCCGAGTTGGGATTTATATTGTTATTGTTGATGGTGAATGCCCGGGTTGGGCTTTATATTTTCATGTTTAATTTTTTATTATTAAAAAATGGAGGAAATTCTGTCGAAATTTTTATAAATCCTTCCTGATTAGACATAAATTCTTCACATTTATCCCCTTAATTTCGGTATTTTTATGATCCCGTGCATTGTAAATAGATTGAATTTGTCTTATATTTATGCTACTAATCCTTTTTGGCAAGTATTTCTTATTTTGTACATCTCTTATGTGTTTTACAGGTATTTCATGCAAATTAGTGCGAAAGAGAATGCAAAACAATGAAAGAAAGCAAGAAATGGGGAGTTCAAGGGAAATTTCGTAATTTTACATATATATTCCGATGGTGGGGAAAACTATAAAGTTGAAGATCTCTAAATTACAAGAACATTGGAAAAAAAAGCACCCCAATCCGAGCTACGGTGAAGAAGTTATGCCCATTTAAAGTTGGAGACAGAAAGCCAAAGTTGAAATTAATTCTGGAAGCTGAAGAGTTTCAACTCTTGAAATTTCTTGTATAATTCCTTTTTATTAGTTGTAAAATGCGAAGAGGCATGGGAAAAGTCATATTTGGGTATATTAAAAGCCAAGACCTAGAGTCATAAAGGAGAGGAAGAGGTGGGAGTTCCTTTTGGCATATAATTTCATATTTTTCTTCCCTTAGGATTTAGAAACCCTAGTTTGTAAGTTGAACAAGAGTTATTCAAGATTCAAGTTTCAAGTTCAGATCTCCTTCTTTCATTCAAGTATTGCTAAGTTCTACTTTCAATTTCTTTCATATTGTAAGTTTAAATTACTCTTGTAGTTTAATTTTGTTTCTCAATTCAAGTTCCTTTTCAATGCATAATAGACCTATGACTTCCTGCACATCTAGAATTTTGTTTTCATTTAATAAAATCATGCCTAGTGTGGGTACCCAAAACTAAGATCATGGGCCTGGACGAGTAGCCCAATTCTGGAGGCCCAAAGTCCAGACCCTCCATCTCTTATTTTGATTGTGATCCGGTCTCTTCCCACGTTCCCATTAAGGGAGGTTATAGGGAGAGATGGAAGACGTGGGGGAATCCAACACCCCCACTTACCTAAATGTACATGTATATATTGAACCCTAGGTCCGGGGAAAAAGGACAAGTTGTATTCTCTGTAACCACTCTGTGGAGTATATAGAAATAACACCGACTGCACCACCGTAGACGTAGGCACATCTTTGCTGAACCACATACATCTTTTGTTGTGTGATTGTCATTTTATCTTCCTTATTCTTATTTGGTGCTTGCCTTTCTCCTATTTGTTTGTGTTGCATAATAATTGTCACCACAATTGGCGCCGTCTGTGGAAAACGTTTATCTTCCCTGAGAAAAGTCCACACCAAAAAAGGAGTTTAAAATGTCTGGTCACAATAGCAATGCCCCCCAGGCCAGGGATATTCAAGAACCACCTGATCCTCGAAGGTTTAGGTCTGAAGTTCGACGTTCAGATCAGGGGGCTCGCTTAGAAAGGCCAGCCTCAGAAGAAAGCCAAGGACCAGCGAGGTCCACGCAGATATCCAGACTAATTGATGCATACGAGGCAAGGCTCCACGAGCAGAGGGAGTCTTCTCGCAGGCACGAAGCAGAGAACGCTCACTTGAAAAGAAGACTGGAAAGACTGGAGAGAGAGATTCATCATGATAATAGGAGACGTCCATACCGTACTTCTAGCCCTCAGGCGAACAAGTCTCACAGCCGAGGAAGGAGCCCTAGGCGAGGATCTCAAAAGGTTGAGGAAGGCGAATCGGCCGACGACCTCCGTGAGCAGTTGCTAAGAGCTCGCCGTTACCAGAGCCCTACTCGCAGCAATGAGAACATACAAAATCTGGTCCGCAGGGAGATAGACCAACATCCTACCCACCACGGTACCAGATCGACCCGAGAACTTTCTAGACGAGCTCTCAAAACCTAGATGAAGTCACCTTTCAAGAGGGAAATTGAAGAAGAAGCCCCCAAGAAATTTTCCATTCCAAGGTTCAAGATTTATGACGGTAAGACTGATCCCATTGATCACGTCAGGCAGTACCGACAGGCCATGACCCTCTGGAACCACCGGGACGTGCTAATGTGTTGAATTTTTCCCTCGAGCCTGCATGACGTAGCGCAGAAGTGGTTCGAGAGGCTCCCCCAACGGTCCATCAGGAGTTTCAAATCCTTGGACAAATTTTTTATGACCCGATTCATTACTAGTAGCTCCCATCCCAAAAGGATGGATGTTTTGCTGACAATGAAGAAAAGGCCTCAAGAGACCCTCCGAGACTACGCGAAGAGGTACTGGGAGTTATTCAATGAGATTGAGGATTGCTCGGAGGAAGTGGCAGTGGCCTCTTTCAAAATTGGGCTACCCAGTTCTTTCCTTCTATACCAGTCCCTGACGAAGAAGGAGGCTATGACTATTGACGACCTAATGGCTCGCATCGAGAAGTACGCTAAGGTGGAGGATGTCACCCACCTCAATACATGAGAAAACGGTCGAGCTAAACTCACTACCAAGGGCAGTGACAAAGCTGAGAACCAGAAGAAAGGAGGTAAGAACGGGGGCAAAAATGGCTCCAAGAACGGAGGGAACAATGATGGATCGAAAGCATTTCAGGCGGTCAACACCATCTTCAAAGAACCAATTTATAAAATTCTCGCGAAGATCAAAGATGAGCCATTCATCAAGTGGCCCAGGAAGATGGGAGGAGATCCCTCGAAGAGGAATAATGCGCTAAGATGCGCTTTTCACAAAGAGGGAGGACATAAGACTGAGCATTGCAAAGCTCTTAAGTCTCACCTCGAGGAGCTGGCCCAGTCCGGGCATTTGAACGAGTTTGTGGAGCAAAGGGCAGAGAAAGTGGCTGCCAATAGAGAGGCAAGACCTGACAATGTGCTCGAAGATGACGCTGGACATGAGTTCGCGGTAATTCACGGGGCATCTGATCCCAAGCAGATACAAGGAAATTCAGCTCGAATGGAGATGAAGAAACTTACAGCGGTAATGCAGGTTTTTCAGATCGATCCAGCAAAGTCACAGTCAGGAAAGCGTCGACGAGCAGATGACATCAACTATAACAAGCATATTGTCTTCACAGACGAAGATCTGGTGGGAGTGAGAACCCCACATCACGATGCTCTGGTCATTACCCTCAGGATAGCCAACTTTGACGTCGATAAGTTGCTCGTCGACCAAGGAAGCTCGTCCGAAGTAATGTATCTCGACTTATTCAGAAAGTTGAAGTTGAGCGTCACCGACCTAAAGGAAGCTACTATCCCTTTAGTTGGTTTCGCTGGAAAAATAACTATTCCCCTGGGAAAGATTGTACTGCCGGTGCGCGCTGGAAACGTCTCCAAGATGATCGAGTTTTTAGTAGTTGACATCGACTCGCCATACCAGGCCATCCTTGGCAGGGGATGGCTTCATGCAATGAAGGCAGTCTCCTCGACCTACCATCAGAAACTCAAGTATGTAACCGAGCGAGGAGTAATAGAGATCCACGGTAACCAAGCGATGGCAAGAAGGTGCTTCATAGCAGCCATCCGACCAAAGCCAGAGAAGAAGGCCAATCAACCCAGCGAGAAAGTTGAAGAAGGTCTGACACCTTCTAAATAGTAATTAAAGTACAAAAGACCTGGAGTAGAGGAGACTAGGCTCCTCCCCTCCGAGCGTGTCATCGAGGACCTGGTAGAAGTTACGGCTGGAGATGGCGACAGTAATAGAGTCTTCTTGATTAGAGCATCTCTCACCGACCAGGAACAGAAGGAATTGACAACTCTGCTGAGACACAACATAGATGTTTTCACGTGGGAACCATACGAGCTGCCTGGAATCGATCCTAGTATGGTCTGTCATCAGCTGCATGTCGATCCCACCTTCAAACCGATCACGCAGAAGGCAAGGCGAACTGCACCCAAGAAGTCTAAAGCGGTCGAAAAAGAAGTTGAAAAACTGCTGGATGCAGGATCCATACGGGAAGTACAATTCCCCAAGTGGTTATCCAACCCAGTAGTCGTTCTGAAGAGTAATGGGAAGTGGAGAGTTTGCATCGACTTCATTGACCTCAACAAAGTGTGCCCTAAAGATAGTTTCCCCCTCCCAAAAATAGACCAACTAGTAGACACCACTGCAATTCACGAGGGAATGAGTTTCCTGGACGCATACTCAGGGTATCACCAGATCCCCTTATATACCCCAGACCAGGATAAAATGGCGTTCATCACGACATTTGGGTTATACTGCTACAAGGTCATGCCGTTTGGGCTCAAGAATGTAGGGGCAACCTATCAGCGGCTGGTCACCAAAATGTTCAAGGACCAGATGGGAAATACCATGGAGGTCTACATCGATGACATGCTCATTAAAAGTAAGAAGAAGGAAAATCACCTCTCAGACCTGTCAGACACCTTCAAAATCCTCAGGAAGTACCGAATGAAACTTAACGTGAGCAAGTGTTCTTTCGGTGTCCAGTCAGGAAAATTTCTTGGGTACTTGGTCAGTAAGAGAGGCATAGAGGCTAACCCAGACCAGATCGATGCAATTAACAGGGTGCAACCTCCTCGCACAATCCGGGACGTACAGAAGCTCACTGGTATGCTCGCTGCTTTAAATCGCCTCATCTTTAAATCCTCCGAGAAGTGCAAGCCTTTTTTCCAGCTTCTAAAGGGGAACAAAACGGTAGAGCGGAGTCCAGATTGCTCGCGAGCATTGGTCGAGCTCAAATCTTACTTAAGCTCTCCACCACTGCTCGTCATTCCATAACAAACAGATTCTTTGTACCTGTACCTCTCCGTTTCCAACCACACTGTCAGCTCTGCATTAATATGCGAGGTTGCAGGAGTCCAGCACCCCGTTTATTACCCGAGCAAGACCCTACTGGACGCCGAGCAGAGGTACCTACCACTGGAGAAGCTCGCCTTTGCACTAGTAGTAGCCTCAAGGAAGCTGAAGCATTATTTCGAAGCCCACACTATCATCGTCCTTACATCGCATCCCCTTAAGGCAATCTTGAGGAAAGCGGATTTATCGGGCAGACTGTCTAAATTTTCAGTCGAGCTCAGGCGATTTGACATCCAATTTCAACCAAGGACCGAAATCAAGGGGCAGATCCTTGCTGATTTCATAGCTGAATTCAAGGGCGAGGAACCCTCCGACCAACCTCGACCAACAAGGCAAAAGGGGAACCAAGCAACAGAGGAAACCTGGAAACTATTTGTTGATGGAGCCTCCAACTCAAAGGGGGCAGGGGTAGGCATTGTCCTCATTACTCCAGAGAATACAATCCTTGAGCAAGGAATCAGGCTTGGATTTGCAGCCTCCAACAACGAAGCAGAGTACGAAGCCTTAATAGCCGACCTCCAAAAGGCGCACACTTTGGGAGCAAAACATTTACAGGTGTTCAGCGATTCCCAACTAGTCTCCAATCAGATAAGTGGAGATTACAATGCAAAAGATAAAAGAATGGCAGCTTACCTCGCCTTAGTGAAAAAACTAATGTCGAGCTTTGAAGAGATCAATGTCCAGCAGTTTCCCAGGGGGAAAAACAGTCATGCTGACGCCTTAGCAGCCCTGAGTTCGGCAGTTGACTCCGACCTAAAAAGAACCATCCCTATCGATTTCCTCACTCGTTCGAGCATCAACCGCGACAGCAAGCCACCAAACGGGGAACAGGTACTCCAGGTGGGATCAGCCCCCAGCTGGATGGACCCCTTAAGGGACTACTTAAAGGATGGCACGCTCCCAGGTGACAAGAAGACTTCCCACCAGATAAGAGTCAAGGCTGCTCAGTTTCACTTATCCCTAGAAGGAAACTTGTACAAGAGATCCTTCTCCGGTCCCTATCTCCAATGCGTTCACCCAGGGGATGTCGAGCAAGTGCTACACGAGCTTCACGAAGGAATCTATGGAAGCTATATCGGAGGAAGGTCTCTAGCTTTTCGAGCAATAAAGGAAGGCTATTGGTGGCCATAGATGCAAAGAGACTCTACGATGTAGGTCCGCAAATGCCTAAAATGCCAACTTCACGCTCCGATGGTCCACCAACTTGATAGCGACCTAAAATTACTGTCCAGCCCATGGCCATTCGCCCAATGGGGAATTAACATCGTGGGACCACTGCCCACTGCCATCAAAAATCGTAAATACCTGCTGATTTCAACTGATTACTTCACCAAATGGATCGAGGCAGAACCCCTGGCAAACATCCAAGATGCAGATATGATAAGATTCATATGGAGAAATATAATCACTCATTTTGGCATTCCCAGAACCATCATCACCGATAATGGAACGCAGTTCGAAAGCAGCTCTTTTCAGAGTTTCTGTAACGAGCACGGAATCAAAAACCACTTCAGTTCAATAGCCTACCCTCAAAGCAATGGCCAAGGTGAGGTTTCCAACAAAACTATGATCGATGGATTAAAGAAGCGATTGGAGCGAGCCAAAGGCGCGTGGGTAAACGAATTACCACATATTCTATGGGCATACCGAACCACTCCTCGGCGAGCAACAGGAGAAAACCCATTTTCACTAACATATGGCATGGAAGCAGTCATCCCACTAGAAGCCGATTTGCCGATCATGAGGTCCAACCTTGTCGACCAGGGCCATAATAATGCAACATTGCTCGCTGAGCTCGACCTAGCCAATGAGCGCCGAGAGATAGCCCTAGTGAAACTAGCGAGCTATCAGCAACAGCTCGCGAGGAATTACAACAAAAGGGTTAACCCGAGGACATTCCGAGTTGGGGACCACGTTCTAAGGAAAGTCCTGGGCAGCGCAGTAAAACCATCAGACGACAAGCTAGGCCCAAACTGGGAAGGACCCTTTAAGATAACAAGAGACGATCTGCAGGGCGCCTATCACTTGGAAATGATGGAAGGAAGGGAAATACCACGAGCATGGAACACAGCCAATCTCAAGAGATTCTATTTTTAGATCTTTCTTTTATTCTTTTTTTATGGAACTAGAAGTTCATTTCCCTTGTCATTAATGAAAGTTATTTAAATGGTTACATTCTGATAAGTAACAGCTATATGAGATTTATCGCACATCTTTTCCAAATGACAGGCACATTGATCACTACACTATAACAGGGGAGTATCCTTCCTCAGGTCATCGTTATGAAACACGAAGGACCTCTTAGCATTGCCCCTGGCAATATATGAAGCCCTACAGGGGATCCTTAGGCAATATGACCAAATTTTATACTGGTCATCAAATCGTCTTTAGTTGAATAAAATCCTGATCGGATAAAGCATCCAACACCAGGTGTGTCCTCGCCAATTTCCCCAATTAGGCTTAAGGGAGTGTCATGACACAACCTAAAAGGTAAAGTGGTGCACAATGGTATCTCGATATTATACTGGATTGGGAGGAGACTTGCATGACAACACAAACTTAGAAGATCATAAAGCAGCAAGAATATGAAGAATATGATACACTTGTTTAGTCGACAAATTTGCCCAAAACACAAACTTTATATTAATTCATCATATTTACAACAATGGTGATACATGTTTAGTCGGCGAGCTCGCCCAAAGCATTTACACTATCAAAAATAAAAAAAGCAACAACTGGCAAAATCTCAATGGGGGTGAGGCCTCTGAGCGAGATAATCATCCACTCGAGCTCTTCGTCCGTCATCGGGACCAGGAGCTAACTCTTCCTCAACCTCATTCGCATCCGACTCCAATAATTACCGAGGGATGGCATCGATGGGGATCCATCGATCATCCCTCCGGTAGGGGTTAGGCATCAGGGTAGAGGGAGAAATCTCATGGCGATACCAGAGCATCGAGTTCGTCGGGACTTGCAGCTCCTTAAAGGCACTCATCCACCCCCTGATAAAAGAAAGCTCTTCTAACTCTGACAACCTTGTTGGAGCATCTGACCAATCCTGGTCGTAGCCGTCAGCCCACACTTGCCGAGGACCTTTCTTGAACAGGTGCCATAATCGAGTGACATCTCTATGGAGCCCAACCACAGTCACATACGCCCTTTGAACATCATCACGGAGCTCCTTCATTTCTCTTGATGAACCCTTGGTGTTCCTGCGAGCTCGCGGAACGATCAGAAGAGAAGGACCCTGCAATGCAGGAGGCACATCGCTCTGACCAACTCTAGCTCGTGATGATGAGGAACCCTGTAATACTACTAGAGCAGTGCTCGACGCATGCTCCCTAAGTCGTGAGACCTCTCTCCTCAGAGCCTCATTCTCCTGCTGGAGAACCTCCCCAACTTGATTGATCTCAGAGGCCTCTAACAGCTTCGTCCTCAGTGCTTTGACCTCCTCTTGGACTGAGGCACCAATGTCCTCCATCTCTTGAAGCCTGTCCTTCAGCTTGGCAACGAGCTCAGTTTGCTCTATAAAGCGCTTATTCCTCAGTCACAGAGACTTGCAGATCCTCATAAAAGTGTGATGAACTTCGGAGATCACATTGGGCCCCAACATCCTTCCCAATTGGGAAGTAGTAGGAATGTAATCATCTACGACAATCAACTAAAAGTAATAAAAAGACAAGGGAGAGAAAGAGACAAATCAGTGCACTTAGAAAAAGAAACCTTTTCATTAATAAGGGTTGAAAGTACATCGATCAGCAAAAAGAAAGTTTACAGACAGAAAAAGCAAAAATACAAAAGTAATCCTAGAAGATGGCTAGTTAGCAACCTCAGGTTGCCCAGAGGTCGATGACCGTTTCCTTTTATCAGCGTCAGCGGGAGCATCGCCCCCAGCGGGGGTAACCTCTTTCGCCACAACAAGAGAAACATCAGCAGGGGTCGACTGGGGGACAGAGTCGGCAGCTTTAATAGTGGGGGGAGGGACTTCATCCATGGTCGGCTTCGGACCCGGGTCATGCTCGTCGAACAGAGGGGAGTCGATGTCAACACCGGCAGCCAATAGGGCCTTGTTCCAGCCCTTTTTGAAGTTCAGATGGCTAATATAGCCTATCTGAACCTCAGCGTCCTCGTAAGCTGTAGCCCAACCAGAATTGTATGAGTCATCCTTGGCAGTGACAACCTCAGACTCCTTCTTCTTCAACTCCTCGGATAGCACCCTGCTCTCTTCCACGACAGCAAGTTTGCTCGAGCAAACTAGGTCGTAGGCCTGTCACAGATCTTTCAAATCCTTGACTGTTGCATCCTTCTCCCGGTTAGCTGTAGCAAGATCCTGGTCAGATGATATTCAAGCAGCATCAACAACTTTGAAACTAGCCTCGAGCTCTATACCCTTCAGCTTCAAGGCATCATTCTCTTTCTCCGGCTCGCTGTTTTTCTTCACTAGCTCATCGCTTGAACGATATAGCACGACGAAGTCAGTCACAAACTGTAGAAGAGGGAAATGATGGAATTCATAAAAAAATATGGGAGAAAAGGGAAAAATCTTACCAAATCTAGCCTCTGGCTAGCCTGAAGGGCCAATTGCTTGGACCCCACCGCCCTTTGGCGATCAGCAGGAAGAACTGCTCTCTCGAGAAGTGCGAGGGACAACTGAGGGGAAATTGCGACTGAAGCTCCCTCAGGCAGGGCAGACACCGGGACTAAGGCTTGCCCAGACTTCGTCCTAGCCTCCATATTCCTCCTCTCTTTTTCTCTCTCTCTCCATTCTTCTCCTCTCCTCTACCCTTTTCCTCTCCTCCGTCTTCTTCTCCTCCTCCTCCTTTTTCCTCTCTCTCCCTTACCTGCTCTTCTTCCTTCCTCTTTTTCTCCTGCTCCTGAGCAGAGGACCGGGAACCAGTAGCCACAGCCCCAGAGCTAGATTTTTTCTTCTTTGATCTCTGTGCGAGAAGCATATGGTCTTCATCATCATCATCCCGAATTAGGTTCTTCTGGGGGGGATCCATCTCCTCGCTCGAACTACTAGATATGCTCGATGACTCTCGAGCTTCAGAAACCTCCCCACGATCAGAATAACTGCTACTACTGGAGCTATTTCCCCTCAAATTGCTTACAGCATGCGATGTCACTTTCAGAGCTGCTCTCCTCCTCGTCCAACTGGATAGGATCCGCAGCAGTCTCTTCGGAGGAACCAAACTCTGGGATACTATCCACAGGTCTTGCTATGAAACTGGAGCCAACGTTCTTGTACTCAAGCAGAAAAGCAGCAGACCTGGGATGCTCACCGTCACCCAAAGGCTCCCTGATATTCCAAGCCTTGACCAATTTCGAGAGGCGAACCTCGCTGAGAGCGGGTTCCAAGTTCTTTGACCTCGCCGTGGAAGAAAAACAAAAAAGAATCAGAAAGATCACAAATCAACAAAAATTAAAATGGCGGTAGAAAAGTGGCTATTCCAGAAAACCTTCAAATTTTGCTAATCATAGTGCACAAAGTACGAAGCGGATGCCGCCAAAATCAGCTTCACAACTTTAGAAGAGTTGCACAATGTACAAAAAAAGCCATTATGACTAATCATTTAAATTTATTGAGCCCAAAACATGGCCCAACAAACTTAGGGGAAATTGTGGGTACCCAAAACTAAGATCATGGGCCTGGACGACTAGCCCAATTCTGGCGGCCCAAAGTCCAGACCCTCCATCTCTTATTTTGATTGTGATCCGGTCTCTTCCCACGTTCCCATTAAGGGAGGTTATAGGTAGAGATGGAAGACGTCGGGGAATCCAACACCCCCACTTACCTAAATGTATATGTATATATTGAACCCTAGGTCCGGGGCAAAAGGACGAGTTGTATTCTCTGTAACCACTCTCCGGAGTATATAGAAATAACACCGACTGCACCACTGTGGACGTAGGCACATCTTTGCTGAACCACGTAGATCTTTTGTTGTGTGATTATCATTTTATCTTCCTTATTCTTATTTGGTGCTTGCATTTCTCCTATTTGTTTGTGTTGCATAATAATTGTCACCACACCTAGCTAAGTTTTTAATGGTTGGGATACATGAACCCATCCCAATGTAAATTACTTATGTAGAAAATAGAATTTAAATTAAAAATTTGAAAGAATCGTGCGAGAAAATTTTACAACCATTGTAGATCTTTTAATCTCTCTTGCCCTAGGTACTTGGGATGTTTAAGAATATGATGTGCATATAATTATTTAGCACCACTTTATATTTACCTTTGATTTCGTATGGTGTGGGCTTGAACCTCATATACGTAATGCTTAGGATCTATAAAGACTGGATTTATTCAAATTTATAATTTATAATTTTAGTATTCTACACGGTAAATTACTAGGGTTAGGGGATTGTATTCCAACCTATTTTCTCATTCATTATTAGTTTGCTCATGCATGCATAGTTAACTTTTTTTTATTTTTTCCCTTTTCAACCATCATCATCTTTTTCACTTTTAGTTTAGAAGTAATAAATCAATTAAATTCTATCAAACATTCCCTGTGGATTCGATACCCAGACTCACCACTATACTCCTTAAGAGTGTAGTTACAAGTTTAGGTTTTTTGTATTGAGGTTGAAAGCCGATAACAACGACTTGCGTATTATACGGACGCTTGGTTTTTCCACTCAATTACTTCCTCATTTATCCTCCCTTGCCTTAATAAAGAATGGAGTACAAATTAACTTTGAGATTACGTAAATGTTTAATTATGATTCCCGTGGTGGCCTTTATATTGTTGTTAATTATTGTTGATAATATATGCCCAGGGTGGGCTTTATGTTGTTGTTGTTGTTGTTGATGGTGAAATTTATGGGTGGGTTAAATGCCTGAGTTGGGCTTTATACTATTGTTATTGATTAAACATGTCATGTTATTTTGAATTATTAAGAAAATAGAGGAAATTCTATCGAAATTTTCATAAAACCTTCCCCATTTCTCTCTCTCCACTCACTTAAGAATGAAGTAAAAAGTAATTTTGAGATTATGCAATTGTTTAATTTGGGATGCTCGATATTATAATAGAATATCATTACTGTTTGAGCTACATTATCTATATGGTTAGCCCATTGATTTCCTCCTTTTGTTCAGATATTGATTTCGTTGGTGCCTATTGCGTATCCGATGTGTCTATTGTTATTGTGTGTTTCCCTGTTATAAGAGTGGAGCTAATGTTTTAGTTTAATTTGCTAGTTTTCATGTCTATAGTATATGTCATTTTAGATATCTTTTTGTTTGTGAGTTTTCCACAAGTCAGTGGCAGACCATTGCTGTATACTCATTTTCTTTAATTTCAAATATTAGTGAGATTTTATTTTTTATACTTATTGTTCAAGTTATTTTGGTACTTGGAATTTGGTTCCTTAAGTATGGTAAATTGTGCTTTGAATTACTAGATCATAGTTTTATACATAACATGTTTGTTATATTGGAATAATATAATAAATATTAATGAAAAAAAAGGAAAAAAGTAACGTGATATTGGAATAATATAATAGAAATCAATGTCAAAAAAGGAAAAAAGTAATTTTTATGCCGATTTTCAGTACATAGTCATTATAATGAACAAAAATCGAGTACCTTTTATGACTATTTTTTTGTGCTGTTATTATAATAAACAAGAAAACCGTCGTAATAGGTACCTTTTATGACTGTTTTATTACGTTCGTCATTTCAAGAGGTTTAGAATGACGATTTAATGAACACGATATTATCGTTAATGACGGTTTATACAAAAAATCGTCATAATAGGATGATTTATTATGACGGTTTTTCCAACACCAATTTTATTATGACATAAAACTTTATGACGGTTTTTAAAGCTTCAAAAAACAGTCGTAAATAACCTTTTGTGACCCTTTTCCCTAGTCATAAAAATGTGTATTTCTATTAGTGTCAAGAAAATTTTCATAACCCTTTTTTCATATTTGTTATACACATGATATTTCATGATCTACTCTCTACGACATTTAGTATATATGTATTATGAAAATTTATTAAGATTATACTTCCTAACATACACCTTACATAAAGAACTCTAAACACAAAATAAAATAGTTTTGAGCAATTTGTAACACGACACATAGGTAGGTGTCGCAAATTGTTAGCGACACTTGATACCTAATATGCGTAATTTTGACGACACCTAAAATTGACAAGCATTAGGGGTTGTAAAAAGTTATTTCACTTCACTTGGTATGTGTGATGTAACAATGTTCGCATTGTTGAACATAAAAGTTGTGACAATATTAATTACACACTAATCTAGTTTAAATATTAGTAAAGAAAATTATTAAATTAATCAGAAATTGATCCCATGTTTAGTGGTCAAAATATACAAATCAAATGCTTTTCCAGTTATTGTTAAATGATATGTTATAACCGTCTCCCTTTTCATTTCTATTAAAAAATTATACGAAAATTTTCACTTAGAAAATGACTGAATATTGCCTCTGCCTCCTTTTTAATTGAACACAAACCCTTTACCATTACAAGTATCACTTTTGCATCAAATACTTTTTTAAAAGAAATATATATTTTTCTTATGTTTTATAAATTTACCATTTAATAGTAAAAGAGTGTATCGCTTAAATATCAAAAATGTTTTTATGCAATACATATGTTCCTTATTTTTTATAAATTATCTTGGACAAAAAAGTAGGCTTAAAACTAGCTGAGATGAAACTAAGATAATTAAGCATTAAAAAACTAATTTTAACAAGGATTTAAATGCCAATTGAAGTAACAAAGCTACGGTTTAATGAAAAAGGACACATGCATGATTCGATTACCCAACGCTGAGCGTCGAGGACTTGTGGAAACTTGCGGAGATTTATGATGACGAGGCAATGACTTACGAAGAATTAAGGTGACGAGGCAACAACTTGTGGGGGATTTTGGACACAACATTTTTCGATCACATAAGGAGATAGGGGGTTGATGAGGTTAGACGACGAAGAAGGTGAAGAGGTAGAATATGGCCTGATGCTGGGAATTGTCTATGTAGATTGTAGAGATGGCTTGAGCATAAATGAGAGAGAAGAGGTCAAATAAAGAGTTATGATCTACATTGAGGAGTTCCTAATAAAATCGGGATGGAGATTCTGACGGTTTTGGGAGTGGGAGTGTTTGAGAGGGAGTCTTAATTAGGATGCCTTTAATAAAAATGTCGCAAAAATAGTTAATAAAAATTTATTTAAGTCGGTCAATTAAAAAAAGACATGAAATCAAATAAAACAACGGTTCATTTTTTAGTGATGTAAATTAATTTATAAAATTGCCTTAAATATGTATTTTTTTTCTAGTGGGTTTTTAATCTCAATACCTTTTCAAATCTTATTGGTGATCTGAATGAGGAGAAATATGTTAATGAAGATGATGATCTTGCTGTCCTCCCAAGATCTCAAAAAACCTCTCTATAATCCGTGGAAAGCCTTGGATCTTCTAAGTATATAATCCACTTAAAGTAAGCCTTATGTGTATGCACTCCCGGAGATGGAAATATAGTGAAATATAAGAGAAATCACTTTCTCTCTCCTCACCCCTTCACAAAAATGTGAATAGTGTTCATATTCTCCATCTCTATCCCTCTATAATGGATGTCATTCTTGAAACCCTAGCTTACACCAATATATACACGTAAAAGACTTGTGCTTGGGCTAAACTGGGTTTATAGAGAATTTAGTCCTACTACTTGAGAAATGGACTATACTAGGGTTTGACACCCCGCCTAATAAAATACCGGGTGATCAGTCCTATATCAAATTAAAACAGGAATATCTTTTGGTTCATTCTTAGCATCACTATCGATTTTTTTTTAAAACTTACTAACCACCTAGTATTCAAAAAAAGATGGTGCCAAATTTTATCTCTATTTAATCCAAGACAAAAATAAATGCAAAAAAAGAATGAAAACATCCAATGCTGATAGAATCAATCATCACATAGAATAATAAAAGTCTTGTCGAATAAACCACCAGCTAAAATCCAAAACTAACCAAACTAACAGTGTAATAAATCCCATACAATCTGAAATAAAACTAGATAAAACTGTGAGCGACATGCTCGAAATAAACTGATACGAATCTCTACACTAGGAATAGAAAAATAGACGCCCTTATTCAAATCCTACAACATCCACATGTGCTGCAGCTGCGAATCCCTGGAATGAAGTCACACTTGACGTCCCTGTGGATGGACACCTAAAAGGTTTTGAAAATATTTTATAGCAAGGGTTATAACCCGAAACATTTTGAAAATATATAGCAAATGATTAACTTGCAGTAATTAAAAATGCATGAATGCGCTTCATATTTAAGTTACTGTCGCACTCTCTCTTGAGGAGATACTCACCCCTCAACTAATGTGGACACCTAACGCTTTCTCTATAACTTCCCTAGTTATCTATCCCATAACTAGCTCTTGTTATAACTTTTTCCTGACACCCTACTCCAGCCCGAGTATGTTTAAGTAAATGATTTATAAGTTATTTATCACCTTGACTTAAGTTACCATTTTCCTTGAAAACCATATAACGTTCACTAGTTATATAAATAATACAATTTTTCCCATATATTAAATTACCCGTATATAATTATTTATCCCATTATATACGTAAAACCAAATTACAACATTCACACATATGTTGAATATATATAAAACCCACATGTCATTAATACAATTCACTTCATGTATTTAATTTCCCGTATATAATTATTTATCGTATTATATACGTAGAACCATATTACAACATTCACAGATATGTTGAATATATAATAGCCCATCCTCCCGAGTAATAACTTACCGAATGTGTTCTCTAAAGTGATATTAACCCAGGCTACTCAGTCCCACCTGGAGTTTCGAGACAACTATGGTCCGCCGAATCGGAACCTAAATAAAAACGTAATGAAGGCGGTCATATTCCCCTGAGTATGAGGACATGATATCAATGCCCCATCTCTGAAATTGGACGCTATGACCTGGGAATATACTCGCTCTACTCCTTAAGCTAGGAGATTCACCCACATCGCGCAACCTACCCCAACAGCATTAGAGTATATAAATTAAAGAAATATCTACTCACTGATATTTATAAGCGCACAATGTGTGTGTGTATATATATATATATATACACACACTATCACATGCCGTATATATATAATAATTTATTCCAGACTTTATCGTATAAAAATACCGTAGCACTAGCCCAAAAATCCCGAGTCTATGGTCCGACTCTAATCTAATTAATTAGTTTCACTTTAATTAATTATCTTAAAGTAGTGTCGCTCAACAACATTACCTGGACATTTTCCCTTGGTCCGAAATTTATACTTAGGAATTATTCCCAAAATTTATCCATAATGTGTCACCCACATAGCACCCCCTAATCCAACTATATTCCCCATAATTGTTAGGAAAATTTATTCTTATATTTATTTTTTCCTAAATAAATACTTTGGAATTCAATTCTTAAATAAATTCCCCTTATAGAATAAAACTGGTTGAACTGCCAAAATTCTGGGATCGTCGATCGATCGACGCCCCTGGGTCGATCGATCAGGTACCCTTCTTCCCTGAGTTGTTTGTTTCCTCCATTGTTAACCTAACTGAGCTTTTAAATTCAATCTCAGTATTCTCCGATCACAATCAACAATATTAACACATGAAAATAGGTTCTAATCATCTTAAAAACCTTAATTTAACAACTAATTTCCATGAATTTCAATGTTTTCCAGATTCGGGTTTTATTCGGGTTTCGAACATCCAATAGAATTTTACATCTCTATTATCAGTAATTTAACATTGATTCTTACTGGATTTAACATTCGATTCATACTCTTACACTCTAGAATCATAAAACACCATCAATTTAACCCTTAATCTCATCAAAGTATTTCATTTATCGAAAATCCAACTTCACCGGAATACCCACCCAAAAACGGATTTGTAAAACACCCACCACAATATGAATTGATTATCACAATTAAAAATCACAGCAAGTTAACCACTTGCCTTTTTGGGTTCGTAGAGTCTGATCCGTTGAGGTAGAGAAAGGTTTGATGTAGAACACCCAATTTGTTCCTTGTTTTGTCTCCAAAAGATCCCCAATTGCTCTTCCAATTGATCCTTTTAGCTTTCTCTCAAACTCTAAGGTTTAGTTTTGTGTTTTTCTGCCGTTCAACACTTCTTAGATTTAGATTTAATACTCTGATCCCGTTTTTAGTCTAATGGGCCAAGCCCAAGTGACCCGAACACCCCCGTGTGGGCCCAATTATGCCTAAAATGTCCCGAGACCCATTTACTACCCCTGGGCACTCTTTTTCGACTATCTCAGCCCATCCGGACTCAACGGTGCGCTCAGAATTACCATCCGAATTAGTTTATTATAAGTTCCTATATCTCACCCAACTTAGTCTATATTCGACTCCCGGATGAGATAAATCGATACCACGTCACTAATACACGTTATGAAGTAAATAAATTATTACTATTCACTTAGTAATTCAATTTCATAAGTATTAACCATTTACTCTCCAATTAATATTACTATAATTAATTAAATTAAATTACGACACGTAAGTAATTTAAGATTTACCCGAATTAATTAAGTATTGGATGCACAGAAATACAGGGTGTTATATAGGGACCAAAGACTAAATAATTAAATTGGTTTGGAAATAAGTACTCAAAAATTTTAAATCACAACCCCGTAATTAATTTCATTTTTTATATATTTAATCGTGATTAATTCCACTGAATAATCACGACTATACTCCAATTTAATTATCTCAAAGTCACTTGGAATAAAGAGATCATTGCTTGCAAAGTTGTTATGGTACATAATATAATTCCCCACATTAAGTATACAATACCCTATAGGTCAAATAAATTCGCCACTAATTGATTTTAACCAACTTCTTATTTATTCCTTGCTAATCAGACTTAACTTATTTGATACTCTACCAGATTATAAAATCCACCGACTAGGTTTACTAGTAGAATCAAATTATATAAGTTTATTACGGGGGTATTACAATCTAAAATGTTTCTTGCACACGTATTCCTTTGAATTATGATCTCAGACCTAATTACACAATGATTTCTCAACTTGTGAAGATTATTTGATTCAATATAAAATTGAATCTCACTCTTAAGAATCAAAGTAAAAATTGTGCAACCATTACAATCCTCATATCCCTCGGGATTAAAAACTTATTCACCCTTTGTAAACGTAGTGAGATTACCCAAGTCTAATATAGTCAGAATTTTATACTTGAATGCCACAAGTGGCCCTGTTCAATATATACCTGAATGTACCGGTCGCAATCCTCTTTGAACTATTAAACAAGTTCTCGAACCATCAACCATGTACCCGTAGTTTGAGACAAACTACTGTGATCGCACACACGACTTTACCGATAGGATTTTAATTTCCTTATCTAGGTTGTGAACCGTTTAATTGTACTAGAACTAGAATTCTGCTCTCCTTTGACCAGGCTAAACCTAACTCATTGAAATTCCTATTAATTACAATTGACCGACATGGACACAATATATTTAACCATAAATATAAGACATTCTCTCAAATATGATTCTTATTTCAAAATGAAATGACATATATTTACTTAAATGAAAACGTCATACATGGTTTTAAGAATAAAACCCCAATAATTTTCCACTTAGTCTGAAAATCATGTACCTATGCATCTAACTCCCAACCCATCGACTGAGCAGTCTATATCTCTAGATGTGGAAGGATTGACCATGTGTTATTCGATGTAACCCAGATCATAAACGTATCACCTACCTCGTTCGATCTATTGAACTAGGTGAAACCTACACTCAAATGTGCTTAACCCTTTATAGGTTATGGGTTCTCTCGTACCTGCAATCGTACCTCTATGACACAATAATGTGTAATAGCCTATTGAACTTAAAGGAACATCTCTCAAGTTACTTAGTATGTTCTCGACCCATACAGCCTCTTTAGTTGCCTTCGAATTGACAACAACATCGATCTCCTTGTTGGAATCAACAATGCAAGATTTCTTCACTCTCCTCCAACTTATAGCTCCACCTCCTAGGGTAAAGCACATATTCTATGGTAGAAAACTTGGAATCCTTATCTCATTAAAAACCAAGTCTTTGTACTTATATAATATGTATAACATAAATATAACCTGTGCACAACCTCTTTAGCTTTAAAAAATAATCCAATCTCTTACTATTCTAATAAAACTAAAAACATTTGAACAAAGCTAACTTTATAGTCAATTTTTAACATTTTCTCAAAAAATACCTCCATAATGTAAAAACTTGGTATTGATAAGCACCCAAAAGTGTATCATTTCATTTGAAAATATTCTTTTGAATATCTTTATTTTATGTATCATTTCATCATACACCAATCTTACGCTCATCATTTCAGCTTATGACATGGTGTAAACCCTTTGTTTTAAAGTCAACAACTTGAGTCATAATTCATTCATATTAAAATCGTGTATGTGTGTGTACACACACACACACACATACATACTAGCAGATGCCCAGGCCTAGTGACACTATTCCGACTTAACATGATGTTTTACAAACACGTGCTGTTTTCACCACACAAGCGATACAATCCATCGGTGGTAATGTTTACCTAACCTAGGGTACACCTTTTTTTTTTATATAGAGTCGATTTTAGAAATGAAAAAAAAACACGACATAAAATTTACACAATATATCATATTAATGCCAAGTCAATTTGGCACAAAGTCGTGTCTTGTTGTATTGTGTCGAAATTATGAGTCATGTTTATAGTTCTTATAATGTTTTATCGTGGAAATCATTTTTATATTCAGATTATCGTGTCTATTATTATTTAATTCAATGCAAAATTTCTGAAATCATATTAGCCATATCGTATTGTACATGAACATGAAATCGAGTCTTATAAAAAATACTTGTCTTATCATTTTGACCTCAAGCACGATCCAAAAACATGAATCGTTACCCCTGATATTTGGGCATTCTTACTGCACACCTTGTGGTTATGTCAATCCCAAATGTGCATAGGACTATCCCATATACAACGTACATATGATGTAGCAATTATAATAAACCATAAATAAAATGGTTATACCACTTTCAAATTTTCTATCCATATATACAAACATATTGCTAGATTAGTAACGCAATTTTAACAAAACAAAAAAATCTATATGAACTATATTTTTAATAGTTTAAGTATTGCAGATACAAATGAACTTGGATTAAAATTACTAATTCATCTACCCCCACTTACTATAAAAACATTGTGAAACCAAGAAACGAAGTATTTAGGCTTTTTGCTTATTAGTTCATCCACAATAGATTTCACACTCCTTCCCACTGAATTGAAGACCATGGTTATCTATAATGCTTAAAAATGTAGAAAATAATAAAAGAATAATTAGAGTCTCTTCTTAAACTACAAAACAGACTAAGAAGTTTTAATATTTTACTAAGGAGACAAGAATCATTTAGCTACGATAAATTATACTATACAGTTCTATTACATGGTTTTGGTTTAGACCAAAATTATTTATTATCGTTTGAAGCCAGGTATTTACAAGAGATTAAGGTTCATCAAGTGGTTATACTTTAGAGTTCTAGACTTTTTTAAAGTGTGATATAGTGTGTTTAATTAATTTTATTATGCATTATATAACTAACTGTTTAATATTTAGGTTTGGTTACCTAACGATAGAAGAATATTTGCTTGGTATGGATAAGTCATGGATGACCAAGCATAGATTATCCAAAGAATGTATGGATGGGGTTGAAATCTTTTTAAGATTTGCTGACGATGGCACATATGATCCTAATTAATACAGTTCCCATGCACTAAGTGCAATAACTTATTCAAGATGAGTGTACATGATATAACATATCATTTATATAATAATAAAATTAATCCAAGATACACTATATGGGAGTGGCATGGGGAAGAAGAAAATAGTTAAGGCTCGTTAAGTGAAAAATATGATGAGCCTATTGATGAAGATTATGAAATTTATATTATTGATGTTGGAGACACAATAGATATGGTGCATACTTTAAATGAAAACCTCACTGGAATGCATAAAGATTTCTAAAAATTGCTTGGAGATGTAGAGAAGCCCTTATATCAAGGTTGTAGAAATATACTACGTTATCGACATTATTGAAGCTATTCAATGTAAAATCTAGGACTGGTTGGGCAGACAAGATCTTCTCAAATTTGCGTACTTTATTTGCCGATATGGTCCCAGACGATAATCAATTGCCTTTATCTACTAGGGAGGCAAAGCATAGTTTGTTTGAATTTAGGATGGAGTATCAGAAAATACATGCTTGTCCTAACGATTGCATACTTTATAGAAAAAAGTATGAGAATACAACTCTATGTTCTACTTGTGGAACACCAAGATATAAAGAAAATAAGAATGTGACTAATGGGTACAAAAGGGTGTGCCTGCAAAAGTAATATGGTGTAATACCCCGTATTTTTGTGGCTTTTAAATTTAGGGATTTATTAAATTTAATTGAGGAATTAATTTAATTTTAATCTGGCAATTTGTTTTACATATTTACTAGCGTGACGAGAGTTAGTAATTATTGGAAAATTATTGAATATTACTAGATGAGCAAAGTAATATATAAGATTAGTTTTATTAAAAATTGTCACGAGTTAATAAAATGACAATTATGGAAATTTAAGTCAGGACGCGCCTGTGTCGTGTCAGGACTAAATTATGATTATTAAAAGTGAATAAAGTATAAGTCATCCGTATGGTCATTTCGAGTGCGCCAAAGTGTCCGGAAGGGTGGAGATAGTCAGAAAAGTGTACTCGGGGGTTTAGTTTGGGTCTCGGGGCATTTTTAGGCCTAATTGACATCTCAGGAAGGTATTTTAGACATTTTATATTTTTGGATAATTAAACCCACGAATTTTCTAAGGATATATCATCCTTTAGGAGTTGTCTTCTAGGGTTGACAAACACAAAATCAAAGTACGTCCATTAGAGAAGAAGTTGGCAAGCTTAACAAGAAATTCAAGGCCAAAGACTCAACCGTTTGCACTGCCACCACCACCAAAACGTAGATTGCGTGACGAGGAGCGCAACCACACCTTTTTATTCCATAAATCAGAAATTAAATTCCCAAGCAAGTATCTATCTTGCTTTATTTTTACTTAATGTCTCAATCATGTTATTCTAGGGTTGTTTAGGACTTGTCCCATGAAAGAAAGTATAGTTTTGAGACTTACAATAACATGTTATAGAAGAAGAAATCATATTTTGGACATCTAAATCGCATGTAGAGGATATACCACGAATTTGTATGGATTTAGAAGTAGGAAATCTAGAAAAAGAATGGGAAGAATTGAAAGTAAAAGAAAAGATTAGGGTTCTTGAAGTTTATGTATATTTTACCCATTTAATCGTTATACTTAAAAATTCGGACATGTTTTACGTTTAAAATCATGTATTTAGTCCTATAGTACTTGTGATAATGTTGGTTGGGAGTTTGGGAATCATATATGGAGATTTGGTTGAGGTTGGAGAGGTAAAACCGTAGCTGGGTTAATGCAGTTTTCGTCATAACTTCTTGATCGATCGATCGACCCAAGAACATTGATCGATCGATCGACCCCCTTCCCTCAATCGATCGACCCCTCCTGGAAAACTGCATATTCCCCTTATTTTGGTTTAATCCGATTAAAAGGCATAGGAACCCTTGATTATTATTGGTAGAGTATAATGAGATGTAAAAAGGACCATTAGGGTCTAGGTAACCCCGTTGAGTGAGAATTAATGTAAGATGAAATTAAGGGTTAATGGGGAATTATTCACATATGAAACCATGCGTATATTTAATAAAAGATCGAGACTCGCAAGAGGGTTAGACGAGAAGATAAGTGAGTGTATGTCTACTAAAATTTTACTTAGGAAACTTCAAGAGAGGGGAAGTGTGTATGAAATAAAATATAAATGAGAATAGAAAAATAGCAAGTTCATTATGCGAAATAATCGAGTAAAATGCGCTAAGAACGGATAATTAAAATTTTGGGTCGTGGGCGTACCTAACTTAGAAATATGAATATTTATATATATATGACTGTGTGATTGTGCATATATTATATATATGTGTAAAAATCGTACTCGAGCTACTTGCTATCACGGGGATTTTCGCGTCGGGGCACGCTTATCTCGATTGGACCTTTATGGGGGATAACGACTTGTACCCTAGAAGATAGTATCCTCGATTACAGGCTATCTGAGTGATAGTCAGATGGTCCTAAGAGACGTGAGGGTATGTGCTGACCTCTTAGGACCGGGAACTATGCTTCGCCTCCATTTGTATGTGTTTTGTGTTAATACAGTTTGAGAGTGATTCCGAACTAGTATTTCCCTTAGTATGAGTGATACGGGGACTTGATAGCAGAGTACGCCAGCACCATAGATTTTATGTGGGGTGCCGTTAGTGTATATATTATATGTGAGACTAATATATATACATATATTTACATGGGAACTTTCTACTGTGCGTATAAGTAATTAAGTAATGAATAAATGTTTCAACTCTCTTAAATGTTCGGGAATTTCATAATGGTACTGATTTATTTTAAATAGCGTAAGGAATCTTGAAGAGATTAGTTTTCAAAACTAAATATTATCACCCTGTTATTTCTCTAGATAAAACTTTATGGAAATTAAGTGAGATAGACTTATGATGTTTAGTAGTACGATAGATGTGCACACTACATGAGAGGTGAGAATTCTCAAGAGAGTGTCGCATACTAGCATGGTTGTCGCATTAGCCGGTAAGCATTTTAAATACTTGCTAAACTAAATTTTAAAACTGTTTTACAATCGGGCTCTGACCCGTTTCCTGTTATCTCTTCTCTTGTATATATATGTATATATTACAGGTGCCCAGCCACAGGGGCATCATGCTTAGGTTCTTTGGATTGGACGTGCTGCAGCTTATGTGGGAGTTGCAGGCCATTACTTAGACGACCTCATTGTTGATTCTACTCTTATTACAACTCTAATTAGTTTGGTCATGTGTCGCCCATTTCCTTATTTAGTTGGATTGGTCAGAGATTATGTTCATTTATCTTTAGTATTTTACTCATTGGGATTTATTTACTGTCAGGATGGTTTTCCTTTATGGTTTTAAAGTTGGTATTTGTTGTCTGAATGGTTAAATTATAGAGGGTTCAATTCCAATCTTTTTAAATTGTGTGATTCATAAACTGTTAATTATTAAAGGTTTTATAATTTAGTTAAATGAAATGGAAATAATGTTTTAAATGATTTTGACACTTAGCTTAATTATTTAGGGTGTTAAGTTGGAAAAAATTATTTTCGACAATGATGCTAAGAATGAACCAACCGTTCACCTTGATTATAAGTTAATAAAGGACTGATCACCCGATATTTAATTAGGCGGCGTGTCACAGGTGGTATCAGAGCATCAGGTTTTAGTGTCCTTTAGGATCTGTATGGCTTATTTCGTTTCCATCTTAGCATCTTTGATTTAGAGCCCTAATATTAGGAATGTTGTATTCATCTTTATGCGTTGGGAATTCGTGCTTCTGCGATTTGTTTATGTGAATGATGAACTCATCCAGATTATTTAAATTTTCAGATGGATCGTCAAGAAGAACAAGCTAATGCCATTGGGAGAGTCAATGAGCAAAGTCATCTCACACCTCAGGTGTCTCCAGGGAGAGTATCAACCACCGAGTTAGTAGGTATTGTGGCCCATGTAGTTATCACTGCGGTCTTACAGTATCAAGAACGCAACACACAACTTATAGGAAGCAAAAGATCTAGAGTGTATTGTCAATCTGTCATGACTAGAAATAACAAATGTGCGAAGACACTAAAATCGCAACAATGAGATCCTCAAGATCGTACAAGCCACAAAGGTAACAAATTTTATAAGGGAACTCAAAGGCATCAGGACCAACAAAGTCGGGATCAGAGTGAAGTCATAAAGAGGTGTTTTAAATGTGGAATGGACAGTCATGAACTTCGAACTTGTCCAAATCAGACTGGAAAGGAACCCCGACTCGACCAATGAGAACTTTTAGGACTCTGCTATAAGTGTGAACAAACAGGTCACAAGTGGAAGGACTGTCCTCAACCAGATGTCGATTTTCATCAGGACACTCAATATGGCCAACAAGGCTAAGGAAAATATGGAACCGGACAACTGGACCAAAACCAACAGAGCAGTAAAATTAAACAGTTTAGAGGTAGATGCTTCAATTGCGGCAGGGTGGTTCACCGGAGGCAGGGTTGCCCAGATAAGGGTAAGATACCCCATCAGTAGGGGAAAAAACAATACGAATGTGTGTACGACGTCCAACATACTAAAATTCGGCAACCATCATCGGCCATTGATGGTATGTTCCTTCATTCTAATATTATGGGACACATTTTATTCAATATTGGGGCGTCACACTGTTTCATAAATACCCACACTGCGCGGGCCTTAGGATTTTTAGACACTAATGAGAGTACGGTGTCATGCGTAGGTAATCATTTGGGATGAGTCTTTAATTCTATTTATACGTCGGGGTGTAGGTATATAGTTTTGTAGATTGATTTTTACCTGCAATCGAACTAGTTTAGTCTTACGTGAGTACATCGTCATTATTGGCATGGATTGGCTCGTTGCGTACAGAGCCATGATAAATTATTTCGATAGGATTACTATCTTTGCCATTGCAGGACATGATATGTTTTAGTAGCAATGCCTCGCCCAGAGGGAGGGTCTTCCACCCAATTGTATTTCATAGAGGAGGACACCTCTAGGGAGATTGTGATTCTCCTGTATTTGATTCCAGTCGTTCGTGAGATTCCGAATACATTTGGCAAAGTAGAAGTATGAGTTTTATCCTCGGAGGATGAAGTGTGTTTTATGGGACACGAACGAGTCACCATATTTTTTTCATTGCTAGATTAGCATGTGAGACGAGTCTAGCGTGTATAACTATAAACGTCATTATTCTGAGGATACTTTTCTAGTGTAGCGGGACTATATTTAGTGCTACCGCAAGGATGAATGGGTGTATCAATAATGCTATATACTTTATTGAGGTTATTTGTGTTGGCGATGTGATATACGAGTAAGATATTACCTTGGTTACAATTTTATAGAAATGGCTAGTACGATAGTAGGCAGTTATTGCAAAGCTATCGGAGTGGTTACCTTAGTGCCACATGTTTTGTCTGGCGAGACCTCACCTGCGAGAGGATTAGACTCACACTTCATTTTATCTATTTTAGAGACTTCGGAGGGAATAGTGGGCTCGAGATACTCGATCCCAGAGTGTTCAGAGACTTTGTCGTTATAATTAAGTATGTATTAAGTTTACTATTGGGAAGTAAGTTTTGACTCATTATTATGTTTAGCGCTCAGGACTTGGTGATAGGTAGAAAACATTGGTATATATACCCTTTAGAGAGGTGAGAGTTAAGAGTCAGACTCATATGTTTGGAATCAGGATTTTGAGAATCCTGATTGTATGTGTACGAGATTTACGAATTGTGATTTCCACCAATACTGAACGATCATGGATTGGTAAAATGTTCTTTGTGTAGGTTTAATTACAGGAAGTGATTTAACTTTTCTGCCAAGAGATGAAATAAAGGGGTACATGTTATGGATGGAGGGCCTGACAGATTTTGATAACCGCCAATTCTAGGTAGTAGTGTATCGGGGGGGTTCCTTATTTGGATTTCGCTTTACGAGACATCCCACGTATGAAACTTGGTGTAAGGTTGGAAGTAGGAAGATGTTTGGTCATTAGTCTATCGGTTGGTACCTCTGTCATAGTAGGATGGGGTAATTATATCTATAAGTTGGATGTTGAATTATGAGTTAAGGCCAGTGAAGTTGGTTGTGTGGTAAGAAAGCATGGAAAGTTTTGTTTTATCACCACGGATTGAGGGGTGGAACGATGATAAGGGGGAATTGAAATTTTGATCTCTAGGGTGATTGAGAGTACCCAAGTGTTGTAACCTCATTCGGAACACAAGGGAAATAAAGAGTTGGGACGATTTTTAGTGAGGATTATCTGGGAAAGAAATTTTAATACAAGAACAAAGACTTGTATTTATTTTGAGGTATAGAGCATTAGTGAGTTATTTTAGTTGTTGTATCCATTCGAAAGAATTGATGTACTTATCTGAAGAGATGAGAGAGTAGTAGTCTCTCTTTCGTTGATGTGGGATTTCGATACTCTATTGGGGGATTTGGTTAGTTTTATCGATGAGTAGTTTTTCGCTCGCTCTCCCCGGGCGGTTTGGGTGTTACAAATTATGGGCATCCTGGTTAGCTGATGTTAGAATCGTCCGAGTTGGTGGAAGTGGAAGTGTGGAATATATGTTTGTGGGACTAGCATAACGAGGTGGAAGTGATAGAGTGGATTAAGCATCACATGAGGGGCGTTAATCCATACATACGTGTGCGATCAGAATAGCACACCCGAATTTGATCGGAAGGCTATGGGAAGCCATTTAAAAGGGTATTCCTTGAGAAGGGTAGAATTTAATTATTATGGAGAACACTCGGAGCGGAGTTGTTATTAGTCAAGTGTAAGAGCGACTTGCGCATACAAAGAGTAATGATGTTAGTATGGTATAAAAGGTCCAGAAGTGCACATTAAGTGTCACTAAATGTGAGGCATTTCAAGTAAAAGTCGATGTTTATCGGGACATAATGAGGGGTCTCTGCATGCACCACTCATAGATAAAAATCGGTTGGAATGAGAGGATTAATCAGAAAATTTTGAGGCTATCGACAATTCCTATAATGGAAGAGACCGGTGAAGTTGGTAAAGTTTTGTGGATGGGTTGCCATCTTCAAGACAAGATCAAGGGTTCATCCGAACATGTGGGACAAGTCATCCAAGAAGGAAGTGATTGATATTCCTTTGGGGTGATTTAACAATATTTACTAGTGTACCCCAGTCTTCCTTCGAAAGGAAGGATAGCGCCGGTACGTGGTCCTACACGGTATTATTCTCTGAATCGGGATGAAAATTTTGAATTCCACCTACAATATGGGATTTCAGGAAGCAGCGGGAATAATGCTTCATTTTGAGTAGGATGATTCACCCCTCTCCTGGAGTAGGCACACGGTGATTAACGATTAGTTGAGCCGCGTAAAGGTAATTTTGGAATCTTGGTGATCATTTCAATTCCATAACGGATATAGCTAGCAAGTGAAGTATAGAATGGTAAATTTTCGTGGAAGCACTCGTACCTGTTTGTCGCGAACGAAGTGCTTATTGAGGTTTTGGTGTGGAAAAACCTTAATTATTCTCCCTCTGTATGTTTAGAGGTGAGTGGATAATCAAAATTTTGGATTCTGATGACTATAGTGGAATTACCATGACTGTTTTAAGCAACAAGAGTATTCAGATATTCGTATGGTTTGTCTCATAATGGGAGTTTTATTTTTAGATAAATATGAGTAGTTATCATGTAGTGAGGTGCGACCTCCCAATGATATAAAAATAATGGGAGTCAATGTTGTATAAGCTCGTCTTATGCGAAGGTTGTCAAATAGGATCACAATGTGAAGTGTCGTTAAGGAGAGTGTGAAACAAGCTTACTACGAGACAGGGGCTATAGCGATTGAACGCCTTACTATGTAAATAGTTGTGTACTGATAAGGTATCCAATTTCGTTTTACCAGGTAGGCCTTATTTTTCGAATTTCGGGACAAAATTTCGTTATTAGGGGGGAAGTATGTAATACCTCGTATTTTTGTGGCTTTTAAATTTAGGGATTTATTAAATTTAATTGAGGAAATAATTTAATTTTAATCCAAAAATTTATTTTAAATATTTACTAGTGTGACGAGAGTTAGTAATTATTGGAAAATTATTGAATATTACTAGATGAGTAAAGTAATATATAAGATTAGTTTTATTAAAAATTGTCATGAGTGAATAAAATGACAATTATGAAAATTTAATTCGAGACGTGCCTGTGTCGTGTCAGGACTAAATTATGATTATTAAAAGTGAATAAAGTATAAGTCGCCCGTATGGTCATTTTGAGTGCGCCAAAGTGTCCGAAAGGGTCGAGATAGTCAGAAAAGTGTACTCAGGTGTTTAATTTGGGTCTCGGGACATTTTTAGGCCTAATTGACATCCCGGGAGGGTATTTTAGACATTTTATATTTTTGGGTAATTAAACCCACGAATTTCCTAAGGATATATTAGCCTTTAGGAGTTGTCTTCTAGGGTTGACAAACAGAAAATCAAAGGACGACCATTAGAGAAGAAGTTGGCAAGCTTTTCAAGAAATTCAAGGCCAAAGACTCAACCGTTTGCACCGCCACCACCACCAAAACGTAGATCGCGTGACGAGGAGCGCAACCACACCTTTTTCTTCCATAAATCAGAAACTAAATTCCTAGGCAAGTATCTATCTTGCTTTATTTTTAGGTAATGTCTCAATCATGTTAGTCTAGGGCTGTTTAGGACTTGTCCCAGGAAAGAAAGTATAGTTTTGAGACTTAGAATCACATGTTATAGGAGAATAAATCATATTCTGGACATCTAAATCGCATGTAGAGGATATACCACGAATTTGTATGGATTTAGAAGTAGGAGATATGGAAAAAGAATGGGAAGAATTGAAATTAAAAGAAAAGATTAGGGTTCTTGAAGTTTATGTAGATTTTACACATTTAATCGTTATGCTTGATGAATTCGGACATGTTTTACGTTTAAAATCATGTATTTAGGCCTATAGTACTTGTGATAATGTTGGTTGGGAGTTTGGGAATCATATATGGAGATTTGGTTGAAGTTGGAGAGGTAAAACCGTAGCTGGATTAATGCAGTTTTCGTCATAATTGCTTGATCGATCGATTGACCCAAGAACATCGATTGATCGACCCCCTTCCCTCGATCGATCGACCCCTCCTGGAAAACTGCATATTCCCCTTATTTTGGTTTAATCCGATTAAAAGGCATAGGAACCCTTGATTATTATTGGTAGAGCATAATGAGATGTAAAAAGGACCATTAGGGTCTAGGTAACCCCGTTGAGTGAGAATTTAATATAAGATGAAATTAAGGGTTAATGGGGAATTATTCACATATGAAACCATGCGTATATTTAATAAAAGATCGAGACTTGCAAGAGGGTTAGACGAGAAGATAAGTGAGTGTATGTCTACTGAAATTTTACTTAGGATACTTCAAGAGAGGGGAAGTGTGTATGAAGTAAAATGTAAATGAGAATAGAAAAATAACAAGTTCTTTATGCAAAATAATCGAGTAAAATGCGCTAAGAACGGATAATTAAAATTTTAAGTAGTGGGCGTACCTAACTTAGAAATATGAATATATATATATATATATATATATATATATATATATATATATATATATATATATATATATATATATATATATATATATATATATATATATATGACTGTGTGATTGTGCATATATTATATATCTGTATAAAAATCGTACCCGAGCTACTTGCTATCACGGGGGTTTCCGCGCCGGGGCAGGCTTATCTCGATTGGACCTTTTATGGGGGATAACGACTTGTACCCTAGAAGATAGTATCCTCGATTACAGGCTATCTGAGTGATAGTCAAATGGTCCTAAGAGACGTGAGGGTATGTGCTGACCTCTTAGGATCAGGAACTATGCTTCGCCTCCATTTGTATGTGTTTTGTGTTAATAGAGTTCGAGAGTGATTCCGAACTAGTATTTCCTTTAGTATGAGTGATACGGGAATTTGATAGCAGAGTACGCCAGCACCATAGATTTTATGTGGGGTGCCGTTAGTGTATTTATTATATGTGAGACTAATATATATACATATATTTACATGGGAACTTTCTACTGTGCGTATAAGTAATTAAGTAATGAATAAATGTTTCAACTCTCTTAAATGTTCGGGAATTTCATAATGGTACTGATTTATTTTAAATAGCGCAAGTGTTGATACCAAATTTAGTCTGCTGACATGGCTCAATAAAGTAAAGACACGTGGCAATCTACGTGGCAGCAACAAACACTTCCGAGGAACTCACATGCTCCGAGGAACCATATTACAACAAGGAACACTGATTCCCCGAGGAACTCATACGCTTCGAGGAACGAGAACTCTCTGAGGAACTCTTGAGTACCGATAAGCTTAGGCGGTCCAAGCTGCACCTCGAACAAAGCATTAATAGCAGGATAACCAACAGTTTGACTGTTCATTAAATGCTTATCATTCAGACGCACACGCTTGAGGGGCATTGAATGTATTACCCTTTCATATGTACATCATTTAATGTATTACCCTTTCACATTACAGCCTCAGGGCTATAAATACATTGTACAATCCTCATTGTAAAGGGACCGAAATTTCTTGAGATAACTTGTAATCGAGAATTCCCATACAATCAGCAATACCATAACAGTAGACGTAGGCCATTCTTATAAGGCTGAACCATTTTAAAAATTCTTTGTCTTATTTATTTATCTGTGATTGAATAATTAGATATGATCTAATTTTTTACATCAACAGATTGGCGCCGTCTGTGGGAACGACTGGTAATATCATTTTCCATAAAAAACAATCCATCATATATGGCTGATATTCCAGAATCTAGCAATCGAAACGCTGGAAGCCCTCCAAATCCATCTGCTCCGCCAAATATTCCAGATCTGGCTGGAATAATGACAAATCTGGCTCAGGGCCAGACCGTCATGCAAGAAACTATGCGTCAACTCATACAAACCCTCCATAGCGGTGCACCAACCCATTCAAGACCACGAAGTATTCAAAGAAATACCCGTGCACCTTCTTCACGTACTAGACGTACCAATTCATATCGCAATGAGGATTCTGAAGATTTTTCTTATCAAACTGGACGAACTTCGTTAGTGTGAGCCACAGATACTGAACAACGTATCACTCTCTCCCCAGAAAGGACCAGTGCGCTAGAAAGATTAAGCAGAGTCTCTCCTTTCGATCGATTAGGTCCTAGGAGGAGCAAAAGTCCTCCTAGAGCCCCATCGAGGAGTTTTCGACGACCATTAGACTTAAGGGAAGGATCTTCCCAATCACGACCAGTTGCTCATCAAGATAGATCCCAGGAAGCCACCTCAACGCGATCAGTTGCTCGAACCAACAGGCCCTAGGAATGAAATGATGCATGGAAGGGCTCTATTCAAAGGCTGGAGGATAGATTGGGAGAAATGGTTAAAGCTAAGAACCCTCTACAACGAACTTTTGTTCGAGGAACACCTTTTGTCCAGGCCATTGTAGATTTTCCAACACCATCAAAGTTCAAAGCACCTGTTGTGACCCCCAAATATGATGGAAAGACAGACCCTGTCCTTCATATAGAATAATATCAAGCTGCAGTCGACATCTATGCTGTTCCAGATGAGATGAGATGTAGGGCATTCTCGGGAACTCTTACCGGATCTTCTCAAATATGATATAATAATCTTCCTCGGGGTAAGATCTCAACTTTTCTTCAACTGGCCGAGTTATTCATTGGGAATTTCTATTTTGGGGCAAAGCCAGCTAAACGAGTAGCACATTTGTTAAGTGTTAGACAAAAGGCTGGTGAGAGTACCAGAGATTATATAACTCATTTTTATAACGAGAAACTTGAAGTCATTGATTATGAGGAGAAGACAGCGATTACCGCCTTGATGAGTGGACTACTGCCCAACAAGTTATACTACACTTTGGCCAAAGATCCACCTAGAACCATGTCAGACCTGATGGGAAAAGCGTCCAAGATTATGAATGCCGAGGAGACTATGACTGCGAAGAAGAACATGGATGCCAAAGAAACCAAGGTGGAAGGTGATAAAGCTAAGAAGAAAGAGCATAAGAACAATGGTAATGACAAACATTTAAGAACAAGGTCGGTATGGGATGCAATGAAGAAATTCTATAATTATACTCATTTGAAGAAGGATATCAACCATGTTCTAGAAGAAATCAAGAGCAACGAGGAATTAAACTGGCCAAAGAAAATGAAGGCAGACCCCGACAAGAGGAATAAGGCAAAGTATTGCGAGTTTCATAAAGATCATGGCCATATGACAAAAAATTGCATAGCTCTTCAGAATGAAATTGAAACACTCATCTGATGAGGAAAGCTGGCAAAGTATGTTGATGATGGAAGGGAAAGAAGAAACAACGACCGAACAAGAGAGAGGTCTAGATCTCCTCGTCGAGCAGAGGAGAACAAGAAAAAAAACCATGAAGTTGATCCCGAAGACGACCCCGATCTCCCCAAGAGACCAAGGTATCCAGAACGTGAGGTATTTTCAATACGCTTTGGGTCATTTGACTGTAATGTTATAACAGGTGAAGATGCAGGAGGAGGAGACCTTACTGCCGAGAGAAAATCTTACCTCTGTGAGGCTCAAGCTTGCTCGTATATTCAACGAATAAATCTAGCTGAGGAGGATCACCCGAGAAAGGTGAACAAAGAGAAGTTGGTCATTGGGTTCTCAAAGAATGACCTTGCAGGTGTTCTATATCCTCATGATGACCCACTGGTGATCAAGATGAGAATGAAGGAGGTTATAATTTCAAGAGTACTGGTCGACAACGGTAGCTCGGCAGACATCATGTTCTACTCGTGCTTCGATAGTTTAAATCTAAAGCTATCTCAATTGGAGCCTTATCATAGACCCCTCCTCGACTTTGCTGGAGAGAAAGTATTTCCACTTGGGACGATCAAGTTGGATATATTCATTGGTACGTGGCCTGCTTGTCGGACAGAAAGAATACGCTTTTTTGTGATGGATAAGAATGTTCAATCATCATACAATATCATCATGGGAAGAGTAGGATTGAAGAAGTTCGAGGCTGTACCATCTACGGTGCATCAGTGCCTGAAATTTCTAACAAATTTTGGAGTAGGAGTTGTTAAAGATGATCAGAAAGTAGCTCGGGAATGCTATTATTCATCCGCCGATCAAGAGGAACTGGAGGAATCAAGGAAAAAGACTACTACCTATCAAGTGGATGAAGGTGCAGAAATTGAAACATTGGATCCTAGAGATGAGTCTCAACTCGTGAAGGGTCAAGTGGTGGAAGCTACTGAAAACATCATTCTGGACGACGAGCACCCTGAACGAACTACTCAAGTAGGTTCGTCGTTGGAAGCCTCACTAAAATAGGAATTGATAACTTTCCTTAGAAGCAGAAAGCAAACTTTTGCGTGGAGTCATGAGGATATGCCCGGAATAGATCCAAATTTCTTATGTCACGAACTCAATGTGAATAAGGAAATCAAGCCAGTGAAGCAGAGAAGAAGAGTATTCAGCCCCGAGAAGAATCAAGTTATACAGGAGGAAGTCGAAAAGCTCCATAAATCTTGCTTCATTGAAGATGTTAAATATCCAGACTGGTTAGCCAATGTGGTGATGGTAAAGAAGAAAAACAACAAGTGGAGGATGTGTGTAGACTTCACCTACCTCAACAAAGCATGCCCAAAGGATCACTTTCCACTGCCCCGAATTTATCAACTAGTCGATGCTACCTCGGGACACGAGCTGCTGAGCTTCATGAATGCTTATTCTGGCTACAATCAGATTAAAATGAAACCTGAAGACAGGGAGAGTACTTCTTTCATTACCCCTAGGGGAACTTATTGTTATAATGTTATGCCTTTTGGTTTGAAAAATGCAGGTACGACATATCAGCGGCTCATGAACAAGGTCTTTGCTGAACAAATCAGTTGCAATATGGAAGTCTATGTTGAAGATATGCTGACAAAGATCAAGAAAGTTGCCGATCATCTAGTTAACTTAAGTCAGACTTTTGATCAACTAGATAAATATCAAATGAAGCTGAACCCGACGAAGTGCATAGTTGGTGTACGAGAAGGCATGTTTCTCGGATACATTGTCAACCAACGAGGCATTGAGGCAAATCCTGAAAAGATCAAAGCTCTATTAGGGATGCGATCTCCAACGATGAAGAAAGAGGTGCAAAGTATTACAGGACGAGTAGCAGCACTCAACAGATTTGTATCACGAGCAACTGATCGATGTCTCCCATTCTTCAAGACACTCCGAAAGACTTTTGAGTGGAATGATGAATGTGAGAAGGCTTTTCAAGACTTGAAGAAATATTTGGGAGCACCTCCACTGTTGTCCAGGCCGGTGATGGGAGAAAAATTGTACTTGTATCTAGCAGTATCGGAGAATGCAGTTAGCTCGGCGTTGATAAGAGTGGAGAATGGAGTACAAAAACCAATCTACTACACAAGTAAGGCCTTCTGAGGAGCAGAGATTAGATATCCAAGGTTGAAAAAGTTATCACTGGCGCTGATTGAGGCGAGTAGGAGAATGAGGCCATACTTCCAGGCTCATACTATAGTCGTATATACTGATATGACGTTGAGGCAAGCCCTTCATAAACCAGAAAAATCAGGGAGATTGATGTACTGGGCAATAGAGCTCGGGGAATACGATATAGTCTATGAACCAAGATCATCGCTTAAAGGGCAAGCTGTAGCGGATTTTATAGCAGAGTTCACCTATCCTGATACCCCCGAGGAGCAAAAGTTTCTCGCTGATCAACCTGTGGATGTTACAGGATCAACAAACACAAGCTCAGACCAACTTCGATTGGTAAAAGGGCAAGTGGATGTTACAGGATCATCAAATTCCAACTCCGGTTGGTAAAAGGGCAAGAAAAGATGATCGACGAAGAGCGATAAATATCAGGGGAAGATGAAAGGAAGCAACAAATATTTCACCGAGGAACTCTGTTAGATCAGAAGTTTGAAGACGAGTTACCTATATGGAGGCTTTATGTAGATGGCTCATCTTGCACAACAGGCAGTGGGGCAGGGATAATTTTGAGCACTCCGGACGAGGTTGACATGGAATATTCCCTACGTTTCTAATTCAAAGCTTCCAATAATGAGGCTGAGTATGAGGCCATGATTGCAGGTCTTAATTTGGCAAAAATTATGGAGGCACAACAAATTATTGTCTTCAGTGATTCTCAATTAATTATAAATCAAATGTTGGGAATATATGCAGCCAAAGGAGAATTAATGATCAAATACCATGAAAAGGTGATGGAGTTGGTATTAGAGTTTGCTGCTATTCAGCTGGTCAGAATACCAAGAATGGAGAATGCAAGAGCAGATGCCCTAGCTCGATTAGCATCAACTACTCGTACCGAGTTACGAAGAACAACCCCAATTGAAGTTTTAGCTGGTCGGAGTATAGATGAAGATTTGGCGATGAACTTTATCACCCTTGATTTAGGACCATCTTGGATGGATCCCATCAGGGCATTTATTGAGGAGGGAGAATTACCAATTGACAAGCTCGCAGCCAAGAAATTGAAGTTTAAAGCTGCTCGGTATGTATTCACTAACAGTATTTTATATATACGAGGAATTATGGCAAGTTTGCAGAGATGTGTGCTTCCCACCGAGGTGAAAGATTTAATTGAAGAGGTCCATGAAGGGTCCTGTGGAGCCCATGTAGCAGGTCGGACGCTTTTGCAAAGGGTGATGACGCAGGGATACTACTGGCCGACGATGAGGGCTGATTGTATAGCTTATGCCAAGAAATGTGACAAGTGCCAGCGCTTCTCCTCCATCCGAAGAACTCCACAAGCATTGTTGACACCCATCACTTCCCCTTGGCCATTTGCCATGTGGGGAATAGATTTGGTCGGGCCACTGCCAACGACCAGAGGAAGGTTCAAATACCTCGTCGTCGCAGTGGATTATTTTACTAAGTGGGTAGAAGCTGAACCTCTCATTGATATGACGTACGAGAAGGTGTAACAGTTTATTTGGAAGAAAATCATTTGTCAATATGGTCTTCCTCATGCTTTCATCATAGACCATGGAACACAATTTGATAACGAGGAGTTCGCTGCCTATTGTCATCAATCAAATGTGTTGAAGATCCACTCAGCACCAGGCCATCCTCAAAGCAATGGACAAACTGAAGTGACAAACAGAACACTGCTGAATGGTTTGAAGAAAAGACTAGACGATGCGAAAGCAAATTGGATCAACGAGTTACAATCAGTATTGTGGGCTTACCGAACTACTCCCCGAGTAGCAACTCGAGAATCTCCATATATGCTAGCATTTGGAAGTGAAGCTATTATACCTGCCGAGTTGGGCCTCCCAACACACAGGGTACTGAATTTCAATTCCCCTATCAGCGACTTAATGAGAAGATTGGATTTAGACATGCTCGAGGAAGTTAGAGAAGAAGCAGCCATCAGAAATGCCGCATACCAACAACGAACAACCCTATTCTACAATAAGAGGGTGAAGAAGTGCGACCTGAAAGAAGGAGACTATGTGCTGAAGAAAGTAATTCAAAAGCACAATAAACTGGAGGCAAACTGGCATGGACCATACCGAGTTACAGAAGTTGTTCGACCAGGAACTTACCGAATAGCAAATTTAGAAGGGGATGAGTTTAAAAATGCATGGAACGCAGAGCACATGCGCAAGTATTATCAGTAATGGATAATTTATTTTTTTATTGAAAGTTTTTCGGGGAATACTAATGCTACACACTACTCGGTGAAACTCGGGCACTCGGCAAAACTCGGGCTACTCAAAATTTTTCTCGAAAACACCAGCTAAGGTTGGTCGAGAAACAAATGTATTCCTCCGGGAAGTAAAACTTATATTCCTCCGGGAAGTAAAACCTATATTCCTCCGGGAAGTAAAGCTAACTATATTCCTCCGGGAAGTAAAGATACCTGTATTCCTCCTGGAAATAAAGCTACCTGTATTCCTCCGGGAAGTAAAGCTACCTATATTCCTCCGGGAAGTAAAACTTGTATTCCTACGGGAAATAAAACTATATGTTCTTCGGGAAGTAAAAGTTTTCCTAAAAATGCCAACTTATGTCGGTTAGGAAGTAAATATATTCTCGAAAAGGCCAACTTAAGTTGGTCGGGAGGTAAAATTATTTTAAAAAGTGCTAAAAGTTGCTCGTAGAGGAAAAATCCACTAACTATGGCTGGTCAGGGATAAAAACCCACTAACTGTAGTTGGTCGGAAACATTTTATGAATACGAGAAAATGATCAAGCAAAATTATTGATACTCGTGACTTTTTAAAATTATTAGTAAGTTGGTCGAGGAATAACTTAGTAATTTTTTATGACTACCACAAATTCAAACTAGTCGACAATAAGTTGATCGACAAACAACATAACACAATATTGTTATCTTTTTAACAGACATACATGCACAAATGCTAAGTATTTTACAAGACAATAGCGATTAAGATTGCGAACAAAAATAAAAGTCTTTCATTAAATCAAAGAATAGATTACATTGATAATGAAATGTATACTAACTATTACATCTAAATTCCTACTCTATTGGTTTCTTCCCCTCTGCTTTTGAGACAGGTTCCTCGCCAGCAGGCGGATCATTTAAAGCAAGATGAGAGTTTATGAAGTTCAAATCTTTTAACATCCTGATATTCATCACGGATGGTCGATCTAGAAGGTGCTCGGGATGAGATATCTCAACACTTGAATGGAGATTGTAGTCGCCGAGATACTTTGAAATTAAGCATCGAGGAATGGCCCGAGCAGGGATCCAGCTCATATCGAGTTTGAATAGTGGCACGGGTAGGTCGAGCAGCCCAGGATCATGGTAATCCCACAGGTAATGACCCTGTTCGAGTTGCAGCACACCTAAGGCATTCAACTAGCCTTGCTTGTAGCCCTCATTATTGGCATTCTGGATACGATCGTCCAAGTGGTAGAGAGCCTCGTTGTACCCAGCCATCCAAAACTCCCTGGGCTGTTTGTGGAATTGATATGTCAGTATTTCCAGCTGCTCGTGGAGACTTTTGATGAAGAGTTCCTTATTCTCCAAGACTGACTGCTGCACAGAAAGCTGCTCTTCCAGGTCCCTGCTCTTCTTTGACATTTCAGCCAACGCCTGGTTCTTTGCCATTAATTGGAAGGCTTGGTTCTTTAAGGCAGATTGAGTCCTCTATTCCTCGACAGGAATTCGAGCTGCTCTTACTCGTCCCCGAGGAGCTCTTACTCGTCCACGAGAAGATGTAGAGGGACCAGCTCTCCTCAAGGTCTCCAATTCGTCCCTCAAGTTGGCGTTCTCGACCTCCAAGAACGAGAATCCCTCATCATTCACTGGGATCAAGGCGTTTGAAGTGGAAGCTGCAGACTTCAACTGAGACAACTCTTTTTGCAGGTTGTTATTTTCTTGCTCTAATAGTTCAGCTATTTGTCTGCACTCCTCGACCTCACCCCTCAGAGTTCTCTCCCTCACATCATAACCAGCAAAACGCTTCTCGTACCCCTTGTCAGCATTGAGTTACTGATACTTCTTCTCATACCCCTCGTGCAAAAGGGCAGTGGATTCTTTGTATTGTTGCTGAAGGTCTTCAAGAATGCCTTGGAGATCCTCGATCATATCGTAATAAGCCACATTGTTGGCTACTACACGATCAAGAAGGGTCTTCAAGTATTGATAGGCCTCAACCGCCTGTTCCGAAGCATCTTGGCCGAGGATGTCGACAATTTGTGCTGCACTCAGATCTGTGTGACTAGCCTTAAAATAATCATTGCATTGCCTCAATAACTTGGTATCATGACCAGATAGTAATTCCATCCTGTCCAGAAACTAGTAGAGAAAGAAGAAGCAGTAATCAATAAAAGTACCAACTAAGCATGAAGAAGAGACAACAGTATGCAAGAACAAAAGTTCAAGTTTTATTATATCAAGATTCAGAGTTACATGTTCATGGTTACATTTGACAAAAGAAAAATATAAAGAGAAACCCGAACAACTCTACACCTTTTCCTTGTCTCCCAAAACCTTCTCGGGAGGCTGGGACGAGGAAGTAGGTTGCTTGGAAGGAATAGGTAGTAGCTGGGGAAGTTCTGGAGGTTGCTCGGAGGAAGTAGCGAGCTGCTGAAGTTCCTCGGTAGCAGGCTGGATGGCTGGGGGATGATCTCCCATCACCATAGAAGACTCTTCGGAGGCAACTTCGTCCTCTTCTTCTTCTTCAGGAGTTGGAGGGGGACTAGGGATGTGTCGCTGAAAGAGTTCAGAATTTTCATCCACTTTCATCTCCCATAGAGCAGCGACCCATCCATCCCTAAAGTACTTGAGGCTGCCATATTCTACTTGAGACATCATGGCAGCCAAACCCTTGTTCCACCCCTTGTCCCAGCCAGCGCTGAAAGACTTCTTCACAGCCAGTTTTCTCTTCAACTTCTCCGAGGAAAGCTTCTCGGACAGAAGGTTTTCAGCAGTCTTCAATTTATTCTCAACCTCCTCCTTCTGCCGACTTACTTCCCGAAGTTGGATTAATTCTTCCTCAGCAGCCTTGAGCTTCTTCTCACACTCTCCAGCATTTTTGAGCTTCTTGTCAAGCTCTTTATTTTTCCCTTTCAAGTCCTTTATTCTCTTCTTCAACTCCTTGGAGACTTCAATAACTTGAGCTTTCTCATGCTCAGTGGAGGTAAGTTTCTTCTCCCAGATTGCCTTATCGGCATCGCACTTCAGATGAGAATCTTCCAAAGACTGCCTCACGCCCATCAAAGCTTCCTCCACACCAGACGAGGAGCTCGAAGCTTTAATAGCTTCATCCTTCTTCAAAATTGTATTGAAGCAGCTCACCACTGTGAAAAGAAAATGAAAGAAAGTCAAAAACATATATAACAAGGGAAAGATGAAAAGTCCAAAGTAAAAGGACTTACAGAAGCAATGTGGCGAGCTGCCAAAGAGGTAACCATATCCCGAGAAAGGTTTTCTTCGATACCTTGGATCTCGAGAATGATCATAGTCTTCACCAAGCTCATGGCAGAGCTCGGGGGAACGAAAGTGGGAACTCCACTAGTCGGTGGCTGAGAGATGGTGTCAGCCAAATTGACCGAGGAGCTCTTCTTCAGCTTCCTCGAGGGAGCAGGAATAGATTCAACCAAGGAGGAAATCTTGGTCGGTGATATTACAATCACTTCTCCTGGAGCAGCAGACTTGCTCGGAGCCACTTGGGGCTTCTCGACAACCTTCACAATAGGGGCAGCCGAGGAAGGTGCATCAGTTTTCTTTGTCCCCTCCCCTGGGACGTCAATCTTACTTCTTTTTGCCTCTCCAACATTAGAGGCAGGTTTCTCGAACAAGGTGGGAGGTCTACTTTTCTTCATCCTTTCACTTAAAGGAATAAGTGATTCAGGCGAAGAACTGGTAGAAGCTGGTACTCGCTCTGCGTCACTTATCACCGGACGAGCAGTGAAAGAAGTGGTGTAGCTCTTGTATTGCAGCAGATATGAGGCTGACCTAATGTGCTTATCGGCAACACTCTGATGCAAACTCCAGATAAGTTTTAAGTGCCTTATATTCACGTCTGCTTCTTTTGGACAATTTCTTTTACTGTCAACTGCAAATAAATAAACATTAAAATATCAGTGGCACATTTTATCAAATATAGAAGAAGCATAATTTCAAAATATATAAAATAAAATAAAAATAACCTATCACATTGCCATAGGGAGGGCATCTGGGACCCTGATACACTTCATCTCCTGATAAAGGAGCATGTTGCCAATTTTTTATAATAACTCCATGATCAAAATAGTCCCTATTGGCATCCGGGAGATTGACTACTAAGGCCCTATTTAAAAATCTAGTTTTTAAATAAAAAGTGTTATCACCCACTTCCCATCTATAACAAAACATGATTTCTGGAATTCCTATGCGAGTTCCATGAATTTGATTTAACCTATGAGCCCCATTAACTATCCTTCATGTATTGGGGGATATTCTTGCAAGAACAATGTCAAAGTATTGACAAAATTCCAGATATAGAGGATTAGGCAGAAAAGAAAATCCACACTCAGCAACAAAAAGACTGGGGAACCAATGTCCCTCAGCCAAACGGAAATAGTCAGAAGGCTCAGAAAGCTCTTCCAGAACAACCCAGGAGGGAATAGAAAAATCAGAGCGAAACTTATCAAGAGATTCAACAGGGTAAACCATGATGAATAAAGGAAATGAAGAAGAAGGAAGAGGATCTTACAGAAAAAGAGTGGATCTGTTGACAACGAACGATGAAAAGGTGAACACACAAGAGAGTAAGACAATGGAAAATTCGAAGATACAAATTTGAAAAAGTAGAAGACGATGGGATTGTCTGTGATGCTTAAATACCTTGCCTTGAGAAAAGGAAAAAGTAATGATTACAAAAAGAAAAGATTACGCTATCGGCGACTAGAAGGACAAAAAGGGCGCGGCAATCGAAGCGAGTATAAAAATTCAAAAAAGCCTGATTCCATGAATTTGTAAGGAAAAATAAATACAAGGGAAACACTCCTAAAAAAATCAGGAGGACCATTTAAAGCTACCATATTCCGAGAAAGAATGTTCCACACTCCTCAAATTTCGAACTATGAAACATTGGGGGCTTCTGTTGATACCAAATTTAGTCTGCTGACATGGCTCAATAAAGTAAAGACACGTGGCAATCTACGTGGCAACAACAAACACTTTCGAGGAACTCACATGCTCCGAGGAACCATACTACAACGAGGAATACTGATTCCCCGAGGAACTCATACACTCCGAGGAATGAGAACTCTCCGAGGAACTCTTGAGTACCGAGAAGCTTAGGCGGTCCGAGCAACTCAGGCGGTCCGAGCTGTACCTTGAATAAAGCATTAATAGCAGGATAACCAACAGTTTGACTGTTCATTAAATGCTTATCATTCAGACGCACACGCTTAAGGGGCATTGAATGTATTACCCTTTCACATGTACATCATTTAATGTATTACCCTTTCACATTACAGCCTCAGGGCTATAAATACATTGTATAATCCTCATTGTAAAGGGACCAGAATTTCTTGAGATAACTTGTAATCGAGAATTCCCATACAATCAGCAATACCATAAGAGTGGACGTAGGCCATTCTTATAAGGCTGAACCACTTTAAAAATTCTTTATCTCATTTATTTATCTGTGATTGAATAATTAAATATGATCTAATTTTTTACATCAATAGCAAGGAATCTTGAAGAGATTAGTTTTCTAAACTAAATATTATCACCCTGTTATTTATCGAGATAAAACTTTATGGAAAATAAGTGAGATAGACTTATGAGCTTTAGTAGTACGATAAATGTGCACACTAGATGAGAGGTGAGAAATCTCAAGAGAGTGTCGCATACTAGCATAGTTGTTGCATTAGCCGGTAAGCATTTTAAATACTTGCTAAACTAAATTTTAAAACTATTTTACAATCGGTCTTTGACCCGTTTCCTGTTATCTCTTCTCTCTTGTATATATATATATATGTATATATTACAGATGCCCAGCCACAGGGGCTTCATGATTAGGTTCTTTGGATTGGACGTGCAACAACTTATGTGGGAGTTGCAGGCCATTGCGTAGACGACCTCGTTATTGATTCCACTCTTATTCCAGCTCTAATTAGTTTGGGCATGTGTCGCCCGTTTCCTTATTTATTTGGATTGGTCAAAGATTATGTTCATTTATCTTTAGTATTTTACTCGTTGGGATTTATTTACTATCAGGATGGTTTTTCTTTATGGTTTTAAAGTTGGTATTTGTTGTCTAAATGGTTAAATTATAGAGGGTTCAATTCCAATATTTTTAAATTGTGTGATTCATAAAATGTTAATTATTAAAGGTTTTATAATTTAGTTAAATGAAATGGAAATAATATTTTAAATGATTTTGACACTTAGCTTAATTATTTAGGGTGTTAAGTTGGAAAATTTTATTTTCGACAGTGATGCTAAGAATGAACCAACTGTTCACCTTGATTATAATTTAATAAAGGACTGATCACCCGATATTTAATTTGGCGGGGTGTCACATATGGTACTTTCCACCTATTCCATGATTTAAAAGGTGGTTTCAATCCACACAGACAACAAAAAATTTAACGTGGAATGATAATGGAAGAGAATCAATGGTCGCTTGCATTATCAAGTAGATTCACCAACGTGGAAGCTAATAGATGAGAAGTGGGCCGAGTTTGCATCAGAATCAAGGAAACTTCGACTAGCTATCTCAGCAGATGGAATCAATACACATAGTTCCCTTAGCACCAAGTATAATTATTGGTCGATTATGTTGAATGCGTATAACCTTTCATTGGAGTAATGTCCCAACCCGCTAAATTCTTCCGTCGGCCACCACCAAAACTAAGCCGGGTGTCGGTAAATAAAATACCATTCGTATCTTGAGACAGATATGAGATATATAAAATTAATCACAAAATAAATGATAAACAATCCCAAAAGATAAACCATCCAACTAAGCGATAAAAGATCCATCTCCATGCTAAACTCAAAGTAAATCCATTCTCTAGTAATATGAAATTGGATAATCTCCAACTGAATCTAGTGAAATAACTGAGTAAAACCCATAACAACTTTGGAACCAAATGGCCCAATCAAAATTATAAACTGTCTTAAAGTAAATACGAAGGAATGGAAACTAAACTAAACTACTAAGCAGTAATATAAAATAAACTCCAGCTGCACCTCCAAACGATAATCTCCCAATAATCCTATGCAGCTTCTCCAGACTTTTCCTGAAAAAGTTAGTCAACGCACGAGGTCAAAGACCTGAGCATGAATACACATTACTCTCCTCAAATAGGGTCCGTGAACCCAGATAGTAGAATTATACATGATAAATATCGCAATAGAATATTTTAATTAAACGAGATAATTAAATGTGATTAATATAAATCACTAACTACCCTCAGAAATTCCCATTTAAAAAAACACATCAATATGATTTTAAATCCCCAAGTCCCATGATGTTAATTTAATTAAATTAACCCAATTTATCATTGTTCTCACTTTTTATTATGGCGGTCCTCCCGCCCCGGGTGGTAATCCACCAAAGTGTCACTCTTCCCCTTGTCAAATGGCCTCTGATCCGTTTAAACTGCCGACCCCGCCCCATGACAAGGTTCCACACACGACATGATATAAATCATCCGCTGACTCGTTTAAACCGACGGTCCCTGACACATTATGTCGCCACAAATTTTAATACCCGTTTTTATCTTAGGCATTAATTCTCATTTTCCCAATTTCCCAATTTACAAATTACCCCACCCTTTTAATCGACGTGAGATCCTCAAAATACCCCTTAGTCCTATACCTGAGGGTCCCCAAGTACACGTACATCCTATCCTATATATAGGATGAATTTCTAATGTAAAACACGTCCTAGTCTCATGCCTAGCCTAACGCGACGATAATAAAACATAAAAATCTGTCCACCCCCGGAATATAAAATCCTCACGAATTTATACTAACTAGTCCCATACCTAGCAAGCATAAATTATAACTAAGGCCTACCCACTAGTCCCATAACTAGTAAGCATCCTATAATTAAGGTGAGCAATATACTACCCAAAATCTCCTCGTCCTCGCGATGGTAAAAGTGACTAAAATAAATAACACAAAACACAATTCATAAGCGCCACATAGCAATTTAATCATAAGGGTCCCAATTTAATTTAAATCAATTACTAACTGTTGATACCAAAATTAATATGCTGATATAGACGAATAATAAGAAGACACGTGTCGACCTACGTGGAACAATAGCAACGAGGAAGTTTATTTCCCCGACTAAGTCATACTCACTCCGAACAGCAAGTACACTCCGAGGAACACCAACACTCCGAGGAACTCCAACACTCCGAGGAACTCTTGAACGACGAGCAACTAAGGTGGTCCGAGCTGCATCTCGGCCACAACATTGATTGCCAGATAATCAACTGTTCAACTATTCATTGAATGCTTATCATGCAGACGTATATTCTTAAAGGGCATTAATTGTTTACCCTTTCACATGTACAGCCCAAGGGCTATAAATACATTGTATCACCCTCATTCAAAGGGACCGGATTTTCTTTATAGAATTACATATCGAGAACTCCAAAACACTTGGCAATAACAGAAACAGTGGACGTAGGCCATTCTTATAAGGCTGAACCACTTTAAAATTCTTTGTCTCATTTATATTTATCTGTGATTAAATAATTAGAAGCAATCTAATTTTTTACATCAACAAACACCGTCTTTGATTTCAACACAATTAATTCCATTCAATAATGTTAAATTAATTAGCATGCAATAATCTTCAAGATGACATAATCGTTCTTTTTATAAATCATCTATTTTTTTATAAGTGTGCACGCATCCAATATGACATATAAATAATCCCATAAAATTATACATGAGAACCCACACCCAAAACCATAAAAATCCAATAATCTAACCTACGCACCCAAGGGTTTCAAAGATTAATTCATATTTAAAAGTTTCATAAAAACAGTCCCATAATTAAGTGTCCACTTTCTCTATTTAAGTTACTAATTGATTTTAAGAAAAAATATGCAATTAAGTGTTTAGGCGACACTTAAAACGCATAATACTAAAGGAAAGGAATATAGTATTTATGCCTGTGATTTAGATGAAGAAGATCTGAGTTGACAGTTGGATTCCTCTCAAAAAATTAGCAAAGAGACGTTCTTGAACAATTTTGAGAAAACCCGGTTTAAAGGTTCAAAACTTGGATTGAAAATAGCTCTCCAATAGAGTTAAGGTTTTGAGGGAGAAGAAGATCTAAAAGACGAGATTTCTTCTCTTAGGGTTTAGAAGAAAGTGTTTTTAAAAGTTCTAAACCCGTCACTTTGTTTATATACCAAAAAGAATTTGAGTCCTAATAAAATATAAACACTCAAAAAATTATTACGGCCGATCGGACCCTCAGAATGTTGTGAAATTTTAATATGTTGTAGAGAACGGTGAGACAGAGCTTTTGTGAAAAAATCATCTCGATCGGACGACCAGATTTCTTAAAATATTATTTTTATCCTCCTTCGCTCAGATCCTCCCCCGATTTTTATTTAAAAAGTTATAAATTCCAAATTTTAATCCCGATTAAATTCCACTTAAAACCTTATTTTTATATATAAAAACCAACATATTTAATTACTAAGAATAATTAAATCCAGAATTTTATTTTTTCTCGAATTTCCCCATTAATTAATTTAATAATTAATTAATAAAAACACGAGGTGTTACAAGTAATACCCCGTATTTTTCTAGAATAAATAACACTATATTTTTAGAATAAAATATAATTCGTGAAAATTGAATTAAATCGGTGAATTTAATATATCAATTCCAAACAAGTAATTTGTTGTTTTGTCGTAATGGTGTGTGCTTGATTTTTGTTATGTTAATTGTATAATAATTGCATGTGTAGTAGAAAATTTATAAATGACGCGTGATGCGATTAGAAAAATATAATTGTGGATAAAATAATGGGGACGTATTCTAGGGTGTCATATAGGATTTTTTAGGTGTTTTAAACCTTTAGAATGGTCTTGAGGTATAGATATATAAGTTGGGAGACTTTTGGGCTAGTCTGATTATGGGTTCAGGCCCATTCGGGGTCCAAAAGTTTGGGAATTTAACCCAACTTGGGATTAATGATCTAATTACCTATAATAAGAGGTTTAATAACTCCCTGGATATTTAATGTAAGAACCCCTGTCTACACTACTGAGAGAGAGAGAGAGAGAGGAGGCAAGAAGCCACAACAAGGAATTGAAGAAGGAGATTCAAAAGGAAAATCATCAACCGCGTATCCAGGTAAGAATTTTCTTGCTCAATTTAATGTTCAATTTGCTTATTGATTCATCTTAGTAAACCCCATAGGACTTCTGGGTTTTAGTTTGAAATTCAATGATTTATTGTTAGGGAGTAATCTTATGCTTATAGAGGATTAATTAGAATATTGGGTGTTAACTTAGAAATCTAGGATAACCGAATCCTTGAATTTGATGATAGATGCCTTAGGGTTCGTCGGATAAATTTGGAGAATCTTGGAATCACATGTAGAGGATTTTGATACATGTTTATGATCTGAAAATGTGTAACTTTGAACCCATATTATATGCCCTAAAAACTTATTTATACATAGTTAATATTGTGGAAGAAAATCTGGGCTAAGGGTCTTGATATATTCATATGAATTCTGGGCTTTGGGAAAGAAATTGATGTTGTTATATGGAATTAATCATTATAAGATGTGTAACTAAGTAGTAGGGACCCATTCACATGTTTATAAAAAGGAAATCATGATTACAATGGATCTTGGGGAAGAATTAAGAAATCCCATAATAAAGAAAACTGTCAGATCTGGGCTACTGCCATATTCTGAATCGATTTGACCTGGATGTGAATCGATTTGGATGTAAGAAAATCGATTCGGTCAAGAAACTGAATCGATTCGGTCCTAGGGGCTGGTTGAGTTGGTGCCGGGGTTAGTTTTAGGGTATTTTTAAAAGTTCGTACGAGTTGGTGGGACGGTGTTTGGGTCAATAATAAGTTTATTAAAAATGCAAATGTGGCACATATATTTATTGGAAAATTACATTTAACAAGATGGTTAGATAATATTTTAAAGACGAAGTAATTAATAATTAACTAGATGGCCAATTATTAATGGATGAATATCTGTGGACATCATGTGGGGTACTTTAGGTAATTATAGAGTAGTTACCTACACATATTATATGGGAATAGTAATATGTATTTATGTGTATCGGTTTGGACATACCAATGTTCGTGGACGATCCTATAAGATTGGGGTTTCACGTTTTTGGGACTGTAGAAACCACATTCTAGGACCCCCTAAGTCTCTCCTTAGGTCTCTAGCACCTCCCCATTCACTACAGACCCTAGGTCATACTCCGAGTACCGATCTAAAGGCTACCAGGCACTCTTGAGACCCGTTTGACTCCGATCAACTCTATTGATAGAGTGAAAGCTTAATGAATACTTAAAGGGCTTTGAATTCTCTTTTCAACGGCTTGCCTATGCGTGAATCGGCATAATGGTTTAGACGAACGGATCATTTACTACCAAAAATTGATCTGGAGTCCACTGGGCACTCCCAAGCCCCGATTTGACTCCAATCAACTCCATCTTCAGAGATAAAGCTTAATGGATACTATAAGGGCACCGAACCCCCTTTCCAATGGTCTACCTCGTGAGCGAAATGGCATAACCTTTCGGATGAATGATCTGCTTTCCCTCAAAAATTGATCTGGAGGCCATCGAGAGCTCCTGGGCTCCATTTGACCAAGATTAACTCTTCAGCTCGAATAAGACTGGATGAATCTTTGAAGGGCACTGAATACCCTTTCCAACGGTATACCCCGTGCGTGAATTATCCTTACGGTATGGACGAACGACTCATTTTACTCCATAAGGTCACCTGGCTCTTTCGGGACCCATTTAACCAAAGTCAACTCTACGAACCGAGCGAATCTATTTGAAACATCAAAGTACCTCACATAACCTTTAATACCACGTAATTTTAATGACTTTTAATGTGAGATTAATTAAAAATTTATGAGCAAAGTAAATGGGGATTAATGGGAATTGATATTGAGAAATTAATTGGGACTAATCCGGATTTAATATTACTAGAGATTAAAGTAATATGTGATTTTGACTACATGATTTTGAATATTACTTAGTGATATAAAAGTAATATGCAAAAATAATAATTATTTTCAGAAGCTACAAATACGACAATAATAGAAATTAAGTCGAGACGCGCTTATGAGTCGTGTCGGGACTAAAGTTGGGAACTAAAATGAAATTTATTTTAAGTCATTCGGATGATTATTTTGAGTGCGTTGTTGAGTTTGGAAGGGTTGAAATAGGCAAAAGAGTCTACCCGGGGATTTATTTTGAATCTCGGGTTAATTAGAAGATGAAAAGACACCCCGAAAGGTCATTTTAGTCATTTGCTTGGGAGATGAATAGTACCTACATTTTTTGTATTTTAGCTAACCTTGGAGACTTCTCATATACGTGAGTTTAGATGTACGTAAGATTCATTTCATCAAAACACGAAGTGAGGTCTTTTGAGAGAGAGAGTGAAAAGCCGTAGAGAGAAAGTGAAAGGTTATCTTGAGGAGAGGAATAGTTGCTTGGAAAGGAAGAGTCATCTAGGCCAAACTAAGGGGACAACCACCATATCTACACCTTGCACCACCACCGGATAGTCGGCGGAAAAAGAAAGAGGAAGTGCCAAACACTTGTCTTCACCAAAGGTTCAGACCTACACATAAGGCAAGTGTAATTCTTGCTCTATTTTGGTGCTTATATTATCCATGTTAGAATAGTATTTTCTTTTGTATTGATGAACTTATGAATTTGGGATTAAAATTATTGATAAATCAAGTTTAATGGATAGGCAAATTCATGTATCTGGAGATTTATACATGTACAGACTATGAACATGAAAATTGATGGGTTTATATGTAGAGGATTGATTTTTTTATTGAAGATAAGAAAATGATGTTAGGTATTACATGTAGATGAATGCTACTCATGTTGAATATGGAAATTTGATGATTTAGTTATGCAATGATAATTCTAAATTCTGGGTTTTTAAGAGGTATAAAAATGGAGGATTTAGATAAATCGGGATTTTAAGGATTTAATGGGTTTGATGATAATACCCTTATGGACATATAATTTTATGTTATTCTTAAGTGAAAATCACCCTTGAACATGTTAGAACATTATCAACAAATCTGGGTTTTGGGTAGAATATAATCCAGAAGGGTTTGGGTGTAAGAACTTGAAGAAAAATGTAGAAAACTGAGGTTGAAGACGAACTGGAATAACGTTGATCTCGTTTGAACGAGACATGCTGTCGTTCGAACGAGATATCTAGGTTTCTGACGAGATTCCATAATATTTGTTTTAGCCCAGAACAGTTTGAAGAATTGTGTTTTTAGCCCACAATAGGTTCTGAATAATTTTGGTACATTAACAAGGAGTGAGGGACTTGGGTTAATGTTCGAAAATTATATGAAATTGAGGAATAAAAATTATGTGAGAGATATCTACATAATAATAAAATGATTTAGAGATGAATAATCGTCATGACCAAGTACGGGTTAATATTGCTGATATATATATATATATGGGTACTTGGGATTATGTGAGTGATAACTACATAATAAATATACGATGATAATCGTGATTAACAAGTATGGGTGGTATTCGAGAAATACGACGGGTGCTTAGGGTAGGATGAAATCCTAATATGATATTGGTCGAGTATGTACCGAATTTTAAATAGGTTGATGTGTATGCCTATTGCTTGTTTAATTTATGTCTATGACATACCTAGCCTCCTTGCTATCGACGGGAGGTTTACGCGTAAGAGGGAAGTCATATCCTGATGAGCATTAAGGGGTATCTTTGACTTGTTGCCTCTGAACATAGAACTTAGGTTGGATTGCCATTAGTGAGAACAATGGTATTGAACCGTCTTTTGGGTGCGTAGGTATGTGCTTAACCCAAAGGCTTAGGACTATGTTCACCTCCACGGTTTGTGATTTTTTAATTATGGTTTGTGGGATATACCGAACATATGGTCCTTTTTACAGTGACGAGATGTACTCGGACATGATAGCAGAGTACGCATGCACCGCAGCTGAGCCTTGGGGTGCAGTTTAGTATATATATAATAGAGTGAATGTGTATATATACTTGTGATATTATCTACTGGGTGAATTAAGTAGACATAAAAGATAATGAAATCTGAAATGAATTAAGTAGGTGAATACTTAATTATATTGAATTGAAAAAGGGTTTATCCATGTTCTAAAGAAATTGGATATTTATGTTTTACCTGTATTGCGAGAGAAATACGTGGGATAGACATGGGCTATGGTTAGTTGACACTGATATGCACTAGTTAGCATAAGAATAGTAAGTAGTATGGTTTTAAGGTATGTTAGGTGTGCACTCGAGATGAGAGGTGAGGATCTCAAGAGAGAGTCCGATAAATCTAACATGTATATAATAATTGCTGAATATAGCATTTATTTACTTGGTGGTTTCTAAACTATTTTTACATCAAGCTCTAACCCATTTTCTTGCATATTCTCTTCTCTCTTGTATCTCCTATATCAGGTGTCCAGCTACAGGGACGCCAACCATAGAGGATTGAGATTTTTGACTATAGATGCTATGGAGTCTTGGACTTTGTTTAGACGCTTTCATATTCGGTGATTCATACTATGTAGTTGGTCTTTCATTTAGGACATGTTTCCCAAGAGGATTCTAGTCATTTCTTCGCTATCTTAGACATATTACTTTCTTATGTCGATTTTGGTACATTTAATTTGTGATGGGATTATTGTATTGAGATATTTAAACTGGAGAGTTTTATTCCAGTTGCATTTCATTCAGTTTTGATATCACTAAGTTGTTATATTATGTTATATGGTTTATGTTTTAAAAGTGGAAATTTTATTTATAATAAAATTTGAATAATTTAACACCTGCTTAATTGGATATTAGGTGATTAAATAAACAAAAATATTTTTTGATAGTGATGCTAAGAGTGAACCAACTGTAAATTCTATTTTAATTGGGTATAGGACTGATCACCCTGTATTTAATTAAGGGGGGGTGTTATAGGTGGAATGAGAGCATCAGGTTCTAGAGTCTTTTTCGATCTGAACGATTTATTATGCTTTCAGCTTAGCGTTCTTTGATATAGAGCCCTATCATTAGGACCGTTGTATCTTTATTTGCGCATATACGATCTTCAACTATTCTTTGAAATTTAAATTGAATACTGATGAAATTTTTCTCTCATTCCAGATGCCTCCTTGACGTGCACCTCAGCCGGCCCCAGCTCAAGGTTCAATGAATGCTGCAAAAGTTGCTGCCATTGTTGCTCAGGCCGTCAATGCAGCTATAGCTATTGTTCAATAGACTCCAGCACAGGCACCAACTGTGCCACCCACACCAAGTTAGGTGTTTCCTACTACTTGGGAACGTGTTAGGGGTGCTTTTCAAAAGGCGCATCCACCCGAGTTTCAGGGAAATTCTGATGTCTTGACTGCTGGCTAATGGAAGAAGAAAATCCAAGGGCACTTGAATATGTTTGAATGCACAGAGGTTTAGCGCCAGATACTATCTACATTTAAGCTAGTTGGGGAAGCTCTAAAGTAATGGGAATCTATTACCACAACCGAGGAGAGAGATACTATGACTATCCAGGACTTCTGTGTACGGTTTGACCGTAAATACTTTCCCTCCACCGTTTAGACTGAGATGAGGCAAAAATTACTCGACCTAACCCAGGAAGGGAGGAGAGTGGTAGAATATGAGGAGGATATTACTCGACTGGTTAATTTGGTACCAGAAGAGGTACCTATTAAAGAAAAGAGAATTTAGATGTTCACAGATGGCCTGAACATTGCATATTTACGTAGATGTTCTTAATGTTGTGATGCTTCACTGCCAAGATAACCTCTTATATGCTAAGGGTGGCAAGCGGGTATTGAGTCGAGCTAGTAGGATAAGACTGGTGGGGACAGTTCTAGCGGGATCAGAGTCAGCAGCGCCAGGGAGAGCAGGTTTCCCAATTGGGGGACTATGCTAAGCGTTTATGATCTGGAGGATTTTGTTTTGGTCAAGGGGGTAACAGGTAGGGGAAGTAGGGCCAAGGGAGAGGTGGTAACATCCAGCAAGGACAAAATGGGGGAATTTTACTGGCAGATGTTTCGTGTGTGTCAAGACTGGCCACAAGAGATATGATTGTCCTGATAAGGGAAAATTTTCTCAGTAGGGTACTCATCAGGAGCCACAGAGACCAGTATTTTCACCAGCCGCTATCCTAGCACTAGCTCAGGTGCCAGTATTACCTACCATTCCAGCAGGGAAAGTACGGGCGTGTGTATAACGTCCATCGGGCAGCAGTTCAGCAACCATTACCCGCGATTAAGGGTATATTTTCTATCTATGGGGATATGAGGCGAATTTTCTTCGACACGGGGGCCTCACATTCATTTGTATCCACTAGATTTTCACGGTCCATAGGGTTACTAGACTTGGCCGACAGCATTGTTACTTATGTGGACTTACCAACAGGGAGTGGGGACAACCCACGACACCAACAGAGGTGCACAGTTTCTTAGGATTGGTCGATTATTATAGACATTTTATCCGAGGTTTATCAAATATTGAGGGTTCGATGACAAATCTAACCCATAAGGGAGTACCATTTGTTTGGGATAATGCGTGTCAGTTAGCATTCGATGAGCTGAAAGATAAGTTGACTTCATCACCTGTACTAGCACTGCCCAAGCCAGGAGTGGAGTACTTAGTTTACATTGATGCATCATTACGAGGGCTTGGTGGAGTATTATAGTAGGATAAGAAGGTTGTAGCTTATGCCTCTAGAAAGATTAAGCCTCATGAGAATAATTACCCACCCACGACTTGGAGCTTGCAGCAGTCGTGTTTGCTCTTTGGATATGGAGACATTATTTATTGGGGGAGAAATTTTGCCTATTCATCGCGGGAGTTAAACATGCGTCAGCGCAGGTGGCTTGAGTTCATGAAGGATTATTAGTTTGAGATACATTACCACCCGGGGAACGCTAACTTGGTAGTAGACGCATTGAGCCAAAGGCCGGTAGGTGAGTTGACCGCAATGTGGAAGGCAAAATAGAAGGAACTGGGACGTCAGGATGCAGTTGCCCAATCCTTTATGTCAGTCATGACTGTTACACCTCATATTGTGTAAAGGTTAATTTAGGTTTAGGCAACATATCCATTTTGTTAGGAGAAAATTTGATAACTTTTAGTCGGGGGAGCAGAGTCTTACTCAGTGAGTTCAGATGGGGGTGTGGATTTGTGACATGCGGTGATGATCAGGTCGCACGAATCTAGATTTATGGTACATCCCGGTGGGGATAAGATGTACCAAGATATGCAATGGCAATATTGGTGGAGCGGGATGAAAAGAGAAATTATTGAGTCCGTCTCTAAGTGTGTCACTTGTCAGTTAGTGAAAGTGGACCATCAGAAGCCTGTTGGGTTTCTTCAGCCACTAGAGATCCCAATGTGGAAATGGGTGAGCATTTTCGTGGACTTCATCACAGGGTTACCTACTTCTAAGAGGGGTCACGATTCTATATGGGTGATTTTGGATCGATTGACTAAGGTAGCTCACTTTTTGCCAGTTCGAACTGATTACTCTACAAGACAGTTCACCCAGATTTTTATAGCCGAGATAGTGAGGTTACATGGGGTACCGCTTAATATTATTTTCAATCGGGATAAGATTTTTGTATCCCAATTTGGGAGAGTTTTCATGAGGCCATGGGTACCGAGGTGCGTTTGAGTACGACCTATCACCCGCAGACAGAGCATATAAATCAGATGTTAGAAGATATGCTGCATATGTGTATCCTGGACTTTGGGGGAGCTTGGGAGAAGTACCTTCCACTAGTGGAGTTTGCGTATAATAGCACCTATTAGTTCACCATCGATATGGCTCCATTTAAGGCACTTCATGGTAGACGTTGTCATTCTCCTGCATGTTGGTTAGAGGTGGGGGACAACAAGCTACTTAGGCCAGAGGTAATTCAGGACACGTCTGCCAGGATTGAAATGATTCGGAGTCGTATTCGGGTAGCCGAAGATAGATAGAAAAGCTACGTCGATGCAAAACGGTTCTTTCGGGAATTCAATGTGGGGAACCAGGTGTTATTGTGGGTATCTCCTACGAAGGGGATCATGAGATTTGGAAATAAGAATAAATTGGCGCCCATATATGTAGGACCATTTCCTATAATTGAGAGAGTTGGACTGGTTTCTTATAGATTGGTGTTATCGGAGCACTTGCGTAGGATACATGATGTGTTCCATATTTCTTTGCGAAGGAGATATCTTCGAGATTAGTTGGATCACACTCATGTTGCATTAGAGGAGATCGATTTGCAGCTAGATAGTTCTTACAAGTAGAGAACGATAGAGATCTTGGACCATAGCGAGGGACGGTTGAGATCAAAAGTAGTTTCATTGGTGCGTGTCCTGTGGGAGAACCATAACATTGAGGAGTCTACTTGGGAGCGCGAGGATGAGTGCGCGACAAATACCCGGAGTTATTTTTACCAAGTATGCTTTTATTTACCGAATTCCGGGATGAAAATCCGATATAAGGGGGGAAGTATGTAATATTCCGTAATGACTTTTAATATGAGATTAATTAAAATTATATGGGCTAACTAAATGGGGATTGATTGGAATTAATATTGAGAAATTAATTAGGATTAATCCGAATTTAATATTACTAGAGATTAAAGTAATATATGATTTTGACTACATGATTTTGAATATCACTTAATGATATAAAAGTAATATGTGAAAATAATAATTATTATCGAAAGCTACAAATACGGCAATAATAGAAATTAAGTCGAGACACGCTTATGGGTCATGTCGGGACTAAAGTTGAGAAATAAAATGAGATTTATTTCTAAGTCATTCGGATGATTATTTTGAGTGCGCCATTGAGTCTGGAAGGGTCGAAATAAGCAGAAAATTCTACCCGGGGATTTGTTTTGGGTCTCGGGTTAATTGGAAGATGCAAAGACACCGAAAGGGCATTTTACTAATTTTGCTTGGGAGATAAATAGTACCTATGTTTTTTGTCTTTTAGCTAACCTTCAAGAATTATTATATATGTGAGTTTAGATGTACGTAATATTCATTTCATCAAAACACAAAGTGAGGTCTTTTGAGAGAGAGTGAAATGCCTTAGAGAGAAAGTGAAATGTTATCTTGAGGGGAGGAAGAGTTGCTTGGAAAAGAAGAGTCATCTAGGGAAAACTAAGGGGACAACCACCATCTCTACACCTTGCACCACCACCGGATAGTCGGAGAAAAAAGGAAGAGGAAGTGTCAAACACTTGTCTTCACCAAAGGTTCAGACCCACACATAAGGCAAGTGTAATTCTTGCTCTATTTTGGTGCTTATATTATCCCTTTTAGAATAGGATTTTCTTTTAGATTGATGAAATTATGAATTTGGGATTAAAATAATTGATAAATCGAGTTTAATGGATAGGCAAATTCATCTAGTTGGAGATTTATACATGTAGAGACTATGAACATGGAAATGGATGGGTTTTATATGTAGAGAATTTATTTGTTTATTGAAGATAAGAAAATGATGTTAGGTATTGCATGTAGATGAATGCTACTCATGTTGTATATGGAAATTTGATGATTTATTTATGAAATGATAATTATAAATTCTGGGTTTTTAAGAGGTATAAAAATGGAGGATTTAGATAAATTGGGATTTTGAGGATTTAACGAGTTTGATGATAATACCCTTGTGAACCGATGAGTTTGATGTTATTCTTATGTGAAAATCACCCTTGAACATGCTAGACCACTGTTAACAAATCTGGGTTTTGGGTAGAATATAATCCAGAAGGGTTTGGGTGTAAGAACTCGAAGAAAAATGTAGAAAACCGAGGTTGAAGATGAACTTGAATGACATTCATCTCATTCGAACGAGACATGCTGTCATTCGAACGAGATGCCATCTCGTTTGAACGAGATTTTTGGGTTTCTGACGAGATTTCAGAATATCTGTTTTAGCCCAGAACAGTTTGGAGAATTGTATTTTTAGCCCACAGTAGGTTCTGAATAATTTTGGTACATTAACAAGGAGTGAGGGACTTGGGTTAATGTTGGAAAATTATATGAAATTGAGGAATAAAAATTATTTGAGAGATATCTACATAATAATAAAATGATTTAGAGATGAATAATCGTCATGACCAAGTACGGATATATATATATATATATATATATATACGGGTACTTGGGATTATGTGAGTGATAACTACATAATAAATATACGATGATAATCATGATTAACAAGTACGGGTGGTATTCGAGAAATACGACGGGTACTTGAGGTAGGATGAAATCCTAATATGATATTGGTCGAGTATGTACCGAATTTTAAATAGGTTGATGTGTATACATATTGATTGTTTAATTTATGTGTATGACATACCTAGCCTACTTGCTATCGATGGGAGGTTTACGCATACGTGGGTAGTCATATCTTGATGAGCCTTAAGGAGGATCTTTTACTTGTTGGCTCAGAACATAGGACTTAGGTTGGATTGCCATTAGTGAGAAAATGGTATTGGACGGTCTTTTGGGTGCCTATGTATGTGTGTAGCCCAAAGGCTTAGGACTATCTTCGCCTTCACCATTTGTGATTTGTTAATTATGGTTCGTGGGACATACCGAACCCGTGGTCCTTTTTACAATGACGAGATGTGCTGGGAGATGATAGCAGAGTACACATGCACCGCAGCTGAGCCTCGGGGTACAGTTTGGTATATATATAATATAGTGAATGTGTATATATACTTGTGATATTATCTATTGTGTGAATTAAGTAGACATAAAAGATAATGAAATCTGAAATGAATTAAGTAGGTGAATACTTAATTATCTTGAATTGAAAAAGGGTTTATCCATGTTCTAAAGAAATTGGATATTTATGTATTACCTGTATTGCGAGAGAAATACGTGGGACATATATGGGCTATGGTTAGTTGGCACTGATATGCACTAGTTAGCATAAGAATAGTAACTAGTATGGTTTTAAGGTACGTTAGGTGTGAACTCTAGATGAGCAGTGAGGATCTCAAGAGAGAGTCCGATAATCTAACATGTCTATCATAATTGCTGAATATAGCATTTATTCACTTGCTGTTTTCTAAACTATTATTACATAGGGCTCTAACCCATTTTCTTACATATTGTCTTCTCTCTTGTATCTACTATATCAGATGTCTAGCCACAGGGATGCCAACCATAGAGAATTAATATTTTTGACGAGCTATGGATGTTATGGAGTCTTGGACTTTGTTTAGACGCTTTCATATTCATTGATTCCTACTCTGTAGTTGATCTTTCATTTAGGGCATGCCACCCAAGAGGATTCTAGTTATTTCTTCTATATCTTAGACAAATTAATTTCTTATGTCAGTTTTGGTACATTTAATTTGTGATGGGATTATTGTATTGAGATATTTAAACTGGAGAGTTTTATTCCAGTTGCATTTAATTCAGTTCTTATGTTACTGAGATGTTATTCATTACGTGAATGGATGTGTTATATGGTTTATGTTTTAAAAGTGGAAGTTTTATTTATATTAAAATTTGAATAATTTAACACCTGCTGAATTGGATATTAGGTGATTAAATTACCAAAAATGTTTTTCGACAGTGATGCTTAGAATGAACAAACCGTAAATTCTGTTTTAATTGGGGATAGGACTGACCACCCGGTATTTAATTAAGCGGGGTGTTACATAATCTTTTTAACAGTCCACCTTGTGCGTGATTGTGACTTGTGGTTTGGACAAACGATCAATTACTGTCTGATAATCTCCCGTCCAAAGGACCAACGGGCGCTTCTAAGCCCCGTTTGACCTAAAATCAACTCCTAGACCTGGGAGATTCCCATAGGACTCTTGAATGTCTCTAAATTACCTTTCTAAAGGGATGCCCCGCGTGTGATTTGGATTTATGAATTGTGTTCTGCGATCGTTTTGCCAAAATAATTCTGCACGAGACTACCGATTGGCAGGTCCATTTCCCTACCAATTGGCAGTGTGTCTAGGGTCACCTATTGATTGACAAGGCTAGGGATATGCCGATAGGTAGTCTCCCCAATCTATGTAAGGAGGTAATGATATCACTTCTAAGATAGACCTCATATCCATCAATATCAATGATCTCAGCAATATTCTTCTGCAATCAACGAAGTTCCCTTGTGTGAAATTCCTTTCCATCTTTCATTCCCATCATTTTCATACTCAATTTAGCAAAAATATCATTCTCTCTCATCCAACATTCATCTCAATTTACAAGGGAGATCATCAAGGATCAAGATCAAGCCTCAAGTCTCTAAAGAATGTCCAAACATCCTTCTCTCTCTAATTTTTTTATTTCGCATTAGTTATATACGTTCTCAATTTATATTGTACTTTAGATCATACACATTAACCTCTCATCCTTTATTAGTTATATTTCACATACTTTATTTTCTACAAAAAAAATCTAAAACAAAGAAAAAGAGGTTTACGCCTATAAATTCCAACGGGATTATTCACCACATTTTCTCAAAACTAAAATAATTTTTTTACACACACACATAATAAACTTTCATTTGAATCTATGGGATAAGCCCCACCCTTGTGCCGCATGTGAACTATGTGAACTTTGATGCCTTTTTAGGCTACGTAGGCGTTTCTAGCTAAAGCCTGAGACTCGAGTCTAATTTTCCAATTTTCTTATTTTCATCTTTCGCCTATCTTATTTATGTATTATTCATATATATCATCCTTGTGATTCATACTTGCGCGTCTTATCAAACAAATATTATTGTTCTATTATGATGATCAATATCTCGATAAGCGCATGCATCATGGTTTGAAATTATTATTTTGGGAACATCCTTTGGATGACCTCACTCTATCCTTTCCATGATATGAGTCGAATGATTTCAATCTCCATTTATATATACACATGCACACACGTCACGGAGAAATTAAGCAAAATAGTAACATAAGCCCATGAGAGACCGAAAGGGTGGGATGGGTGCTTAAAACCTTCCCATTCCATAACTTAGTCCCCGAACCCCTGAACTATTTATTTTGTAAGCTTCAGTTTGTCTTTGATGCTGCTCTCTCGAGGCGGCGACATGTTATTTTGCTTGTTTTGTGCAAAATAGCCGACGACACCATATCTTTACATCACTCCACGCCGATAATGTCCGACGCTCTCCTAAAAAAGGGCGCGAGACCTTCTTCCCCCTCTCCAACCACCAACCCCCTCCCCCCCCCCCCCCCCCCGAGAAGAAGGGAAAAGCCCCAAGGGATGGCCACAGGGATTGTAGAACACGTTGGCATAGGTGGGCTAGACGTTGTGTAGGTGATTATGAGTACTACATAGCAACGCCATCTATGAGAGGTAGGTCTTAATGATGGGATCCTTTGTTACCGTTGGGTATGGGCCGTGAACTGTTGTACTGCGTAAGGACTGCACCATTTATTTGTGTTTTGTGATGTCTGACTTGGATAGAGACTTCCTTTGAACTTGCCAATAGAGCAAGAATAAGACACCACTGGTAGATGCCTTTGCGTGTCGCATATATGGAAGGACATATATAATTACCCAAATTAAATGAGATTAATTCATTTGTCTAAGAATGTAGACAGTAAATTACAGACCCTTACCATGTTGAGCATAATAGATGTTTATGTCACTTTCATGAGATATATAAGGCTGGAATACCTTGGGCTTTGATAACTGAATATAGTCGACTTCGTGTTAGCATTTGATCATAGCTAATTCATTTAATATTAAATTGACATGGTTGTCATATATATTATTTCAGAACTTGTTTGGATGCGGGTAATATCGCACTTAGTTGAGGGGTGAGATGTTAATCGCATGTGAGTGACGATGGGGGATATTTACTTTGAATCGACTGTATTTATTGCACTTTAAATTGAATAAGTTAATTCTTGCAAATCTAGGGCTCTGACCCAAATTTAATTATTTTCACCCCTAAGTGCTTCTCGACAGGGATAGTAGGACTGTTGATGTATCAACCTTACGGTCTCATTTGCTCATTGTATACACCCCATTCGGTTACCTCATAAACTCTCCTTAGGTCCCTAGCACCTCCCTTCATCACTGCAAACCCAGGTCATACCCCGAGTACCGACCTAGAAGCGATCGGGCGCTCCCAGGCTCCTTTTGACCAAAAATTCAAACCCCTTAGATAGAACGAGACAGAATTAATATTCAAAGGAAACTGAATTCCCTTTCCAACAGTCCATCCCGTGTGCGATTCCGACTTACCATGCGGACGAACGACCCATTTTCCCCGAAACTCGATCAAGAGGCCACCGGATGCTCTCGATCTTCGTTTAACCTAAGTCAACTCTTTAGATCGACCGAGATTGAATGAATCTTAAAAGTTCACTAAAACCCCTTTCCAATGCCCCCCCGTGCGCGATTCGGACTTACGGTACGAACGAACGATCTGTTTTACTCCGAGAGGTCACCAAATGCTTCCAGGGCCTAATTGACCAAAGTCAACTCTTCAAACTGGATCAAACTCTTTGGAATATTGAAGTACATCTCCTAACCTTTACAACGGTCCACCCCATGAGCGATTCGGACTTACCATGCGGACGAACGATCCATTTGCGTGCGACTATTCCTCGTCCAAAGGACCGATGAGCGCTTCCGAGCCACACTTGACCCAAAGTCAACTCCCAAACCCAGGATCGGTACAAAGGACTTTCAAAGGTCTCTGAATTAACTTTCCAACGGTCTACCTCATGCACGATTTGGATCAACGGCTTGCACTCTGCGATCGATTTTCTGAAAAGGCCATAAAGACATTGCCAAACGGCAGGTCCCAGACCCTGCCTATCGGCAGTGTGCCTTAACACACCTATCGATTGGAAGGACCAGGGCCATGCCGACCAGTAATGCCTTGGGCCTATAAAAAGGAGGCATTGACCTAATTACAAGAGAAGCCCAGATCAGAAACATATCACTCTCAGCAAATCCAGAAAACCTCTCTCAAAGTCAACGTGATTTATACCTCCAAATCCCTTTCCCACCTTCACTTTTAATCATCCTTTTCATCAAACTCGGTGAATTCATTACCCTCCATCATCATCCAAGTGCAAGGGCTCCTCTCCAACACTCAATCTCCAGCTCAAGATCTTCAAGAAGGTCCAATTTTCTCAATTCTCTCCTTAAATTCTCATAAATTTACATTAATTTGTTTTATTATTTAGCGCTTTTATTCTCTCATCTCACATATCCTAATATACGTTTTACCAGTATTATTGCACATTTCTTATTTTCATACAAATAAAAAAATCCAAAAAACAAGAAAAAGAGGGTTTGCTCATAAATTCCAAACGGGAATTCTCACACTTTTCTCACAACTAAAACACTTTTTTACATACACACACAAATAAGAGAATCCCCCGATTGGATTTATGGGATAAAACACACCCCTCATTTTACATACGAACTACGTGGACTTTGATGCCTCTATAGGCTACATAGGCATCTCGGGGTAAAACTCGAGACTCGAGTCCTATTTTTTACTCTTTTTCCATTTTATATTGTCTCTAAATTCAATTCTCGTGGATTACATATATTTATATATATATATATATTTGATCTTAGCGGCGTATTATTCCACATACGTTATCGTTCCATTATAACAATCAACGCAAGGATAATCGCGTAAATCCTATTTTCTAATATTATTTCTATGAACCTTCCTACGGATGACTCGCTTTATCTCTCCCATGATACAAGCCGAGGATTCCTATCTCCACTATATATACACATGCACATATATCACGGGGAAAATAAAGGAAAATAGCAAAAATCCATGAGAGACCGTCAGGGCGGAATGGGTGCCTAACACCTTCCTGTTTCGTAACTTAGCCTCCGGACCCTTTTCGAATCATTTTGGTTTCATATGCATCAGTATGTCTTTGGATGCTGTCCTTCGGGATGGCTCCCTTTCTTTTGTCTGTTTTGAGTAAAATTGACTGGCGACTCCATCTCTCTACATTTTTCAACTCATCAATGACGTCGGCCGAAGCGCTCCCGAGAGGGACACACGGGACCTAGGATCCTCACTCTACCTGCCCGTCGCGAGGATCGGGGATGGCCACAGGGGCGACTCTGCTGGGGAACTGCTATGTTTATTTTGAGGGCTAGACTCTATTTACATGGGTGTTTTATTTTCTTATATATCCCCCTATTTGCATGTTCCCCTTTACTACTCATGTGTACCTCATGCTTATGCTTCTATTCATGCACTTGTAGAATATTCTCCATGTACACTTCGCACCACTTGCACCTAGGATCACATATATCCTCATGTTGCACTCATCTCCCATACTTGGTATACCATTGGTACTCATACTTTGCTCCCCGTTTGGAATGATCAAGAAAGACACTCGCATCATAAGATACTAATAAGAGAATCATGCATGATTGACATGACATCACCAAAGAGCATTGTTATTGACCAAATTCTACCCAGTAACTGGAGGGTCACTTCATGATGGGTGCTGGTCCGGCAGGGCGCAGTTAGCCTAAGGATATGACTCCCACCTTCCATTGGCCAAGTACCTTCGACGTATATCTAATGGTTCCCCCGCATCGTACTGCTTGACCAAAGTCATGACAGGAGGTATATCGCAGGGAACTCATTCACGTATGCCAAGTATATCGAAGTCACTCTCACACGTACCGTCCCCATGAGGTATATGGTGAGGCAATTCACGTACACTCATGTCTATCAAATGGCTTGTCCACACGTACCGATTGCCCACAAGAGCAAGACGTATATCATGGAAGTCATGCCAAAGGGGGGAACCCTTTCCGATTCACCCAACCAACTGCATACCCGCATATAGGTGTCAAGCATAGGACACGCATAATAAATTGCCGATTTCAACCCAAAACTCCGCCGAAATTTCAGGTTGGCCTGCCGCCCAAATTTTTGCGCATTTTCAAAATGGGACCCTGTCCGTGAGCCTGGTCAAAAGTCCAGGCATAGCTTTGCATATGTTACAAACCCAATCTTTCCAGGCTCGGGTCCCATTCGACATTTCATTTTACATTTAGGAGAATTTAATACAAGTGAGAACATAATAATTATAATAATGATGTTGAGATCGTCTCCCAAAAACATTTCTCCTTTCTTTATCAAAAATCCAAAAAAAAAAACATTTCTCCTTTCTTTATTAAAAATCCAAAAAAAAAACATTTCTCCTCTCTTTATTAAAAAGCCAAAAACACTTTGTCTTCCAATCTCAAAAAGAAAAAAAAATGCCAAAAATATTTTCATCCCTTTTTTCTCAAAATAAATCCCATTTTACGCCTTTTCAGGTCGATCGCATGCCCTTGGCCTGGCTCCTTATTGGCTTCGGTCTTCAGTCAAATCACCCCGAAGTTCTGTTCGTTCCCCTATTACTTCTTCCGAGTCTGGTATCCATCCTCTTTCCATGGATAACCCAAATCAAGCACCCGTTGTGCAGCCGAATCTGACGGTAGTTCTAGCTCTGCTCATGTCCAAGATTGACAACCTCCATACTGAGGTTAGAGAGATACAATGAAACCAGGTTCCCATTCCTTAAGATCCCGAGGCCCTGTTCCCTCGTGCTATGGATCCACTCAAACCTATCTGGGTTCTCAAAGAGTATCAACACGCTCCACGTGCCCCTGCTGTTATTGGGCCGCTGCCTGCCCAGCTTCTGATGCCAAACCTTGTCCAACATGGGGCCAACTTGCCTATGATCATTGATTCGAAAGAGGAGGAGTTGAACAAGGTTAAAGAAGACCTCAAAATTCTCACTAAAAACTTTGACCAAGTCAGAATCTCTGGGAATTACATGGACTACACCCACATGTCTCATTATCCTAAAGCGAGGTTACCCGGGACGTTCAAAATGCCAAATATAGAGAAATTCGAAGGAAGTGGACCCCCGATTGTTCATCTTCATATTTATCACCGTTCCATGACTCTCCTAGGGGCTTCTGAATAAGTGATGGCCCAAATGTTTTAGCAAACTTTGAAGGGTAGTGCCCTCCGATGGTTTTTATCTCTCGAGGAGTCTAGAATCCGTAGCTGGGAGGATGTGGCTCGAGAATTTATGTCGCAGTACAGGTACAATGAAGAGCTTGAGATCACCCGTCGTGATTTAGAGCTTTCAAAAAAGAACTATGGGGAATCAGTCAGTAACTTCATAGCCCTATGGAGAGAAAAAGAAGCTATCATGACCCATCGGCCTTCCGAGGAAGAACAAGTCAGTATAGTGAAGAAGAACTTCTTTCCCTATGTTTGAGCAACCATGGGAGGACAATACTATCCTCACTCCCGAACACTCAGAGAAGAGGGAGTAAAAATCGAGGAGAGTATGGATAAAATAGATGTTGAACCAATGAAGGTGTCCGGACAGTTCACCCCCAGAAAATATGATAAGCCTGCCAGTGCTACAGTCTCAACCATCAACAACATCTCTCAACCGACCACTTCATGGTCACCAGAAAGTCATCCTGTCCCAGTCCGAAAAGAATACACTGAGCTTCATACTCCCCTCTCCAAAGTTTATAAAGCCTTGTTAAGCCGAAACCTTATCAAACCCTTGGATCCCCGTCCTTTGCAAAATCCACTCCCAAGAAACTTCAAGGCAGATGCCCATTGCGCCTTTCACCAAACAGCTGGCCATACCACCGACCAATGCTTCCACCTCTGAAACGTAATCCAAGGTCTAATTGACCAGGGTACCATTGCCCCACCAGCTAATCCTAAGCCAAACACTACTCACAAGCCACTCCCAAATCAAGCCAATGCCATCTTCCTAGAAGAGAACCCATAATTTGATCCCTCAACTCAAATCACACCCATACACTCTCACAAACCTCTCCAAACCTGCCCACATTTCCTCCTACACCCTGCTAGTCTCACTGATCAGGCATTGTCACTCCTTACCAGAGCATGCATCGCTGTCCGCACCCGTTCTGAAAATGGAAGTATGGAATTACCAGAAGTCTTAAACCAACTTCTAGAGTCCGGGCTGAAATTGCCCTCATGGATGATCATTGATTGCCAGAGATTCAGTACGCTATTATTAAAAGCATGGAAATGGTCTCAAGAGTCAGACAGTTGGGTAGTATCAACCGATGAAGTCAGATTGGATGACGTTGTCCAGATCATGGAAGAATTATTCAGGCAAACCAATGATATTTGCAGTATGACCAAGTTACTTGATACTTTAAAGATACAAGGGCGCCTAGTCCCTTCACCCTTACATATCCCCACATGATGGGAAGACCTGTATGAAGAAGCCATCAAAGTTGTAGAATGAATGGACTTTATATGGAAAGACATAATTATTACCACCGGATGGGGGGAAGAGTTTGAAGATTCAAATGAAGAGCAAACTGGCCCGGTAGTTGACATGTATGGGATGATATCATTTGAAGAACTCTTCCCAAAAAGTAAATAAGGTGGCAGAACAACTCGAGACCGACGAGGAAATGGGATTCAGGTTCTTCCCTTCTTCAGTAAATCACATGACCAGATCAGGGAGGCAGTGCCAGATTCTAAGTTCACTATCGGCCAATAACAAGGGGAAAGGAGTTGAAAACCTCCTTATGCCAGAAATTAACCTCGAGGAAAGAAAGATCCTCGATTAACTGAAGAAAACTCAAGTTAACATCACCTTATAGGGGATTTTCATGTCTTCCCAGCTGCACAGAAATGCTTTGATCAAGATGCTCATGGAACCCACAGTTCCTCCCTCTACCACACCAGATGAAGCAGTAAATTTGGTCGGATCCTTGACCTCTACCCGAATGCTATCCTTTTCCGAAGAAGAAATCCCTAAGATTGGGCCAAAGCACAATCATGCACTCAACATCTCCATCGAAGTTATGGGGAAGGTCGTAGCACTCTCTCTTGTCGACAATGGATCTGCTTTGAATGTATGCCCACTAAGAATATTCAAATGTTTAGTCCTGAAAGAAAGTGACCTCGCTCCAACCTTCGTTGTTGTACGTGCCTACGATAATACTCGTCGAGAGGTGATGGGGTCTATAAATCTTATAATAGGGGCTGGCCCTATAAACCCTGTCGTCGAATTCCAAGTTATTGACATCCCAACTTATTTCAATATGTTGCTAGGATGACCTTGGCTCCACAGTATCAAGGGTGTGTCTTCCTCACTCCATCAAAAATTGAATTTCTTCGCCAACGGATGGGTCATCACCATTTTGGGCGATAACGACAATGTCGAGGGTGCAAGTACTAGCAGTCCAATTCGTGAGATACAGCACGAGTCAAATGATATGCTCCTATCAGGATTTCGAGTTGAACCACCTCTACTCCCGGTAGGGGACGACTTCAAAGAAAGGGTTTGTCCAGAATACGACCCTCATGGCAACGTTAATGTGATTCAGATGTTCATAAACATGCACTTCATGCCTGGACTGGGGCTAGGACAAAGACAACTAGGTATACTTGAGCCAATTGAACTAAAGAAAGGTTTCCCTCCTTGTGGTTTGGGGTATCAACCGCCAGAACAAGAGCTCAGAATGATCCGCCAGTCTCGACTCAAGAGGAGACTAAACTGCATCCAGACTATCCCAGGTGACTCCTTGAATGGAAGATTCATCAAAAAGGGCAAAGACTTCCCCTTTTGCGGATTCCCTGAACCATGGTATGACCATATAGATAAGAAGATGAAGCCTGGAATGGAGATCTTTTTCCAAGACGGCTACCCATGGGCCGAGAGTTCCCAACACCATGTACAACTGCTTATCAAAGATACCGAAGAGACTAAGGAAAGTGACTTCGAAGATTCCTTCAACTTATAGACACTGGGTCTAACACTCTGCATGATTCACTCAGGCACTACATCACTGGATCCATCCCAACTGATTAAAGCTGCTAATACACCTCTCCTCAACTGGCATGTTGCGCCAGTTCTACCTGTTGAAATCCCCCATAATCCTAATGTTTACCCCATTTCTTCTTCTTTTGTCTATCCTTGCTCAAATGTAATCGAGTTCTCCTTTGATGAGGTTCTCAATGCTATTTTTCCTATCAATGGAATAAATGAAGATTTTGAGTATCTTGTTGTGCCTTACATTAATGGTTTAGATTATAATTAAACTTTTGATGATGATGATTTTGAAAATGAACAATTCTTAACTGATCTAAATAAGGTTAATAATAAACAACATAACCGCATTCAAGTTAATAAAGAAGAGACTATTATTATTAACCCCGATTCTAGTAGCCAACAGCGCAAGATTCGGATAGGGGCTACCCTTGACGAACATGAGCGTGCACAACTCGAAGAATTGCTTAAGGAATTTGTGGATGTCTTCGCATGGTTCTATGACGATATGATTGACATTGATCCAGAAATAGCTCAACCTGAGATCCCCACTCTTCCAGATAACAAGCCGGTCAAAAAAAAGTTGAGAAAGCTCAGCACCGAATGGTCGCTCAAGGTCAAAGAAGAGGTGGTCAAACAGTTGAACGTAGGCTTTATTCATGTGATCGAATATACCACATGGCTAGCCAACATAGTGCCTATGCCGAAATCAAGAGGGAAGGTTCAGATTGTGTAGACTACCGGGACTTGAACAAATCCTCTCCAAAGGATGATTATCCGTTACCCAATATCGATATGATCTTGGACAACACATCCGGTCATGCTCTCAAGTCATTCGTCGACGGGTTTTTCGGATACAACCAAATCTAAATGCACCCAGACCATTAAGAAAAAACCACGTTCATCACCCTATGGGAAACCTTTTGCTACACTGTTATGCCATTTGGTTTCAAGAATGCTGGGACTACCTACCAAAGGGCCGCTACAACCATCCTGCATGATCTGATTCACAAAGAAGTTGAGGTCTATGTGGATGATATGATTATCAAATCCAAGACTAGAGAAGGTCATGTTCCCACTCTCCAAAAGTTCTTCAAACGACTACGACAGTATCAGATGAGACTCAATCCCCAGAAATGCGTCTTCGGCATTACAAAGGGGAAACACTTAGGATTCATGGTCAGTAAGAAGGGGATAGAAGCAGATCCTGCCAAGCTGAAAGACATATTTGAGATGCCACCTCCCCGAATAGAGAAAGAAGTCCGAGGATTCCTTGGGAAATTACAATACATCAGTTGGTTCATTATCCTGTTAACCTCCATTTGCGAACCTATTTTCAAACTTCTCTGAAAGGATTTAACCAAGATTTGGAACGAAGCCTACCAAGAAGCCTTCAAACGAATCAAACAATATCATACCCAACCCTCGGTACTCATGCCACCACAACCTAGTCTCCCCTTGCTCCTATACCTAACCATAACCGACACTGCAGTTGGGGCTCTGCTAGCCCAATACCTTGAAGATTCCTGCAAAAAAAGAGCCATCTATTATGCCAGTCACAAATTGGTCGGGTACGAAGTCAACTACACTATTTTGGAAAAGGCATGTGCCGCGCTTGTCTAGGTCACCCAAAAGTTACGACACTACATGCTCGCCTTCACCATCAAACTTGTATCCCGAATGGACCCCATCAAATACCTGCTTGAGAAACCCACCTTGTCCAACCGGATGGCCCGATGGTTGATTCTCCTAGCCGAGTTTGATATCGTGTAGGTCACGCAGAAATCCATGAAAGGAAGAGCCATCTCTGACTACCTCGCTGATTACCCCATGGACGAAGTCGATGTCTGGATCTCCGAATTCCCAGATGAAAATATCCTCTGCACTATCCAGGACAGTCTCTGATGGCAAACGTTCTTTGATAGCGCTGCCAACAAAAAGGGATATGGCATTGGGATACTTCTGATCACCCTAAATGACTCCCACACTCCCATCGCCATCAAGTTGGATTTCCCTTGTACCAACAACATGACTGAATACGAGGTATGCACAATAGGCCTCAAGGTTGCTCTCAAGAAAGGTATTCAATGCCTAGACGTCTACGGGGATTTCTCCCTCATTATCGGTTAAGTGCTCAGAAAATAGAGAGTTAAGGATGAGAAGTTCCAACCCTTCCATGCCCACTTAGAAGAACAAGACTCCCAATTCTAAGACATCACCTTCCATTACCTACCTCGAGCAAAAAATAACCGTCGACGACCTTGCTACCTTGGCCTCCATGGTCAACATGCCCAAAGGAATCACAATGACCCCCTTCCTTATTCAAAAGCAAGACAAACCAACCCACTGTTACCACATTGAGCTCGTCACCACAGAAGATCTCGATCTAGCCAATGGCTGGTACTATGATATCTGGTGCCTCCTCAAGCATGGTAGGTAGCCCGAGGGTTCCAACAAGAAAGATCGAGCAATCCTTCGAAGACTGGATGCCCAATACATCATCTGTCACAAAGCACTGCTCAAAAGGAACTTCGATGGAACTCATCTGCACTGTATCGCAGGGGCTGAAATTAAAAGGATAATGCAGAAGAAATACAACGGGGAATGCAAACCCCACATGAACGGTCACATGCTTTCCAAGAATATCATTCGATAAGGTTATTACTGGACTACCATGACCCATGATTGCATCGCCTATGTCCGGAGATGCCTCAAATGCTAACAATTCTCCAACCTTCAGCATTTGCCTTCGTGTAAATTATACAACATGACCTCTCCCTGGTCATTATCCACCTGGAGTATTGACATTATAGGGAAGGTTACACCAACGGCTTCCAATGGGCATGAGTTCATCCTAGTTGCCATTGATTACTTCACCAAATGGGTCGAATCTGAGTCATACGCAGTGCTGAACGGCAATAAAGTGGCCAAATTCATCAAGAAAAACATCATCTGCCGATATGGGGTCCCGCATGAGATAGTATTAGACAACGGCTTGCATTTTAAGGCAGAAGTTACAGAGGTGGTCAACGAGTATGGGATTCAGAGACACAAATCTTCTCCATACCGACCTCAAACCAACGGTGCAGTTGAAGCCGCCAACAAGAACCTCAAAGCCATCATCAGTAAGATGACCGAAAGTTGTCGAGATTGGGCCGATCAGATCCCGTACGCCCTCTAGGGCTATCGAACCTCAATTCGAACCTCTACTGGGGCTACCCCTTAATCTATAGTTTACGATATGGAAGCAGTCCTGCCCATGGAGCTAGAAATACCCTTATTGTGCGTCATGCTTGAAAACAAGGTCAGTAAAGAAGACTGGTGCCAAAGTCGTCTTGACGAGCTGACCCTCCTAGACGAAAGGAGGTTAAAATCACTATACCACATATAAGGGTACCATAGTCAAAAATCGTAATCATTCAATAAGAGAGTCAAGGACCGTGGTATCCGAGAAGGGGACCTAGCCCTCAAAGAGATAATAGAACCCATCTGGGACCCCAGAGGGAAATTCAAGCCTAATTGGAGCGGCCCATACATTGTCAAGAAGATCTTATCCGGCGGTGCCGCCATGCTCATCGACTTAGATGGGGAGGATATGTCTCGCCCAGTCAACCTGGACGGTCTCAAGAAATTTTACCCTTAGTCCGAAATCTCGGTGCACTACAACTCTTCTCATCTCCCTTCTGTTCTAAAAAAAATCTCTTCATTTCCTTCTACCCAAAACTACGTGGGCCTGATCATCTGCAAAACCATTTTCAAACAATTTAAAAATATTCAAAACCCCAGAGGTACGTAGGCATCTCATTCACCTTACATGAGCAAGGCCCTTTCTTTTTCACAAAATACTATTCTTTTCTTATCTCCGAGAACAACAGTCCATTCTAACATATACTTGAACAAAAGGATTATGTATGCCTTAGCGATCGGTATAGATAATTTAAAAACACAAAACTCATCAAAAGGCACAGCTAAATGATAAAAAACTTGTTTTTTCACTAATAAGAAATTTCGATACAATTACATGAGAAAAGGAACGGATAACTCCCTTCCCCCTACCTTCTTAAAAAAGCCAAAATAAAATCCCCACATTTATTCCCCATTACAAAATAAACTCTCCAAGAGTCCTATCCACAGCTACCAGAGGAGCCCGCTCCGTCATCATCATCTGCGTCCTGGGGTCCCCAAGCTTCCCCTGCCCGAACAGAGTGCCACAGGCGCTCCATAGACCGATAAGCCCGAACCAGCTTAAAAAAAACCATAACACCTCCCTCCATGGTATTAAATAAGACAAGCCGCCTTTGTCCACTCTCCACTTCCAACATCTTGCTGACCACTCATCTCCACAACCACTTAATATAATCCCCAGGGATATGCCAAACTCTCCCAATAGACTGAGAAGGACGGGTCGACGGATGCCGATTCTCTGACATAGAGCTAAGCCGCATGCGCAGGCACTCAGTAAAATTTTCTATCAGAAAGAAGTCCAGTGTCTGAGGTTGCACGACTATTCCCAGCCAAATTGACGCACAAGACGCCAAGGGAAATAGAAAGAGGTATCTCTGAGACCAGCCAGCTGGATATACGGGTATTCTCATAGCTCCAGAATAAGCAGCAATTATCCCCACCAAGGCACTGACCAGCACAGATTTAGAGCCCCATGCTCCACAAACCTGTTCTCCCAACTCTCCATGTCCAAGACAACGCTAATGAAATAGCGCGAAAAGAAGTTGGGTACAACCAACAAAGGGTATTCCGGAGGACTCACCAAGCAGAATCTCTCAGACAACCACATGAACAGCATCAAAGGGCTACCCCTTAGGAAGTCAGAACGACTTTCTTTCCAGGCATCCAGGCCATTCAAAGTCTCTGCCAGTATCATCGCCGCAGGATTGCGACGATATGACATTCAGGAAATAATAGCTGCAAGTTGTGGGTCCACCAGCAGTTCCCCAGTCACCAGCAATAATTTTGATATTAAGCCCAAAATAACGGTTTCGGCCTATCCAACATCGCCAGCCTCCTACAAATGCACGGACTATAACACCGCTGAAAGGGAGATCATTCCCCCATCAATCAGTGGTCTAGACGCCGAAGGCGAAATATGATGAAGCTTGGCCACAAATCCCTGGGAGAATGGGAAAACTCAGGAAGGGTTGAAGTAACACTAGGATTTATCCCCAGCATGGAAAAAAAATCCTCGTAGGTAGGACAGACTTCATTCAACCCAAAGCGGAATACATGGTCTTCGGGGTACCAAAATTGCACCGCCTCCATCAACATTTTCCACTCAATGGGTCGGTTGCACCACAAAGAAACTCGAGGCATATTAAAAGCATCACAGTCGACAATATAAGAGAATACAGCTTCCAAGGCTTCGAGGTAGTTAGCAAACTCAATGCTACAAGGGAGAGCCATCTTGCAAGACTAAGAAATAGTAGGCAAAAATCCGACGAAATCCTACGCCACAAAGTACAAGAGGCTGAAGAGGGCACTAATCAAAGCTCTGAATTGATGGGACTAGACTTGACTGCCGATAGGCAGGACAAGGGTCTTGCCGATCGGCAACCCCCTATTTTTGAAAATTTTCCTTTCTTTGTCAAAATCAAAAGCTCAATAAAAAATAAATTGATATTCTCAACAGAATTTCAAAAACCCTCTTCCACCCCTATATAATTTCTCATTTTTAAAACTTTCCTCCAAAATCCCAAAAATATCTCTTTTAACGGTCTCAGCAACAAAGTAAAAGCGCATGTGCATGCATTCACCATTAACAAGAGATAATAAAAAAAACCATTGCATTGCATATATATGTTCTTCTGTGTTACATCAAATTTTGTAAGAAATAAAAGGAAAAAAAAACAACGGGACTCAGGCCGAACCCACATTCTCTCTCTCTCCCTCTCTCTAATAGCTTCCACCCCTACAACGCGCTCTCTTTACCCTACGGCGAGATGACGCACCACTGCTACCCGAGCCAGAGTCCTCCTAGGACGAAGCAGATGGCACCAAGAAAGAAGGAACCGGGACCGCATCCCGAATATGGACACTCACCGAAGATATCCAGTCCCTAATGTCCCTCAGCCAAGTGGTCGACACACGAATTTGCTACAAGTAAAAGGAAAAATCAGTATCAAAGGAAAAAGGATCAAAATAGAAAATAAACCAAAAAGAGGAATAGAACAGAAAGGTATACCGCAGGATGAAGAACCTCCTCTGTCAAAACCAGCTCCTCCGGATCCATCGCATGAGGATGGTGCAACATGGGGACCATACCTCTATTAGCCCATCGAATGTTGTATGAAGGAGTATGCAATCGAACGAAGGGAACCTCTGAAGTCATTGTCGCCGCAGATGCTGATGGACCACCGCCGCTGTGGGAAGACCCCACCGCCTGACTCGAACCCGCAGGAGGGAAAGGCAAGGCATCATATATGCTGGGCTCCATCAACTAGTTCATCACAAAGTCCATATAATTATATGGCGTAGCCGTATCAGTGTACAAAAGGTAGGACTCACCGATCATCACCGCGATCCTCGCATCCTTCGATAATAGTCGATCCCACCTCATGGACGTAAGAGGCTGCACAGGTGGCACCATCACCTCCTCCTCAGCAATCTGCCGAACCACCCTCTCCCCAAGATACCAAGAATGGCCAAACTCATGCGCCAACAAATGCCTCATCTGCGCATTCACCCCAGTCGCCCTCGTATCCTGAATGGCTGTCCCCCAAGGGTAAAAAGTCAGCTAAAATCCCCAGCAGGCATAAGTCAATACAAAATCAGAACATGCAAAAACCAAGACTGAAGAGGAAAGAGTCTTACCCTACCAATTGTCAGGCCATTCAAGACATGACGCACCTCCTCTAGAGAAAGAGATCCCTTCGACTGCCGATTGACCTTTCGCCATCGATACAATTGGCAAAAGTCCCCAACAGTCTTGTCCTTCAAGACAATCAGCTGGGTATTGCACCCAATCACCTCAAAGAACCACATCTTCCAAAGGCAAGAATTCACAATAAAAAAGAGACGCATAAGGAAAATGTGAATGCATGAAAGGAGAATGCGCAAACTGAAGAATACCTCAAGAAGATACGTGGCTCCAGTAAAAGTTTACCGGCAGCACCGGCTGAATGCATCCAAAGAAAACATCCTCAAGTACAACAAGAACCACAAATGGACGACGTCGCCGCTCGACGCCACCATGAAATCTCCCAGCACCAATAATATGAACAACCGGGCCATCTGCCTCACCTGCAGCCCATCATCCACATCAACAACCTTACTCAGTAAAACATCCTTCAGCAGGGACAGCCGAATGTAATCCCCAGACACTATCCTCCATACAAATCCGAGCACCGCCCACACCCGCAGAGAGTGATCCACCTCTATCTGATCCTTGTCACAATCCAGTCCCAGCAGCTGCTGCACATCTATAGGAGTCACGGTCATCTCCCCAAAGCCAAAATGGAAAGTATGGGTAGTATCCCACCATCTATCCCCCAGAGTGCATAAGACCGCTGTCGAATGAGGCGTCTTATCCAGCGCAGATGCCAACCTCCCAAAACTCGCTGATGATACCACCAAATGCACCACAGGTGGAAGATGCTCCAAGACATCCTTAAGCCCCGTTGTCCTACAGACACGCATGTTCTTCAAAAAGATATCAGACTGTCAAAAGAAAAAAAAAACCTTGTCAAAAATTTCAGAAGGAAGGAAAATCACCAAGAAAAGAGAAGAATGCCAAAAGTCAGGTTACATAACCGTCAGGGCTCACCACCCTCGAAGAGCGATGACACGACAGCTCCCGTAGCAAGGTCTGCTCATCCGCAACCGGCTCGAATGAGTCAAGGAGTTCTCACTCCTCAAACCAAGAGGCGCCTTGTCCCTCCACTCCACGTTCACCCAGTAATCAATAGTCAACCATTCCCTATGCGCTGCAGTGCTCACAAAGGCGGCCATTTCTTAGAGATCGGGATGCTAGAACGATTTGCAGAGGAAAATCAGAGAAAGAGAGAAAGAAAAAAGCTGTGAAAAATGAAGGGAATTCACCCCTTTATATAGGATGACAAGGGTCACGCCGATCGACATTGACCCCCCAACCACCGATCGGCACTACCTTTTTACCTTCTCGAGGCAGTCCAAAATTCCATACCACTGCCGAATGGCACCCTCTATATCATGCCGATCGGCACCCCCCTTAAAATTTGGTACAAAAATTTCCAAAAAATACCAGAAAATCCTGAAAAAGCCTCAGAAAATTCCTAAAAATCCCCGAAAATATTTAGAACATTTTCGCCAAGAAAATTTTGCATTCCCTCAAGCGGACCCCTATTTCCCCAGAGGAGATTTAAAAAGCCAAGTAAAGTCCCTCCGGGAAATGTCCCCAAAAACTCTCTAAGGATCGCCTCCTATACCCCAAAGGTCTCAAACCTCCCCGAGCAATCCGTTCAATACCTGGACCACCTAATCACTTCCCAGTGGAGTTTATAGCATCAAATTGGCCTTTCCTCCATAAAGTCTCCAAAATACACAAGGATTTCCCTAACCATCGGCTCCCCAGCTCAAAACAACATCGCAAGGAAATTTTCCCCAACGGAATTCCAACGAATCATTCTCCCCAGGCAATGTCTCCAAAGGACGATCTAAATTTTCCCCATCTCATTCACTATTCCCTAGCGGAACCCAAAATCCGATCCTTATCCCCAATAAATACCCTGATTTTTCGAAAGAAGTGTACACCCCTCTTAGGTCAGAATTGACCACGGTCTTGGATCGTCAACTTAGTTAGGTCAGAATTGACCTCGGTCATCACCTCTCTTAGGTTAGAATTGACCTCAATCTTGGATTGTCACCTTAGTTAGATCAAAATTGATCTCGGTCCTCAATTGTCACCTCTCTTAGGTCAGAATTGACCTGGATCTTGGATCATCACCTTAGTTAGATCAAAATTGACCTCAGTCCTCGGTCATCACCTCTCTTAGGTCAGAATTGACCTCGGTCTTGGATTGTCACCTTAGTTAGGTCAAAATTGACCTTTATCCTTGGTCGTCACCTCTCGTAGGTCAGAATTGACCTCAGTCTTGGATCGTCACCTTAGTTAGGTCAGAATTGACATCGGTCCTCGATCGTCACCTCTCTTAGGTTAGAATTGACCTTGATCTTAGATCGTCACCTTAGTTAGGTCAAAATTGACCTCGGTCCTCAGTCGTTACCTCTCTTCAGTCAGAATTGACCTCGGTCTTGGATCATCACCTTAGTTAGGTCAAAATTGACCTCGGTCCTCGGCCGTCACCTCTGTTACATCAAAATTGACCTCGATCCTCGATTGCCACCTTAGTTAGGTCAGAATTGACCTCGGTCTTATATCGTCGCCTTAGTTAGGTCAAAATTGACCTCGATCCTCGGTCGTGGCCTCTCTCAGGTCAAAATTGATCTCGATCTTGGATCGTCACCTTAGTTAGGTCAGAATTGACCTCGATCCTCGATCATTACCTCTCTTAGGTCAGAATTGACCTCGGTCTTGGATCGTTACCTTAGGTAGGTTAAAATTGACCTCGATCATCGATTGTTACCTCTCTTAGATTAGAATTGACCTCGATCTTGGATCATCACCTTAGTTAGGTTAGAATTACCCTCGGTCCTCGGTCGTTACCTCTCTTAGGTCAGAATTGACCTCGGTCTTGGATCGTCACCTTAGTTAGGTCAAAATTGACCCCGATCCTTGGTAGTCACCTCTCTTAGGTCAGAATTGACCTCGGTCTTTGATCGTCACCTTAGTTAGGTTAAAATTGACCTCAATCCTCGGTTGTCACCTTAGTTAGGTTAAAATTGACCTCGATCCTCGATCATCACCTTAGTTAGGTCAGAATTAACTCGATCTTGGATCATCACCTTAAGCCCGCAAAATTGGCTTCGACCCACAGAATTGGTCATCTCTACTTAATCCCGAAGAACTGTCTTAGACCAGCAGAATAGGTCACCTCATCTTCAAGCCATCATAATTGACTTCGACCCGCAGAATTGGTCATCTCTACTTAAGCCCACAGAATTGAATTTGACCCGCAGAATTGTTCATCTCAACTTAAGCTCGCAAAATTGGCTCTGACTCGCAGAATTGGTCATCTCAACTTAAGCCCGTAGAACTGGCTTCAACCCGCAGAATCGATCACCTTATCTTTAAGCCCTTAGAATTGGTTTCGATATGCAGAATTATTCATCTCTACTTAAGCCTGCAGAACTGACTTCGACCCACAGAATCGGTCACCTCATCTTAAGCCCGCAGAATTAGCATCAGGCCGTAGAATCAGTCACATCATCTTCAAGCCTGCAAAACTGGCTTCGACCCGCAGAATCAGCCCCGACACTCTGAATTGGTCATCCTTGTTCCTTAGGTCCTCAGAATCGACCTCGACCCTCTGAATTGGTCATCCTTGTTCCTTAGGTCCTCAGAATCAGCCTCGACCCTCTGAATTGGTCATCCTTATTCCTTAGGTCCTCATAATCGGCCTCGAACCTTTGAATTGGTCATCCTCTTTCAAAAGGCATCATGCGGTGTCTATTCGACGGCTATCGTTTGTTCCAAACTCACCCTTAGAGGGGCTCTATAGACACCCCATTCTATTACCCCATAAACTCTCCTTAGGTCCCTAGCACCTCCATTCATCACTGCAAACTCAGGTCATACCCAGAGTACCGACCTAGAAGCCATCGGGCGCTCCCAGGCTCCTTTTGACCAAAAAATCAAACTCTTCATCTCAACCAAGATTAAATGAATATGCAAAGGGCACTGAATCCTCTTTCCAACGATCCCTGTTGTGTGCGATTTCGACTTACCACGCGGACGAACGACCTGTTTTCCCCGAAACTCGATCAAGAGGCCACCGGATGCTCCCGGCCTCCATTTGACCTAAGTCAACTCTTCATCTCCACCAATACTTAATGAATCTTCAAAGGTCACTGAAACCCCTTTCCAATGGTCTACCCCGTGCGTGATTCTGACTTACGATATGGATGAACGATCCATTTTACTCTGAGAGGTCACTAAATGCTTCCAGGGCCCGGTTGACCAAAGTCAACTCCCTAAACCAGATCAAAATCTTTGGAATGTCTAAGTACATCTCCTAAACTTTCTAACAATCTGCCCCATGCACAATTCGAACTTACCATGCAGACGATCAATTCGTTTGCGTTCGACGATTCCCCGTCCAAAGGACCGATGAGCGCTTCCGAGCCACATTTGTCCCAAAGTCAACTCTCGAACCCAGGAACGGTCCAAAGGAATTTCTAAGGTCTCTGAATTAACTTTCCAACGGTCCACCCCGTGCATGATTCAGATTAACGGTTTTCACTCTGCGGACGATTTTCTGAAAAGGCCAAAAAGACTTCCAAACGGTAGGTCCCAGACCCTGCCTATTGGCAGTGTGCCTAAACACACCTGCCGATTGGAAGGACTAGGGCCATGATGATCGATAATTCCCTGGGCCTATAAAAAGGAGGCCTTGACCTCGTTGCAAGAGAAGCCCAAATCATAAACATATCACTCTCAGCAAATCCAGAAAACCTCTCTCGAAGTCAACGTGATTTCTACATCCAAATCCCTTTCCTACCTTCACTTTTCATTACCCATTTCATCAAACTCGGTGAATTCATTACCCTCCATCATCATCCAAGTTCAAGGGCTTCTCTCCAACACTCAAGATCCAGCTCAAGATCTTCAAGAAGGTCCAATTTTCTTAATTCTCTCCTTAAATTCTCATAAATTAGCATTAATTTATTTTATTATTTAGCGCTTTTATTCTCCCATCTCACATATTCTAATATAATTTTTACTAGTATTATTGTACATCTCTTATTTTCATACAAATAAAAAAAATAAGAAAAAGAGGGCTTGCTCATAAATTCCAAACGGAAATTCTCACACTTTTCTTACACTTTTCTCACAACTAAAATACTTTTCAAATAAGAGAATCCACTGATTGGATTTATGGGATAAATCCCACCCCTCGTTTTTCATACGAACTACGTGGATTTTGATGCCTCTATAGGCTACGTAGGCGTCTCAGGGTAAAACTCGAGACTCCAGTCCTATTTTTTACTCTTTTTCCATTTTCTATTATCTCTAAATTCAATTCTCGTAGATTACATATATATATATATATATATATATATATATTTGATCTTAGCGGCGTATTATTCCACATACGTTATCGTTCCATTATAACGATCAACGCAAGGATAATCGTGTAAATCCTATTTTTTAATATTATTTCTATGAACCTTCCTACAGATGACTGACTTTATCGCTCCCATGATACAAGCCAAGGATTCCTATCTCCACTGTATATACACATGAACACATATCACGGGGAAAATAAAGGAAAATAGCAAAACCCCATGAGAGACCGTAAGGGCGGAATGGGTGCCTAACACCTTCCCATTTCGTAACTTAGCCTCCGGACCCTTTACGAGTCATTTTGGTTTTGTATGCATCAGTATGTCTTTGGATGTTGTCCTTCGGGATGGCTCCCTTTCTTTTGTCTGTTTTGAGTAAAATAGACTGGCGACTTCATCTCTCTACATTTTTCACCTCATCATTAACGCCGGCCGAAGCGCTCTCGAGAGGGACGCGCGGGACCTAGGATCCTCACTCTACCCGTCCTCCTCAAGGATCGGGGATGGCCACACTCATCACACTTTTCAGACTTGTTGATTCTAGTTTAGGTGTTACTCAACTTTATTTATTTCAAGTAGGATATTTGTATGGGCATAAGCCTGAGATTTATTTACTTTATGTTGGTTTGAGATACTTACATTTATGTTGGATTTATCATACGCTTAGTATTGGATTGGATTTTATCATTATTGAAGTGTTGATTTAAACTCGATTATGGGCTATTAATATATGATTTATATTATGTGGATGTTGAGAATAGTATTAATTGACAAACAAGTTCCAATTTTAGCGTATCTTGCCTGACCAACCTTTACGTGTGAAAATGGGGGATGTTACAATTATGTATGAAAATAAATTTTATTCAATTAATAATGTTAACATCAGATCCAAGATAACCTGGAAATGACATTGATGTTTACTTGAACCTCTTATTGAGAATCTAAAAACTTTATGGGAGGAAGGAGTGAGGGATTATGATGCATATCGACAATAATATTTTACACTAAAGGCTGTTTTGTTGTGGATAATTAATGATTTTCTTGCATATAGGAATTTTTCAGGTTTTACTACAAAGGGATATTATGCTTGTCCAATATGTAATGAAGAGACATATTTTAGAGATCGAGAAATTGTGCTAAGTGCATTTATATGGGGCATATAATGTATCTTACACTTTTTTTAAATAAAGATAGATTTTTATTGATAACCAATGGGAGAACCCAAAGAACTTACAGAAGCAACTGAAAGGAAATAAGGCCTTTTATCATAGGGCCCTTACCAAACAACTGAAGAAATTAAAAAGAGGGGATATTCAATCTATCTATCTTAAGAAGCCCTTTGAATTCCTTAGGAAGAGACTCAACCTGTTGAGTGAAAATGAAATATTTCGATCACTTCATCTTTTAGATAGAAAATCAGCTGCTTAATTGGCCTCCTTATAAACATGACAGAAGGTACAATTTATCTCTAATGATAAAAGAATTATTTGGTCAACCATTTATTTCATTCTTCAAGGACACTTGCATTTTTTAAAAATAACTTCAATTAGAATCTTTGAATATGATTCTACAATCACTTCATAACCTTTATAATCTTGCAAATGATTGAGACCCCTTAAAAGGGCTGCAACCTTTGCTTCCAAACTATGCATTTCCCCAAATGATCATGAAAACACCAAATGAGATGACCTTAATCATTTCTATGTAGACTCCCCCCACCACTTAGACCAGGGTTACCTAGAGATCTCCCATTTATATTTAATTTTAAGACACCTTTAGGAGGAATCATCCATTGAATAAGATTAGGCTAAGCTTTTTATCCTTGGAAGGATTGCAGGCTACTTGAAAAGCATCATAAACCTGTTTGATAATCTTAAAATGAGACATTTTAAGTTTATCAAATTTAGCCTTACTCCTGCTTAACCGGATATGCCAACAAATGAGATTAGGGATGAGTGTAAAGTTTCTCACACGAAACCATTCGTTTTGAAATAAAAAAAATCCTATAATGGTGAGAAAAAGTTTAGATCACCAACTGAACCTTTGAGTGGTGAACAAATATTAGTAAAGGTTGGGGGTATCAAGGTCTCATGGTGAAAGAAATATGTTACCAAGAAGAAACAAACATTGAAGAAGAGAAAGAAAAAATAAAGTGTACAAAATGAAGATGTTACATATTGGAAGAGAAGTCAATATTTTTTTAGCTTGAGTATTAGAAACATCTTCTTGTACGACGTAACTTGGATGTAATTCATATTGAAAAGAATGTTTGTCAGAGTATAATTGAGACTTTACTCAACACTCCGAGAAATATAAAAGATGGTATCAAGATTTGTAATGACCTCATCGAGATAAGTTTAAGGAAGTATTTAACATGACAAGTTAACGATAAATGGACTTACCTTCCCCCAGCATGTTATACATTATCCAAAGAGGAAAAAATAATGGTGTGTAAAACTTTGCATGATCTTAAGATCCCAGATGGATACTCTTCAAATTTCAAAAGTCATGTCTCTACGGAAGATTTAAAATTATGTGATCTCAAATCCCTTGACCATCATATCCTAATGCAACAATTGCTTCATGTTGCAATAAGAGGTGTGTTGCCAAAACATGTGAGATATGTCATTATTAGATTATGCTTCTTTATCAATGCTCTTTGTACGAAAGTTGTGGACATGGAGAAATTAAAGGAAATTCAGAAGGATCTTGTGCTCACAATGTTCTTGTTAGAGAAATACTTTCCACCATCTTTATTTGACATCATTATACATCTAATGGTGCATCTCGCGAGAGAGATTGAACTTTGAGATCTAATTTTTTTTATTGATGTACTCAATTGAGAGGCGTGTATATTAAATATTTTTCATTATAATCAAATACGCATTATGATTATAGTCTTATCCTTAGTTATTTTTCATGTATATGAAAATTTTGAAAGATTGTGTGAGAAATTAAAATCGCCCAGAAGTGTGCATTGCCAAATGTTATATAGAGGAAAAAGAAATCGAGTTTTGTTGAGAGTTCTTATTCGGATTATACGTAATTGTATATCCTTCTGACATAGAAGATGAAAGACCTTTAGGGGTTGTTGTATCATTGAAGTCGATCATTTGTCATCGAACCAAGATCATGTCTATGTGTTGCATAACATTGATGATGTTCAACCTTATATTGAGTAATTATCTTAAAATAAACATTCTTCATACGTTTTTACTTTCCTCTACATGAAACACTACTCATTTGTAACTTTATATAGGGAGCATGAGCAGTAGTTGAGGAAAATGCACATTCGTAAAAAGAAAAATATAATTTGGTTAGAAGAGGAGCATAAGCGCACTTTTATACAATGGTTGTGTGAAAGGGTATGCATTTTAAAATTATACATATATCTTTGTTATCATAAATTTTTTGTTTACTGATCTTCTTAAATTACTAGGTCGAAGATTAGAAACATGTCCCAAATACAAATGTCTCAGACACTCTAAATTGGTTAGCTCAAAGACCACATCAAGATGTATTAAAATATCATGGTTATGTCCTTAACAAATATCATGGTTATGTCCTTAACAAATATCATGGTTATGTCCTTAACAAATATCATTATCAAACAAAGATCATAGTGGCAAAAACAATGTAAGTAACTAGTGCGAAGGATAGTAAATCCACTCTTAGAGATGTGGTTTTTATGGTGTGCTTAAAGAGATATGGATGCTAGACTATTTTGTATTTAAGATTCAAATATTTAAGTGTGATTGGGTTGACAACAAAAATAGCATCAGGATAGACGAACTTGGATTCATGTTGGCCGAATTTAGTAAACTTGGTAATAAATTTTACTCTATTATATCGGCTTCTCGGGCAAAGAGGGTCTTTTACATACATGATTAGTTGGCTACTAAATTGTTAATTGCATTATCAACTCCTCAATAGGAATATTATGACGAGGGAAATGGTGATGCGTTCGTAGATTTCAGTGGAAATGATATTCAAACCAATGTATTTCCCAATGTTGAATCCTTCGATGTGATTAATGAAAGTTCATCATATTATGCACGTGAAGATTATGAGGGAACTTGGAATGAGAATCAAACATCACCTTATTAAATATTTATCATTTTAGGTGAATTATAACTCTTTTGTTTGATTGAATGTTATTATGAAACATATTTCTTATCTGATTTTGTGTTTGTTTTGTTCAGACATTAAATTGAAAGTGAATAAATGTCTTATCATTTATTTTAGTTCACTATATTTCTTTTTCATTTCTTAATGCTTACTAGTAACTGAATTTTCCATATTATTGTGTTTTAGCTTGTCCTTTGAATGATTTATCGATTAATTAAGTCGATTCATAATATTCCATAAATTTTGAATCTTAGGTTCTAACTTTATCTTATGTCATTTGATAACATTCACATTTGTGGTTCTAAAGCGTTTTGTGCTTATCATTCTCTTTTTGTGGATTTCCCTTCACATTTTTAATTTATCTTATGCAAGTACTTTGTAATGTACTAAATTGATGGAGCTATGAAAATAGGTGTCATTGGTATCAATTTATTTATTTTGATCAAAGGAAGCCTATTTAAGATGTTATTTTCACTTTGTTTAAGGTAATTTCATCTAGAATCTGAACAATCCTTGAGTTCACATCTGAAATTTTTGTTTAGGTATTCTCTCTACCCTTTCTCCCTACTTGTATCCCAGTTTATTTTCTATGGCGTTATATCGTTGTAATTTTGTTTAATCACAACCAAAACTCATGTGGAACATCTATAGCCACCATTTTTGAAATAAATCAAATCTGATCCATTGCTATCCAAACTAACAACCTATAAGAATTATGGATCTTCAACTCCCAGTTCTTGATAGTTTGGTATACAAAAGTGTGGTAATTAATATATATGAATTCTGAATCTATAGAATCTTCACCTAATGAATTCACTCCCCACTAATGTCCTGCCATTCTCCCACGTTTTTTCAGTATATACTGAAATGGTATCTCTCTCTCTCTCTCTCTCTCTCTCTCTCTCTCTCTCTCTCTCTCTCTCTCTCTCGTGATGATTATGGGTTTAAATGTTATGTTTGATAGTGGATTTTTCACAGTTTATCTGCCTTCATCCATATTGATTTATGCTTTGCATTAAGGCTAGCCTTGGGCCTAGGATACCCAAGCCAGTGCTTAGGGCCCCCAATTTTATGTGGCATATATATAAAAAAGTGAGTCCATGTTTTTATATAAAAAATCCCATTGTTTTAACCACTTAAAAGATTTAAAAGGCCCAACGTATATCATAGTCATGTTTAATCCCAGTACGTTTTTCTGATCCACACCCGTCAACACTTCGATTGAACAAATATGGTATCTAGGACTGGCAGCGTGAGAAGGTTGGCAATGAAAGTGAGTATATCTCTCTCACTTGAACTCATCTTCTGTGAGTTATTATAACTATGATTTTTTTTATTTCTTAAATCTAATTATGTTTCTAATTTTTCGACCATTTATCCATTTTTATTTCACAAGTCTTAACTCAATAATATGAATAGAATCGGAAAGTAGTAAGGACTTTTTATTAGGACCATAGTCCATCGATTACAATCAATAGTATAAAAAATTAAGTCCAATGATTATTTTTGGAGCCCATTTCCATATATATAGTATGCATTAAACTATTACCGTTATATATATATATATGTGTGTGTGTGTGTGTGTGTGGGTGGGTGGGTGGGTGTGTGCGTGCGCGCGCGTGTTTGTGTAACAGTGCGAATGTATTTGGGCCCCGAACAAAATATCTCCTTAGGCCCCACTAAATAATTTGACATCTTCGGTCCGAATCTCCTTATCACATCTATCGGATATTTACATTTCAAAAAACAAAACAAAACGCCAGTTGTCGCATAATTCCAAAACCCCTATTCTTCCAAATTACATCATCTCTCCCTCTTTGTCGTAACTTCCTCCTAAGCATCTCCATCTCTATCAACCCCCACCTCACCAAGAAGCCATTACCATCCACTGAAGCATTAAAGACCACCACTATAAGTATAAGCTCACTCGCATAAGTTTTGTGCAATTTAGGGTATATAAAGTTAGAATAAAGTATATAACAATTACCCATGTTATTAATTAAAATCCTCTAGAGACATAAAGTGATGTAAAATCTCAAAGGAACCGTTCCATCCAAAACACAACAAGTAACATTCTTTTTTTCCCCGCTTTGATTCGATAGATATTGTTAGCTTTGATCTCTCATAAAGTGTTTGATTATTGGACTGATAGTAACATGGTAACCTTACGCAATCACAATGAGTATTATCACAATCTTCTTCTCATTAAGGAATCGATTCTCCCCTCCTCAAACATACACACACCGAACATCATGTCTCTTATCACCTTCATACCACAGTAATTATAGCATAGGGTCACACTCATTCTCAAAGAGTTAATCATAGAGCTGAGGGCAAATTTAGGTTGCGTTTGTTTTTTTTTATCTAAATCTGAAGTCTGAATATGAAATCTGAAGACTGAATCTAAAGTCTGAAATCTGAATTTGAAAAATATGTTTGTTTTTATGTCTGAATGTACCTCTGAATGAATGTATTTAGACTGATTCAGACTTCAGATTCAGACTTCAAATGTAATTCTAACTCTTAACCATTAAGATCCAAATATAGCCGTTAGCCTCTTAGTCATTTAAAAAAACAAACACTTTTTGGTACCTCTTAAGTCTGAATGGTTCAGATTCAGACTTAAGAGGTAAAAACAAACGAGACCTTACAGTGAAATTCACATTTACACGACTAAATCGACGAATTCATGGTCAAACTCGAAGGCTATGAACTAATTCCACCCACATTGAAAACATGCTGCGTAGTTTAGGAAGACCCTTTCAGCTGAACACCTTAGTCCATATGTTTTTTACTAGAGTTATTCTATTCTTTTGAACATTTTTAGTAAAAAAAATTATATGAAACAATTTACATCATATATATCCAAATTAAGATAAACTTGGAAAATATTCTAAAAATAATATTACGAGATGTAGTAACGATATAATGCTCTATATTAATTGCCATTGAGCCGAACAAGACTATTAGATGCAAACTTTTTGAAATTAAGTGACAATTTTTCTTTGGCATTATCTAGTTATCTACCAAAGAAAGTTTTGACTTTTCTTTTCTAAATAATAAAAAAGACATATATAAAAAAGAATGTTTCACTTACAGAGATGTCCTAATAACTTAACCTCCCCTCCCCTCCCTTTCCTTTATTTTGTTTTTCATATTTTTGAAGCAACAAACATGAAAACATGTCAGGTAATGTGTGTAACCATTTTTTTTTATAATAATGTAACATTATTAGTAAAGAGAACAATACATGAGGTTAGTCTACAAGAAGTCAACCTACAAGTTTATTACAAAAATAAGTAAAGAACATGTCGTAACCGAAAGGCAATCATAAATTCCACATAAAAAGCAGAGTCATAGTCTCCCACCAATGTTGCACCATGTATGAGCCCCAAATCCTTCAATGAGAATGTGTAGGAGGATGCTAAAATATGCTAACCCCGGATCACATGCACTAATTACACATAATTCAATTTCAACCAAACCTCCTATTACTCCCACATCTTGGCCAATATTTAGTGAACAACCAATGTAAGAAAATATGTTCCACATTTTCAACCTTTTGTTTAGTGTAGGTGATTTCAAGTTCTGTTTCAAAAATCACCAAGCAAACGACTTTTCTTGTGTCTGAATGTGTTTCTGATTGTTGAATCTCGACTAAATATGGCACCAACCAAACTTCACTTGTGACTCAAACTTTTTCGCGTTCCAAAAATATATATTAGAAAAATACTCTTGTTATTATCTAGTATTTTTTTTCTAACTATATGATTTGATTGTGTATGGTACAAAATGTAGATTGGCAATTGAAATGGAAAACAATATTGTTGCAAAAGGGTTGGTGTTTGAGAAGGAAGGTCTAAATGATAAAATTCACAACACTCCTCTTGGATAACATAATGTTCGTGTGTCCATTAAAAAAAGTATTTTTTCTAGAGGCCTTTCTACATGTACTAGTTCCCGATGAAATGAATCTAGTTACATATGCACTCAATTCACTTGTTTTTGGCAGAAGGATTTTTTACTACATGGTGTTGAGGTAAAATATTTTTAGTATTAAGTATATATTACGTAACATTGGAATCAATCGATGTTGTGTTGGCATACTATCCAAAATAGGACCAAAATAATTATCGTGTTGGTGAGAAACAGGAAAGCGAGAAATCTGGCAGTGGTTCTATTATGATTATTTCCTTCACACAAACATTAAAAGACATAAAGACAAATCAAATTATGATTCCACTTAAGAAGGATATATTTGGAGATGATAATCTCGAGACATTTATTTTCAGGAATGACTTATTTGAGTTTTGTGCGACAAATTCCGTAGATGTCACCATTATTGTTGCATACATGAGGTATGAGATGAAAATCATTTTCAATTACTCACTAATTTTTCATAACATTTATTTTCTTATTTAGTCACTCACATGATAAGTTTTCAAGCTCTCGAGAAAATATTAAATTTATCAATCCATCATCCATTTTATTGTTACCTTGAATATGAATCTATCTCAGATTCTCACTAAAATATTGGAATATGCAAGCAGAAACCATATATATTTTGCTCCTTACAACCTTTAAGAAATGTGAGTGTATTAATTGATTGTGTTACATTTGAGTAGTTTGACTATTAATTATGTATACATAATTTATTCATGTTATACTTGTTCTTTTCCAGTTTTCATTGGATTCTGATTGTCATTGATTGCTCTTCGATGAATGTTTATCACCCGACCAATGAAGAAACTAAGTTTTGTTTCAATTTGTGAGTAAAATTTTATCTCTACTTAGGTTCAAGTGTAATTAGTCATTCATAATTAATCATAAAATTCCTATCCCGTGTTGGCTCATTCTATTGGTTCTTGATGGGAATAAATGACCTGCAATACCACATTGGAAGGATGTAAAAATAAATAAGATTTGTAATATTATAATATTTCTTCCTTCACTTTCTATTACTAATGTTTTAGAAATTGTGTCATTTATTTCCCAAACCAACTTATGAACGTTGAGTGTGGATATTATATGATGAAATGTATGAGATAATTAATAGGGAATCCTTCTAAGCCTATTGATTCAAAGGTAATTAATTATATTTCTTTCCATCATCTCTTAATATATGTCTAAAAAATCATCATTTATTATTGAATTGTTTAAGATGAACATGCTATCAAATAAAGAGACATACATAATGGATGAGATTGTTGATGTAAGAGTTGATTTCATTCAATTCATTTTGAAGTACCTCAAAGCATAGTAGGTCTCCCTCTTTATCTCTTTCCCTTGTACGTGTGATATTTATATATACTAATTAATGGTGCACATGCCATGCATGTGTGATGAGAAAGGTAAGATCGTTTGAAAAGCCCTAATACCAATTTGTGAATGTGCTGATGCGGTGTGATATCGATTTAGACAAATTCACAAATTTCCAGTTTCAAACTTATTTAATTAGAGTCAATCTTTAAACCAATTAATTAAACCCTAACATGCATTTACGTGTAAAAAATCATGCCATCACAAAATTGCTAATTCACAGATTTTGGGGAAAAAACCCTTTCGGGTAAAACCTTTATTTCACTGTGATCAGTAAATCGCAACTTACATACACACAATGAAATCCTCAATGAATCTCAAGAAGTAGATCCACATAGACACGTAGCCTAGAATCAACAATGGATTTACCACAGCAAACCCACAAGAACCATAGTTCTATCTTCCGTAAGGAACACCCACAAGCACTCCTAATGACCATAATCTTCATTGGTCATAGAGATATATTCCCTATAAGATAAACTCTGGAACAATTGTATCTTGGGTTCCAAAATGATTCACTAAAGCTATTGGGATGATTTGTGAATCAAAAAAATGTTAAAACACCTCAAAAAGTGAGAAGACTAAAATTCTGCAAAAGAAGTTTTCATAGAATGAAACACTCATGTCTTCTGAAGAAAAAAGGACTCATTTAACAAGTATATATGAAAAATATGAGTCGGTGGCTTCGCCCGAATGAGAATAGCATGTCGCTCGAACGACATATGATGTCACTTGAAGGGACTTCACGCAACCTATCAAACGAGGTTAAAAACTAAAACAATAACATGTCATTTGATGAAATGATCAAGCGAGCTTCTCGCGATTTTTGACGAAAAATGATGCCTCATACGTTTAAAAACATTTTAGAAAAATATCCCAACCCTTTAAATGAAACAATAAGGGACTTAAACACAATCTTACCAGAATCTATCTTGCAGAGGCTTGTTTGTTGAAGAACGTTGATATTCGAATCCATCTTGATGCATGAATGAACTTGAACTTTTTTTCGATGGTTGTAGCGGTATAAAACATACTCTAATGTAAACGGACTATGTAAAATATCTCCTTACAAATCTCCCCCTATGTCTATACCGGTACAAAATAAAAACATCTGAATTATCAAATCAATTGTCCTATACAAATCTAATACACTCCCGTGAACCCAAAAATGAAAAGGTATTAAAAATGCAAGTCTTAAACTTTCTTCGAAATCTTCAACTTGAAATCTTCAAATCTCTTTGCTTTTCTTTGTCATCATCGGGGTGTGTAACTTGATCCTCAAACTTTGTACCTACATATATGAGATAAGAAACAAATACCTTTGTGACGTATTGAGTTTGAAATGAGATAAAATAAACATAAATCAAACCAAAGATTAAATCTCAAATATCCCCCATAATTTAAACTCCCCCACTAAATCATAATCCGTTCTTCCCCTTTTTATTGTCCGAAATAGACAAGGAAAAGAATCAATAAAATAAGCATGAAGTGTCACGACAAACATAATAAAATTAACTACGACCATCAAGGATATACTTAAAAGCTTCCATCAACTATTTTTGATTTTTTAAATTTTTTCAAACAAAATGCAAAAATAAATCACAAAAAAAATCACACACCATGAATTTACACTAAGATAACCAAATCGTGGATACGGAATGAATAGGTGTGGACAAATACGATAGAAAAATCAATGCAATCAAACATAACATATGTGCACAATGAATACGGATACTCCTAACGAATGATCTCAAAATCGTCCTTAGGTGTCAAAATATGAATTTATATGACATCGACTCAATATAATCAACACATCAAAGTTTTAAATGATTCTCACACCAATAACGTCTAAAACTATGTAATGTTTTTCAAGACTTTGTCAGGACGCGCAAACCATTGATTAATTTCTAACCAATCTCCACCATAAATAATAAATCTTTTATTTATTTTTCTAATGAGGTGATTTAAAACCTAACGGCCTCTTTTTGGCATATTTATCTTTTTATTGCCTCTAAATGTTTTCGGGCTCTTTTAAACCTCTTTGGAACTTGGCTACTTTTTACAATGGCACACTTTTTTAGGTCCGAATTAAACGATGGCTTAATGGCAAAGGATATATGAGTATCTTTCGTATCCCTTACCCGTTTTTCACATATTTATATAAAATAAATCCTCATGGGAAACAGTTCTTACATGCACTACTTTCATTGTCAAGTTTTATCGTATTTGGTTCATTTTGAAGACAGGATTGAGATGGAAACACTTCGACCAACATGTGATAGACAAGCACAATAATCAAACAAATTCATGTGAGTGTGCATTAAAGGAGATTAAGAGTCAAACATGCAGGTAGTAACCTCAAATTACATCTTAGTGACTAAAAACATTATAAAGCACAAAAATGAAATGATGACACATATTTCAATTTTTCTTCAAAATAGAAAATCTTTTTGTATTTTTCCAAAAATTTTCAAAAATGAAAATCTTTTGATTTTTCAAAAAATATGTCAAAAATGAAAGATGTAAATACAAAAATGGTATACATTAGAAATATGCATAAAATATTATCATGAAAATCATCCTATGCTAGCAAACAAGTCTAAACCTCAACCATTAGGTGCGGTGGAGTTTTTCAAAGATGGTGACATCCTATGAAAAATATCCATAAAATCATGTGAAGTTTTGACCAAAAACTTTACTTGCTCCCTAATATGTGCAAACTCTTACATATAATCATCCAGAGCATCATGTGTGGGTGCGTGTGAGAATACGTGGCAAAACTCTAAGTGACACACTACCCAACTTAAAGCAAAATTCCCTAAGGTGTCTTCTCTTCTTACAATGGGTGCAAACATACACGGGCCTAGGAACACCTCTCTCAAAACGTCTATAGCGCACTCTCCTATCCGGAATGGGACGCCTAGGTGGGTTGGGTTGAGAGCCAAGCGGATCAATCACAAACCCGAGAACCGGCTAGGGTACAACGTAGAAAGTGGACTCATTATCATGGCCTATTCCTAATCTCTCAACATTACCCAAAGAGAGACATAGGATCATCTTTTTTACCTTTTTAGATGCTTCTTCTAAAGTTACATTTACCTTCTGGGCACGTTGAAGATCTCTCTCTAATTGTGACACATGGGCTTCAAGTTCACTATTTTCCTGTCCTACGACACTCAACTGCTCATTCAAAGTAATCTTCACCTTCTCGAGTTGACTTGCCAACACATCAAATCCTATCAAAACTTCTAACTCTCTCTATCCAAATCTATCACCCTAAGACCTAGCTCCTAATTCAACTTCTTCATCTTTAAGGTCTCGGCATACAAATCTCTAAATGCAAGTTGGTTCTCACTTTCACCCTCACTAGTGCACTCACTTTCACACTCTCTAGAAACACTCAAACTATCATCGGGGTTCTTACATGCAAAAGTATCCTCATCATCGTGGGATAAACTAGGTGTGCTCTCGTGACTAGCTAAAAAGGCGACACACATTCCATGTGAAGATTCATCCCTAGAATCTTTCACCTCTTCCTCGCTATCGCTAAGAGTGGATGGCATGGCAATCTTCTTGTCCTTTCTCTTTAGCCTAATGGGACACTCAAGCGCCTTATGCCCATTTTCCTCATATTCAAAACATCTCTCCTCTCCCTCGTTCGCTTTCTCTTTCTCACTGCTCTCTATGGCCTCATCTTTATTTTTCTCAAAAAATCTCTTATTGGAAGAATTTTCTTTGGAAAATTTGATAAACGTTTTAAAATTTTTAGTAAGCATGGCCACATCATCAAAATCAAACTCGCCCTCAGACTCGTATTCATAAGCCTTCACATTCTTTTTCTTCTCTTTCTTGGACACTTCCTAACTCATCCTAGACTGGGCTCTAAGTGCTATCCCTTTATCCTTAGGCTTGACAGTATCAGGAAACATGTCAATTTCATATGTCTGGGGGTCTCCTACCAGTTCTTTTAACTTAAGATTGCTCAAATTTCCTAAGGAATTCAACACAATCACTTTCGGGATAAAACATTTAGGCAACGATCTCAAAATCTTTTTAACCACTCGTGCATCAGGGGTGTGCTCACCAAGATTGAAACTAGTGTTGATAATATTAAATAGATGTTTATAAAAGTCCTCAAAACACTCAGATTCAAGTATGGTAATTGTTTCAAATTGAGTAGTTAAATTTTGCAATTTAGACTTTTTTACTGCATTCATGCCTTCATGGGTAAGTTATAAAGCATCCCATGCTTCTTTTGACGTGGTGCACGTCAGATACGTCGAAACGCGTCAGGGTTGACGGGTCCAAAAATTTCACTTAGCCCACGAGAATTAAAAGTGCTCCATTTAAATTTGTCCTCAACCCAGTCAGTCACGGGTTTAAGATTGGTGACATTATTAGCGATGACATTAGGAGGAGTCCACCCTCTTTTACAAATAACCCAAGCTCGTTCATCGATGGTCACCACACCAAAAACATCAAATTGGCACACCCTGATATTAAAAATCTGGCACAGTTTAAAACTGTGCCAGATTTTGGCATGGTTTAATAGAAATCTGGCACACTTTAAAACAGTGCCAAAATTTGGCACTGTTTTAAAGTGTGCCAAAATTGAGTACACTTACTAAAATATAAAAGCCCTAGAAAAATTCACTCTAGTCCCCTTTGTTGTGTCCCGCTCAATCTTCTCGCTCCTCGTTCAGCTCTCCCTCTTCCCTCGAAAAACCTCATCAGCGCCCTCTCTTCAGTCCGACGACGCTCCTCCTATATCTGTTCGACGCCCTCTCTCTTTAGTCAACACTCAAGGTTTGTTCTTTTTATTTTTTCCATTTTATTTCCTTTGTTTGATGTCTCCTAAATGTTAGAAATTTGTTGGTTTTTGATGCCGATAAAAACCAACGTGAGATGGGTAGCGTGGTGCTCCGTAGAGACCTGATCGAGACATGGCCGCTGGGTAGCGTGGTGACACAAGAATGCCTAACTTCGTAACTTCCATTGGTCTCATAAGGATGACCCTCACACCATCCATGAATGTAGCCCCGCCATGTAATATCCCGTAATTTTATTGATTTTTATTTAAGGGATTAATTGAATTAAAGGAGAATTAATTGGGAATTAATCTGGATATAAATACTAGGGAGATGTGAGTTGGTATTTGATTATGATGTTAAAATTGAATATTTCTGAGTATATATGGTAATATATGAGTATTGAAAATATTAAAGTTGTCGCGGGCAGAATTACGATAATTTGGAAAATTAAGTTGGGACGCGCGTGTCAGTCGCATCAGGAATGAATTTAATTAGATTAAAAAATTAATTTATATTTTTATCGATTGAATGGTTATTTTGAGTGCACCAACGTGTCCGAAAGGGTCGAAATAGTCATAAAACACTAGCCGGGAGTTTAGTTTGGGTCCCGGGGCATTTTTAGGCCAAACCGGCAACCTAGAAGGGTATTTTGGTAATTTTAAAAATTAAGGGATTAAAACCCACTAATTTTAGAGGTAATTTAGATATTATTAAAAGGTCCACTAAGGCCATTATAAGCCAAAAGTAAGAGAGTGGGCTACGGAGGTTTTTGAGAGAAGTTAGAAGAGAGGTTAAAGGAGGATCTAAGCCAAACCATCTCCACACCATCATTTTGAAAGGAAATTGTGACCGAAAAGAAGAGAGAGACAACCTTGATCATCAACAACGAGTTAGAACATATGATTTAAGGCAAGTGATTTGATATTATTAAGTTCAATTAATATTTCTTCCATGTTTAGTGTAGAAACTATATTTGCCTTGAAAGTTTTGAGGAGAACCTAATGAAATTGTTATAGAAACTCTAAAGTTTGGTTAGGGATTGCATGTAGAATGACTATGGATGAATTTGTTACCCCAAAAACTTAACTTTGATGATTTAAAAATGGATTAATGATGAGTATTTAGTCACAATAAAATTCTGGGTTCATGTTCATAGGGTTTTGGGTAAAATTTGGGGATTTATGATAATTGCATGTTGATCAGGAGGATTTGACCCAAAAATATGTTAAGAAGCGACCTAAGAGGACTTAGAGTAGTTTAAGAACATTAAAATGTATTTGGGATGATCTTAGGATGGATTTAGAGAAGAGAAAGATGTAGAAAAACGAGTTGGAAAATTTCTGGGCATATTCTGCCATCTCGTTCGAATGAACTCGTTCGAATGAGCTTCTAACGAGATGACAGTATCCCTTCTAATGAGTTCGTTTGAAGACTTCGTTCAAACGACCCTCATTCGAACAACCTCATTGGATCGAAATTTCTAATGAGTTGACAGAATGGCCTTTTTAGGCCTGATTTTATTTCAAACTTTCAGTAGACTTATTTAACTGAATGTTAACCTTCCCTTGTTGACCAGTGGGTATAGTTGTGAGAGTTGAGTACGTTGAGGAGTAAAACTTAGAATTTTGTAGTAAACCGGATGATATTTATGGGTTAGGAAATAAGTACCAAAAATTACGACGTGAGAAGGGTTGACAACTTTAATGTATATTAATCGGGGACTTATAAACGTGCAACATTAAATGACGGTATAGGGATGAGAAATATACCTATATTAATATTATAAGATATCTAAGATGTGTGAATACTTAGTATACGTATTTATCTGTGTATAACATACCTACCATACTTGCTATCACGGGAGGTCGGCGTTCGTTCAGGGCCATATAATCTTTGTGTGCCTACGGGGGGGATTTAGATTGGTACCTCGAGGACATAGGTCAGAGAAGGACTTATTGAGAAGTTAATAAGTCTGCTGATCACGGGAGCATAGGTATGTGCGTGACCCATGTGATGTGAACTATGTTCGCCTCCATTATGTATGTTTGTTACTTGTCGAATCGATTCCTGAGAGATTCGAAATACGTGGTCCTTATGTACGTGATGTACCGGGATTTGATAGAAGAGTATGTGTGCATCGCAGCTTAGTCTCGGAGTGCCAGCATTGTATATTTATGATGAGAATAATATACTATTAATTGAAATGAACTGTCATGTATAAATATAAGTGTGAATAATAGCAACATTTTAGTAGAGTTAAAAATGGAAAATACCTAGTGATTAGTATTACTAATTTTGAGAACTAAGAAGAAACGTAAAACTCTTTGTTTAAATTAATATGTCGGGAATTAAATTGGGAATCGTATAGTGATGTTAGATTGTGTATTGGACTAGTTAGATAGGGGAATAACTAGAACGGGTACGGGTACGATAGGAGTGCACAATTAGTTGAGAGGTGAGGAACTCATGTGAGTGCATGCACTATCATGTATTTTATATTCACTGTTTAATGATATTAGACACTTGTTGTATTTTAAACTGTTTTCACAATCGGGCTCTGACCCATTTTCTTTCAAATCTATTTTCTTGTAAAAACCTTTTAGGTGCCCAGCCACAAGGACACCAAGCGTAGGAGTTCCATTCCAGTGGCGTGCTGTAGCTGCTGTGAAAGTTACAAGACCTCGATAGTAGACGCCTCCATTTTCTATCTTGACTCTACTTCAGATTTACTCATTTATAGGGCATGTCGCCCCATTTCTTTTAGAGACATCTTATCTATTCAGTTTCATTTCAGTGTTGGATGTAATTAATTTATGATTCAGACTTTATACCGTTTTATTCAGTATTTTGAATTATTTTCGAGGAGTGTTTCTCCAGATTTATTTATTCCTTTATCATTGTAATGTGACTGTAATGTGGTTGTGATATCATTATTTCTTAACTTAATACTTATTGCATGTCAATCGAATTTAATTAAAATTGACAACTCACTTTTTAGATATTAGGTGGCTGGTAATTGTTAAACGTTTTTCGACAGTGATGCTATGAACTGAACCAACTTGACATTTTGAATTAATTTGAATAAAGGAGTAGGTACCCGGTATTTAATTAGTCGGGGTGTCACAGGTGGTATCAGAGCATCAGGTTCTAGTGTCCTTAGGATCTGTACGGCTTGTTATGTTTCCGCGTAGCTTTCTTTGATATAGAGCCCTATATTTTAGGATTGTTGTATTCTTTTGTGTATGTTTCGCTATTGAGCTATTTTGAGATAATAACTGCGAACTTATAAGACTTTACTCTCATTTCAGATGCCTCCACGACGTACACAGCGAGTTCCCAAGGATGCTCATCCCGAGCCACAGCCTGCACCAGTTCAGGGCTCCTTGAATGCTGCAGAGGTTGTCGCTATTGTAGCCCAAACGGTAAATGCCGCCCTAGTAGTTATGCAGCAGGCACCACCTCAGGCGCCAGTAGTAGCGCCAGTTCAGGCTCATGCATTCCCGCCTGCTTGGGAACGTGTTCGTGATGCTTTCAAAAAGCACACCCTCCGGAGTTTGCAGGTAGCTCCGACGTCGTTATGTCCAGCCAGTGGAAGAAGGACATCCAAAGGCACTTGAGGATGTACGAGTGCACGGATGTACAGAAACAGATACTGGCTACTTTTAAGCTAGTAGGATCAGCGTTGCAGTGGTGGGAGTCCATTACCACCACGTAGGAGAGAGACATCCTTTCTATTCATGAATTCTGTGCGCGGTTCGACCGTAAATATTTTCCATCAGCTGTTCACACCGAAATGAGGAGGAAGTTAATGAATCTCAAGCAGGAGGGGAAGACCGTGGCCAAGTATGAGGCCGAATTCACTAATCTCTTGAACATTGCTCCCGATGAAATTCCAATCGAGGAGAAAAAGATTCAGAAGTTCATGGATGGGTTGACTTGGAGGATCCGTCAGCACTTGTTGGGTAATCTCTCGTTGGCCACTTATTCTAATGTGGTTAACGCAGCACTGCTTCACTGCCAGGACCATCGCTTTCACATGTCAGAGAGTAAGCGATCAGGAGAGTCCATCCATCAGGGCAGGACAGGGGGAAATGGTGCTAGCGGGGCACAATCTGCTCAGGGTCAGCATAGGCAGGGAGATCAGGGTTCCCAGCAGGGGGATTTTAAGAGGTTCAGATCTGGGGGTTTCAGAAATGGTCAGGAAGGTTTTCGTTAGGGCCAGCAGGGTTAGCATGGCCATCAGGGATAGCACGACCAGCATGGCCAACAACAGTAGTTTCATCAGGGCCAGCACGGCCAGGGGAGGAATGGCAACGGCCACCAGGGCCGTGGGCAGCAGGGTCAGAGAGGGGGGAATTTTCTGGGGAAATGTTTCACTTGTGTCAAGATTGGCCATAAGTACTAGGAGCGTCCTGATAGGGGCAGGGCCCCACAGCAGCAGCAGCAGGGTGCTCGACATGATCCCCAGAGACCTATGTTTCCCGCCGCCCTCCCAGCACCACCACAGATGCCAGCTTTGCCACCCATCCCAGCAGTCCCAGTCCAGCAGGGACAACTTCAGTATGGGGGAGTTTATCAACTCCAGCATACCGCAGTCCCACAGGATCCACCTACTATTGAGGGTATGTTCTCTATTCAGGGGACTATGGGGCGTATTTTATTTGATACGGGGGCCACACACTGTTTCATTGCCATGAGATTTGCACGTACTTTGGGATTGTTAGACACGGTAGAGAGCACGATTACTTGCGTAGATTCACCGTTGAGTAGGGGTTCCGTGATTTCTCTTATTTGTAGAGGTGTGAGTATAGAGATTGGGAGATTTACTTTACCTGCTGATAAGTTAGTATTAGAGTTGACTGAGTACGATGCGATTATTGGAATGGACTGGCTAGTTGCATACCGAGCCATGATTGATTATTTCAGTAGGAGTATTATTTTTGCCATTCCTGGGCAGGAGATGTTTTCAGTGGCGATGCCTCGCCCTGAGGGAGGATCGTCCACTCACTTGTACTATATAGAGGAGGAGACCTCTAAGGAAGTGGTATTACCACTCGAATCGATTCCAGTTACTAGGGAGTTTGCTGATGTATTTCAGGATATACCTGAATTACCTCTTAGCAGATAGATAGATTTTGTTATCGATATGACGTCGGGCACTCGGACAATTGCCCGCGCACCTTACCGTATGGGTCTAGCGGAAATGAGAGAGGTAAGGGATCAAATAGAGCAGTTATTGGTTCAGGGGTTTATCCAAAGGAATACTTCGCTGTGGGGTGCCCCTGTGTTATTCGTAAAGAAGAGGGATGGATCGTTGACGTTGTGTGTAGATTATCGGGAGTTGAATAAAGTCACGATACGGAATAAGTATCCGTTGCCCCGAATCGATGAATTATTCGACCAGCAGAGAGGAGCTTCCTTCTTCTCAAAGATTGACTTGCGAGCGGGATACCATCAGTTGCGTATCAGGAAACAGGACGTCTCGAAGACTACTTTCTTGACGAGATATGGTTCCTACGAGTTTCGAGCTATGCCTTTTGGCTTGACCAACGCTCCAGCCGTGTTTATGGACTTAATGAATAGGGTATTCAGAGAGTTCCTAGACCAGTTCGCCATTGTCTTTATTGATGACATTCTGGTTTACTCCCAGACAGAAGAGGAGTACGCTGAACATTTGAGACGGGTTTTGCAGACGCTGCGTCAGAACGAGCTTTAAGCAAAATACAAAAAATGTGGGTTTTGGCTGAAGGAGGTTCAGTTTTAGGGGCATATCATTTCAGACCGGGGGATATCTGTTGATCCAACGAAAGTATCCACGATGAGGGAGTGGGGACAGCCCACGACACCGACTGAGATCCGTAGTTTCTTGGGCCTAGCAGGATCCTACAGAATGTTTATTCGGGGTTTCTCAAAGATAGTGGGTCCTTTGACACATCTGACTCGCAAAGGTGTGCCATTCATCTAGAGCGATGCCGGTCAATTGGCATTCGATGAGTTGAAGGACAAGTTGACCTCAGCGCCTGTGTTGGCATTGCCCAGACCAGGAGTTGAGTATCTAGTCTACACCGATGCGTCCTTACAAGGATTTGGAGGTGTGCTGCAACAGGAGAGTCAGGCCATAGCTTATGCTTCCCGTAAGCTTAAGCCTCAAGAGAAGAATTACCCCACCCACGACTTGGAGTTAGCGACAGTCTTATTCGCTCTTCGGATTTGGAGACACTATCTCCTGGGGGAGAAATTTTGGTTGTTCACAGACCACAAGTCTCTATAATACCTCTTCACGTAGAAGGAACTGAATATGCATCAACGTCGGTGGCTTGAGTTTGTGAAGGATTATCAGTTTGATATCCAATATCACCCAGGGAAGGCTAACGTGGTAGCAGATGCGTTGAGCCGTAGGCCAGTAGATGAGGTGGCCGAGGTGTGGAAATCTAAGTGGAAGGAGTTGGGACACCAGGATGCAGTGGCTCGATCATTCATGTCTGTGATGACTGTTACACCTCAGATTGTTACGAGAGTGATAAAGGCCCAGGCAAATGACTCGTTCTGTCAGGAACAGATAGTTCAATTACTATCAGAGGGAGCCGAGTCCTATACCGTTAGTTCAGTTGGGGGATTACGCTTCAATGGGAGACTGGTCATTCCGGAAGGGGAAGACTTGCGATACGAGGTAATGACAGATTCGCACGGCTCACATTTTGCGGTACACCCTGGTGGATGTATCAAGACATGAGACGACAGTACTGGTGGAGCGGGATGAAGAGAGATATCGCTGTGTTCGTTTCTAAATGCGCCACTTGTCATCTAGTAAAGGTGGACCATCAGAAATCGGCAGGACTTCTACAGCCATTAGAGTATCCGACGTGGATATGGGAGAGCATATCAATGGACTTTATCACGGGGTTACCAACGTCACAGAGGGGTCACGACTCCATATGGGTAATTGTGGATAGGTTGACCAAAGTTGCTCATTTTCTGCCCGTGAGGATAGACTACACTACGGGACATTATGCCCAGATTTTCATTGCAGAGATAGTGAGACTTCACGGGGTGCCTCTAAATATCGTGTCTGACCGAGACAAGATATTTGTTTCACAATTTTGGGAGTTTCCAGGAGGCCATTGGTACGGAGTTGCGGCTAAGTACGACATATCACCCACAGACTGATGGGAAAACAGAGCTGACAAATCAGATGTTGAAGGACATGTTGCGTATGTGCATCATAGACTTTAGAGGTGGTTGGTAACAGTACCTTCCACTAGTGGAGTTTGCTTATAATAACTCCTACCAGTTCACCATTGGCATGGCTCCATTCGAGGCGCTGTATGGTAGACCTTGTTGTTCCCCAGCATGTTGGTTAGAGGTGGGGGATAACAAACTCCTTGGGCCGAAAGTGATTCAGGACACTTCGACAAGGATAGATATGATACGGAGCCATATTCAGGTAGCTCAGGACCGGCAGAAGAGCTATGCTGATGCCAAAAGGTTCTTTAGAGAATTCAAGGTGGGGGACTAGGTGTTACTCAGAGTATCTCCTATGAAGGGGATTATGCGTTTTGGGAAGAAGGGAAAACTGGCACCAAGATACGTGGGGCCATTTTCTATCATCGAAAGGATTGGGCCAGTTGCGTATAGACTTGGGTTACCGGAGCACCTGCATAGGATTCATGATGTGTTTCATATTTCCTCGCTAAGGAAATATCTTAGGGACGATTTGGCCCATACTCACATTGCTTTAGAGGACATCGATCTTCAGCTCGATAGTTCCTATGAGGAGGGGCCGATTGCTATTCTGGACCACAGTGAGAGGAAACTGAGGACGAAGATAGTACCATTAGTACGCGTGCAGTGGCAGCATCATAATGCTGAGGAGTCCACATGGGAGCGCGAGGATGAGATGCGCGAACGTTATCCAGAGCTATTTTTACCAGGTATTCATTAGTTCCGAATTTCGGGACGAAATTCTGTTATTAGGGGGGAAGTATGTAATACCCCGTAATTTTATTGATTTTATTTAAGGGATTAATTGAATTAAATGAGAATTAATTGGGAATTAATCCGGATATAAATACTAGTGAGATGTGAGTTGGTATTTGATTATGATGTTAAAATTGAATATTTCTGAGTATATATGGTAATATATGAGTATTGAAAATATTAAAGTTATCGCGAGGCAGAAATACGACAATTTGGAAAATTAAGTTGGGACGCGCGTGTCAGTCGCGTCAGGAATGAATTTAATTAGATTAAAAAAATAATTTATATTTTTATCAATCGAATGTTCATTTTGAGTGCACCAACATGTCCGGAAGGGTCGAAATAGTCAGAAAACACTAGCCGGGAGTTTAGTTTGGGTCCCGGGGTATTTTTAGGCCAAACCGGCAACCTAGAAGGGTATTTTGGTAATTTTAAAAATTAAGGGACTAAACCCACTAATTTTAGAGGTAATTTAGATATTATTAAAAGGTCCACTAAGGCCATTATCATCCAAAAGTGAGAGAGTGGGCTACAGAGGTTTTTGAGAGAAGTTAGAAGAGAGGTTAAAGGAGGATCTAAGCCAAACCATCTCCACACCATCATTTTGAAAGGAAATTGTGACCGGAAAGAAGAGAGAGACAACCTTGATCATCAACAACGAATCAGAACATCAGATTTAAGGCAAGTGATTTGATATTATTAAGTTCAATGAATATTTCTTCCATGTTTAGTGTAGAAACTATATTTGCCTTGAAAGTTTTGAGGAGAACCTAATGAAATCATTATTAAAAATCTAGAGTTTGGTTAGGGATTGCATGTAGAATGACTATGGACGAATTTGTTACCCCAAAAACTTAACTTTGATGATTTAAAAACGGATTAATGATGAGTATTTAGGCACAATAAAATTCTGGGTTCATGCTCATAGGGTTTGGGTACAATTTGGGGATTTATGATAATTGCATGTTGATCAGGAGGATTTGACCCAAAAATATGTTAAGAAGCGACCTAAGAGGACTTCGAGTAGTTTAAGAACATTAAAATGTATTTGGGATGATCTTAGGATGGATTTAGAGAAGAGAAAGATGTAGAAAAACGAGTTGGAAAATTTCTGGGCGTATTCTGCCATCTCGTTAGAAGACCTGCCTAGGTCGTTCGAACGACCTCATTCGAACGAGCTTCTAACGAGATGACAGTATCCCTTCTTACGAGTTCGTTCGAATGAGATTTCTAACGAGTTGACAGAATGGCCTTTTTAGGCCTGATTTTATTTCAAACTTCCAGTAGACTTATTTAACTGAGTGTTAACCTTCCCTTGTTGACCAGTGGGTATAGTTATGAGAGTTGAGTTCGTTAAGGAGTAAAACTTAGAATTTTGTAGTAAACCGGATGGTATTTATGGGTTAGGAAATAAGTACCAAAAATTACGACGTGAGAAGGGTTGATAACTTTAATGTATATTAATCAGGGACTTGGAAACGTGCAACATTAAATGACAGTATAGGGATGAGAAATATACCTATATTAATATTATAAGATATCTAAGATGTGTGAATACTTAGTATACGTATTTATCTGTGTATAACATACCTACCATACTTGCTATCACGGGAGGTCGGCGTTCGTTCATGGCCATCTAATCTTTGTGTGCCTACGCGGGGATTTAGATTGGTACCACGAGGACATAGGTCAGAGAAGGACTTATTGAGAAGTTAATAAGTCTGTTGATCATGGGAGCGTAGGTATGTGCGTGACCCATGTGATGTGAACTATGTTCGCCTCCATTATGTGTGTTTGTTACTTGTCGAAACGATTCCTGAGAGATTCGGAATACGTGGTCCTTATGTACGTGATGTACCGAGATTCGATAGCAGAGTATGTGTGCACCACAGCTTAGTCTCGGGGTTCCAGTATTGTATATTTATGATGAGAATAATATACTATTAATTGAAATGAACTGTCATGTATAAATGTAAGTGTGAATAATATCAACATTTTAGTAGAGTTAAAAATGGAAAATTCCTAGTGATTAGTATTACTAATTTTGAGAACTAAGAAGAAACGTAAAACTCTTTGTTTAAATTAATATGTCAGGAATTGAATCGGGAATCGTATAGTAATGTTAGATTGTGTATTGGACTAGTTAGATTGGGGAATAACTAGAACGGGTACGGGTACGATAGGAGTGCATAATTAGTTGAGAGGTGAGGAACTCATGTGAGTGCATGCACTATCATGTATTTTATATTCACTGCTTAATGATATTAAACACTTTCTGTATTTTAAATTGTTTTCACAATCGGGCTCTGACCCGTTTGCTTTCAAATCTATTTTCTTGTAAAAACCTTTTAGGTGCCCATCCACAAGGACACCAAGCGTAGGAATTCCATTCCGGTGACGTGTTGTAGCTGCTGTGGAAGTTACAGGACCTCGATAGTAGACGCCTCCATTTTCTATCTTGACTCTACTTCAGATTTACTCATCTATAGGGCATGTCGCCCCATTTCTTTTAGAGACATCTTATCTATTCAGTTTCATTTCAGTGTTGGATGTAATTAATTTATGATTCAGACTTTATACCGTTTTATTCAGTATTTCGAATTATTTTCGAGGAGTGTTCCTCAAGATTTATTTATTCCTTTATCATTGTAATCTGACTGTAATGTGGTTGTGATATCATTCTTTCTTAACTTAATACTTATTGCATGTCAATCGGATTTAATTAAAATTGACAACTCACTTTTTAAATATTAGGTGGCTGGTAATTGTTAAACGTTTTTCGACAGTGATGCTATGAACTGAACCAACTTGACTTTTTGAATTAATTTGAATAAAGGAGTAGCTACCCGGTATTTAATTAGTCGGGGTGTCACACGCCAATCTCCATTCCATGCGCAAAGTTAATTACAAAAAAACTTAATCTATACATAAATTTGTGGATTTTATGTTTATCTTTTACTCTGATGAACAAATAGTGATTTTTAAGTTGATGAAAAAAAGATGGGTAGAATGAAGAAAAAGAAATTAAGGAGTTGAGCTTGAACCTTCTCAGAATCGATTTAAGTGTTCTTTGATTGATAAGAGATACACCTGAGATGGGTATACAATAGATTCACCATGAAATGTTTGTCAAAATTCCCAAATCAGTTTTTTTTTTATGGGTCATGTAACAATTTTCATGCTTTAATGTTTGGGTGGCTGAGAAATTTTCATATTTATTATACTTTGATAACAATTTTGTACTTTGATTGAGTTCTGAATATGTTATGTTTGTTTTTTGGTGATTGATAACACTACACTAAAATATAAATATCCTAAAAAAAAATGAATCCCCTCAATGATTTTTTTTCTCCCGCTCTCTCTCCCTCTCTCTCTCTCTCTCTCAAAATAAACAAAGGATAAAGTTGGACCTTTTAAACTCCAGTGTAATACCTAATTACTTATAATCTAAATTGGGTGGAAAACTTCAATTTAACTAAATTTTTATCCTATTTTTATAAAGAAGTCTAATACCTAATTGTTCATTTTCTGTTATAGAAACATTTTACATATTTGAACTTGTATCACCCATGATAATGGGTTGTTTATATTTTGTTTTTGAATTCACCTCCGTAGATGCTATTGATTGTATTTGCATTTTGTAATTGGAAAAGGGAAAACTAATGAAATCATTGTAATATTGGTGAATCATTTGTTATATGACCATTCATCATATTCTTACTGTGCAAATATTATATAAAAGAAGGATAGTACACAAATTAATATTCGAAATTTCAAATTGAACAATATATTTGGCTTTATTCCGTGAGTCATAGTTCGAGCATGTAGACTATGGTAGTTTGTGCAAAAACCCATTTGTTTTTCATATTTGGCTTCATCCCTAATACACATGTTTTTCATTTACGGGTATTTGACAGGGAGTTACTGCTTGTGTGGCCATTTTTCATTCATTTTGAAAAAACCCGGACGTTAAAGTTCAACATTGAATTAATACGAGTAAGAGGTAATTCTAATTCTTAATTATTGATCTATATCATTAGTTTTTGTACATATGGTTTATAGTGGTGCTATGAAGTTGAGGGGGGGGGGGGGGGGGGAATTGAAAACCTGAATTGATTTGTAGTGGTGATAGGAGGTTGAGGGTGAGCCAATTGAAAACCCGGATTGCCAATTGATTGTTGTTGTATATTTTTAGATTAATATAAGATAATATTTGTTTACTAGTTTATGTGAATTTTAGTTAGATTATTGATATGTTTGTGTGTGTTAATTAATTCATGTACTTTTCAAGTAGTTCATGCCATTCAAGTTAGAATTATGGATTGTCTATACTTGCTTTTGTGAGTTTACTATTAAAAAAAGTTCGTTATTACCAATAGTTCCTACAAAGGATCAAACTAATGACATATACAATACTTGAATTCTTGGTGTAGATGATGCATAGTTGGTTCTCATCCTTCAAAGACTACGAGTATAATAGGAGCATCCATCAACAAAAGGATCACCCTCATTCCAAGTTCGAAGTACCATTTTTACAAATAAGAATTCCCTTCGCTACATGATTTCTTTTTCATATAAATAGATATAAGATCTATGGGGCAATTAATTTTGTGTTACCTAGGGCTATAGTCATATTAATCCTCCCATTCAACTACTTCGACCATTTCCGAACACCTCATAGCTTTTTTAGGGCATCCACAGTTTCGATCATTTCTGTATGATTTGATTTCTTGCGCACCCCCCCCCCCCCCTCCCCCCTCCAATGGGTTTCGAAGATAAAAATCCTTTATTGGCCCTTAAATTGACCCACATGATGAAAAAAAAGTAAAAGGTCCCGAGAAGAAAATGATCATATTTGACCGTTGTACATTACTAACATCAGGAAATGGAATAATTAAGAATCTCAGGAGCATTCCGCCTTAGAGGGAAGCATCCGTGCGAGTGGTGGTGGATGAAGCGGAAGAGAGAATGTTGGCTTGAGTAACGCAAACATTGGTGAGAATCCAATGCCCCGAAAACTAATTTAACGGAGGTTTAAGGCGATGAGAGGTCTTGGGAATGTGTTTTATTCAATTAATTGGTGTTTGTTTGATTATGCCTAATTTGAGGAGCTGGTTGTTTCCGTGTTTCTTTGAGGCATATCATTCTCTCGAATTTTGTGATAACTAGGGTGTGTGTGTAGTTTTGTCCCCCAACCAAATAGCCCTGTTTTTTTCTTTTTCACTTCTTTGAGTCTTTTTTCCATTTTGTATATATATATATGCTAAGGTCTAAAAATAACTTAGAAATATTCACACCATATCCTCAATGTATCTTCAATGTAATCTGTGAGGTTGCGTTTTATGCAATTAGTTGTTCTTATTGATATATAAATTGTAGAGTTATCATTTACATGTATAAATTCTTTGATTTGCGTAGCTACGTGACTGGCTAGGTTTTTGATACATATTTACTCGTGGTATCTTTTAGGTAATAGATATAGACCTTCCACTTAAATTCCCTCATTCTAGGTGGCACACACTACTCATCGTTTCCTCTCAAGACTTCTCGCTTCAGAGTATTAAAATATTTAATAGCAATTTGGCACATGATAGCAAGTTGGCACAGAGTATTAAAATATGTAGTGTGGGATGTTTTAGGGTCATAGCAATCGCTTCAGAGATGGATAACTTTGTGATAATGTGGAGATATAGATTGGTGGGATATGTTTCAAGGCAAATTTATTAGTTATAGGTACCCACTCTTACGATGTGATATTGGGATGGACTGGTTAGTTAGGTATGAGGATCATATCTTGGGATGGACTGGTTAGTTACGATGTGATCTTGTGTGTTGTCTCAACCTTAGTCAGAGGGAGAGATTGTTTCAGTGGATATTGTGTACTCCATGATATTAGATCAGGTTACACTATGCAATTGTTTGAACTTATAGAGTTTGAAGTTGGTTGGAAGTATTTTTTCCCTCGTCATCTTCTCTTTGACAAGCTGAACAAATATGGAATTTTCCATAACATTGATTTGAATGTCCATTATATGATCGTCCCAATCTTTTATTGAGTAATACCTACATTGCTTCTAGAACAGTTACGTTGTATTTATCTACACCCGTGTGTGTGTCTCCAATTAATCCATTTTAGTTTATCCAGAAGATATATGTTATAAAACATATATAACTGTTATAACAGTTATATATGTTATATCAGATATAACTGTTATAACAGTTATATATGTTTTAACCCATATAACTGTTATAACAGTTATATCTATTATAACATATATAACAGATATATCTGTTATATGTTATAACAACTGCTTATGCCAAATGCTTTATCGAAATTCTGATAAACTCCTATAGGGATCAACATTTTTTGAAAATCGTGAAGAGAATTTGGATCTTACTTTAGTGACTTGATTCAGGTTGCAACTCCTGTAACTATTATTTCTAGATCATCAAAAGACATTAATCCAGACTCGACAAAGAAGTTGAAAAGTTTGGACGGGCATGCTGTGCTAGTAAGCGAAGACCGAGCTGAGGTTGATGCTGAAGGATCACCTCATGAGGGCTCACAGAGGTCTGTATGGTGTACTATACCTTTCAATATTAATTAAATGAATTCTTGTTTCTGAAACTAAAGAAAAAATATTAATTCTCATCTGGTTTGGGTCTTTGTACTTCTTGAAGTCTCAAATTTGTAAATACATATATCAAGTTTGAGTTTTAGTAAATGGACTGACATCCTGTGATATAATCCTGACATGAATTATGAGATTTTGTTTGTTAATTTACTACTTTGGGATTCCAAGAAATTACGAAAACTTGAACCAATTGCTTACTTTATGGACTTCAGTTGGTAGAATTCTTTGGTTTAAAAAATGTTGTGTCTCACACATTGAAGCACAACATTGACATCTAAAGGCCATTCGAACTCCAACTTTCTGATCCAAAGCATCAACTGCAATGCATTTAGATAAAGCATTCCAAACAAAAACTGACATTTTAGGGGGGATATTTGGGTGCCAAATAGAATTGAAAGCTATAGAAGCAAGTTTATACTTTCTATTTACCTCATAAGCTGAAGCAAAGGTAAAATGACCATTATAAGATGGTTTCCAAACTAATGAGTCTTCAATATAGCCTGTATTTGTTTCCAAATCTGCGAATTCTAACCAAATCAATCACAACTTTAGAAAACCCAAAGTCCGTGATCTTTTTGATGAGGAAAAGCCAAGATAATTTGTCGTAGGCCTTTTCCATGTCCAAAGTGCCACATTTTCTTCTATATTTTTTTAGTTCATTTTATGAAGGATTTCTTTGGCTATTAAGAAATTTTCAGCTATGCCCCAATCTCTTAGAAAACTAGACAAATGGAATGAAATGATTCTAGGTAGGAGGGTAGCCAACCTATTTCGTAACAATTTGGAAATGAACTTATTCATGAAGGTGCAAAAATTTATTGGCCTTAGGCTAGGACAATTGATAATTGATTTCTTTTTAGGTATTAATACACCTATTGTGCTAGACCAGCTTACTGGGAGACAAGCACCACCAAAGAAACTCCTTACTTCCAATATAAAGTCTGCTTGAATTATGTCCCATGAAGTAGTGTAAAATACCCCAGAAAATCCATTTACACTAGCAGCACTGGAGCCATTTAACTCCCACACATTACCTTTTATCTCTTGTATTGTAGGTATAACTGAACTATTATTCTCCTCTAAAGCAATCAATTTGGGAGTATGATTCAGTTAGTTTTCTTCTATGTTAGTGCAAGAGTCATGTCAGCAAACTAGGCGCTATTATGATCTTAAGAAACTTTTTTAGCCTATTCAAAATGTTGCAAGAAAGTTCAAATCAGATGTTAACTAACCTTATATTGATTCTTCTCATTTCTGTTTTCATGATCTCTTCTAATAGCATATTCTGGTTGCAGATAATGTTGTGTGTGTAAACATTAAAGAGGAAAACCTCTCGCGTTGCGCGCCGCCCCTTTTTCCTGCAGCAGAGGACCTCATTCAACCCGTGTCTCTCCTCCTGTGTACTGCCCCTGGCAGAGGTAAACTTACTTTTGTTTTATTTTTTCAGTTCGATTTTTATTTTGTCTGTATTGTTTGTATGACTTTGATGTATTGTTACAAACTTTATAAATTTAAAATGAATTTATAACTATTTTTGTAACTTTATAACTGTTAGTACCTATATGCATTCAATATGAATTTCTAACAGTTATAAATTCAATATGATTTCAATGTGAATTCAATATTTTTTTGTAAATGTACAACTACTGTAGGTACTATATCTACGTGAATTCATTATAACTTTGGTGTTGAATATTATAAGTTAAAACAGGTATTGAATATTGAATATTGTTAAGGTATATTGTTAACTAACAGTTTCAATATACCTTATATGAATAGTTAACAATATTCAATACCTTATATATTCAATACCTTATACAATATCCAATATACAGTATTGATATGAATAGTTAACAATATTCAATATGAATGTTCATACTGTATATTGAATATTCAATACCTTGTACATTCAATATGAATAGTTAACAATATTCAATACCTTATACCTTATTGAATGTTCTATATATTGTAACTATGTGAATTCATATTGAATTTTCTATGTATTGTAACTGTTAACTATATATGGAAATTCATATTGAATGTTTATAATGAAGTCTCGATTGGTATTGAATATATAAGGTATTGGCCGAATGACTACTGTATATCCGCCACAACATCATTTGTTAATATAAATGTTCTTTCCATAATGTTGATATATGTTTTCCTTATGTAGATTGTATCGGAGATACTCAAGATATTTAATAGCTTATACCATAATTTGACAATATCTAGATTAAGGTTAAAAACAAGCCATTGAATGGTGAAAACCCAAACTAGCCCCCAAATGGCCCCGTAAGAGGCACAAACACCTCGCACATGACCAATGTAACTTGTACGAACTGATCGCGTAGTCACGGGTCTCCCAGTTTGAGAATATGATAATAATTTCAAAATATGTAGATTAGGCTTGAAAATAAGTCGTTTAAGGGTGAAAATCCAAATCAACCCCTAAACGGCCCCGTAAGAGGCACGAACACCTCGTACGGGACTAATGTAACTTGTACGAACTGACCGCATAGTTGCGGGCCTCCCGGTTTGAGATAATGACGATAATTTTAAAATATGTAGATTAGGCTTGAAAGCAAGCCGTTTGAGGGTGAAAACCCAAACCAGCCCCCAAAAGGCCCCGTAAGAGGCATAAAGACCTCGCACGGGACCAATGTAACTTGTACGAACTGACCGCGTAGTCCTGAGTCTCCCGATTTGAGAATATGACGATAATTTGAAAATATATAGATTAGGCTTTAAAACAAGTCCTTAAAGGGTGAAAACCCAAACCAACCCCCAAACGGCCCCGTAAAAGGCATGAACACCTCGCATTGGACCAATGTAATTCGTACGAACTGACCGCGTAGTCCCGGGTCTCCCGGTTTGAAAATATGATGATTATTTCAAAATATGTAGATTAGGCTTGAAAACAAGCCGTTCGAGGGTGAAAACCCAAACCAACCCCCAAATGGCCCCGCTAGAGGCACGAACACCTCGCACGGGACCAATGTAACTCGTACGAACTGACTGCGTAGTCCTGGGTCTCCCGGTTTGAGAATATGATGATAATGTCAAAATACGTAGAGTAGGCTTGAAAACAAGCCGTTCGAGGGTGAAAACCCAAACTAGCCCCCATACGGCCCCGTAAGAGCACGAACACCTCGCATTGGACCAATGTAACTCGTACGAACTGACCACATAGTCCCGGGTCTCTCGGTTTGAGAATATGATGATAATTTCAAAATACATAGATTAGGCTTGAAAATAAGCCGTTCGAGGGTGAAAACCCAAACCAGCCCCCATACGGCCCGTAAGAGGTACGAACACCTCGCACGGGACCAATGTAACTCGTACGAACTGACCAGAGACGCATAACTTGCGTAAGATTTTCAATTTTAGAATATAATAATTACAACTCCTATATGTAATTTTTTTAGCTTGAGTAAGTTTTTTTTGTAAATTACTAGGTTACTAATATCTTCTCTTTTTTGTATCCTATTTTTTTTGCAGGATAACATTTTATCGTTGGCATTTATTCACGTGGAGCACATGAAGAACTCAATGGTTTACAACAAGGGGTTTATTCATGATTCTATTTTTTTTGTGTTATGGCCGTGCGGGCTTTTGTAGTTTTATTGTTAACTTTTATGGTCGTGCGGGCTTTTGTAAGCTAATTATTATATTTTATGGTCATGCTGGCTTTATGTTAGACAGGTTTTGTATTAGCAGGTTTTGGAATGTCCAGAAAATAGAGGAAACTCTGCCCAATTTTTTTTGGTCTGTGAACTATTAAATACTTGTAATATTTTGAAGTTTGTATGTACATTAGTTTATCAACAACGTGCAATATTTTTAATTTGTGAATTTTCGTGCAAGATATAATGTTTTTTCTTTTTATAAAAAATTTGGCACGGTTCAAAACCGTGATAAAAGTGTATCAAATTTTGACACGGTTTTGAATTGTGCCAAAAGTTTTTCAAACTGTGCTCAATCCGGCACAGTTAAAAATTGTGCCAAAAGTGTACCAAAAATATCAAATTCTGGCACGGTTTAAAAGTGTGCCGGCACACTTTTAAACCGTGCCAGAAAAAAATGGCCATTTTGGAACACCTGATTCTGGCACAGTTCAAAACCATTCCAGATTTGATCTGGCACAGTTTTAAACTGTGCCAGATTCCTGTTTTTGATGTAGTGGGTCTTTAAATGACATTATTAGCGATGACATTGAAGATCTCTCTCTAACTAGACCCGTCAAAAACTTGCAACCGATTATATAAGTTTTCATTCAAAGACAATGCAAAATTTAAAAATCAGATTTTAAAAAAAGATCAATATCACAGAAAATTATACGAAAAAAGGGTCTCACGATAATTTGGTGAAACCTGCTCTGATACTAATTTGAGAAAGGTAAGATCTCTTGAAAATATCTAATATCAATTTGTGAATGTGCTAATACAATGTGATATCGATTAAAATAAATTCACAAATTTCCAATTTTGAACTTATTTAATTGGTGTCAATCTTTAAACCAATTAATTAAACCCTAACATGAATCTAGGTGTAAAAAATCATGCCATCACAAAATTACTAATTCATAGATTTCAGGAAAAAAAAACCTTTCGGATAAAACCTTTACTTCACTATGATCAGTAAATCAAAACTTACATATACACAATGAAATCTGTAATCAATATCACATAGTAGATCCACAAATACGCGGCCTAGAATCATCAATGGATTGACCATAGAAAACCCACAAGAACCACATTTCCGTCTTCAGCAGGGAGCACCCGCAAGCACTCTCAATGACCCAGTCTTCATCAGCCATAGAGATATCTTTCCTACAGGAGAAACTCTAGGAAGATTATATCTTGGGTTCCAAAATGATTCACTAAAGCTATTGGGATGATTTGTGAATCAAAACAATGTTAAAACAACTCAAAAAATGAGAAGACTAAATTTTTTCAAAAGAAGTTTTCATAGAATGAAACACTCACGTTTTCGGAAGAAAAAAGGACTCATTTTAACAAATACATATAGAAAATTTGAGTCGATTTCTTCGCTCGAATGAGAATAGCATGTCGCTCGAATGACATATGACGTTGCTTGAAGGGACTTGGCACGACCTATTAAACTAGGTTTAAAAACTAAAACAGTAGCATGTCGTTTGATGAAATGATCAAGCAAGCTTCTCATGAGGTATAAAGTGAGATGCACTGTCGCTTGAAGTAGTCATTTGAACGACTTTTTCCTGACGTTTGAATGACATAGACATGGTTTTGAACAACATCAATGTAAAATAATTTTTTATTAAAACTCTACCTCAGGACTTAGAAAAAATATTTTTGATGAAAAATGATGCCTCAAATATTTAAAAATATTTTAGAAAAAATATCCCAATACTTTAAATGAAACATTAAGGGACTTAAAAACGACCTTACCAAAATCTATCTCGCAGAGACTTGTTTGTTGAAGAACGTTAATATCCGGATCTGTCTTAATGCATGAATGAACTTGAACTTTTCTTAGACAGTTGTAACGGTATACGACAGACTCTAATGTAAACGGACTATGTAAAATATGTCCTTACATGCGACAAATACTATTAAATGATAATACATATGAGTGTTTCAATGATACAAGATTTTTTGGCTTGGTTTATTAAAATTCAGATGGTGATACAACGTCCATGAAATGGAGGCCGGCGAGATTGAGGGGTTGTTATTGTTGTGGGTAGGTGTTTGCTTTTTTTTAAAAGGGGGTGTGTGTGTGTGTTGGGGGGGGGGGGGCGTTGCTTTTTTTTCTTTCTTTTGCACTTGGGGGTTGTTAAGATGATTGTCGTGAAGAAGATGTTCTTTTTTGTGACACACACACGATACGATATGATTATAAAAGAGCCCCAATACGAACACAACGTATCATGTGAAGTTTGTATCAATTTAATATTGTGTCTAAAATTCACACCCTATAATCCGATATAAGAATTAAATGTTTATCAATTTTGTTGTTGTTTTTCCTTATGCTAAATCAAAATTTTACTATGTGGTTATTTTGGTCATATGGACTTTCATAAATTGGTTTCTAATTGTTACTATGTGGTTATTTTGGTTATTTTGCAAGTTTAAGGAAAATGGTTTAATAAAGAAAGAATGGAGTAGGAGTTTGTGCTGGAATGTCGAGGTTATATTTGGTTTATAATAGTTACATTTTTCACTATTTTGGATGAGAATTTATAGTTTTAATTGATTTTGGAGGGAAAGTGATTGGAAAATATACTTTTTTGAATGTATATATTAATTTGGTAGGAGAACTTTTAAATGTATATATTGGTACGGCACTTTTTGAACATATATATGGATATGACTAGTTTGAATTGATTTTGAGAATATTTGTGTTGACTTTATTTCGTCAGACAACATCTGAATGTAATATATGGATATGTTCATAACACTTTTAAGTGAAGCGTCTTATAAATATCATATTTGGGACACTTTTGGGATAGTGATAGGTAATTAGTAGGGAAAACTTTTGCAATCTTTCTAAATAACGTGTCTTAATAAGCTCTATTTTTAAGATGTTTTTTCGAAAAAAAATATGACATTGGTTATTAAGACATTTTGATTATAATTAAAATTTAAAAGTAATGTAAATCACCTTTTGGGACACATTTTAGCCATTATAAAAATACTTTTTTTTTCTTGTGACCCTAGGTTTATGTTTTAAACCCAATTCCTTTTTTTTTTTAGTTTCTAATGAATGATCAATCGAAGTTTGGGGGCTGAATTTTTCCACATTTTATGTCAATCCTCGAAACGAAGTCCATGATTTGATCCGAGAAGTCCATGAGGGCTCGTGTGGCAATCATATCGTCGAAGTATCATTAGTTAAGAGAGTGGCAACGCAAGGGTATTACTAGACAAGCACGAAGGATGATTGTACTGATTATACAAGAAGATGTGACAAGTGCCGGAGGCATGCAACAAAATCCACCGTCAAGCCGAAGTCTTAACACCCATCACAACCTTTTAGCCCTTCCTTTAGTGGGGGATATATATCGTTGGCCCTTTGTTAAAGACCAAAGGAAGATTCAAGTATTTAATAGTTAATGTCGATTACTTCGCCAAATGGGTGGAGACTGGGCCGATGATATTCATCACCCAACTGAAGACATTCCAGTTAATCTGAAGAAATATCATTTGCAAATATGGTATCCCCAACGCCTTCATTACGGATCATGGGAAGCAATTCGATAATGATTGGTTCTAGAACTACTAAGAAAAGTTCAAGATCAAATGTCACCACTCATCACCACGTTACCCACAATGCAACTGGAAAACAAATGTGATAAATAAGACAGTCCTTGATGGTATTAATATGAGGCTCGACGAGACTAAAGCAAATTAGATCAATGAGTACAGGCTTATAACACTACACTAAAAGTGCCCACTAGGGAGACCACATTTATCTTGCTTTGGAATCAAGGGTCGTGGTTCCTACAAAGATCGACCTTTCAAGCCATTATTTTCTCAACTTCGATTATAAAGTCAACGACTTTATGAGACGCCTAAACCTAGATCTAGCCGAGGAGGTGAGAGAGCAAGAAGCCTTGAGAGTAGCGGCTTACCAATAGAGAACAACAAGGTACAATAATAAAAGGATGAATACAACAGTACTTAAACAATGAGACTTGGCATTGAAGAAAGTTGTGCAAAAGGGTAATAAGCTAAGCCAATAAAAATGGTCCGTATCGAATCAGCGTATCTGTTCATCCCATGACATATAGGATCAAAACCTTGTAATGAGAACCCTTCAGTAATTCGTGTAACGCCGAACACCTCCAAAAATATTTTCATTAGGGAAATATTCCGATGTAACTCCCAGGATAATGTAATAAGAGAAAATGAATATCAATGCGAAGACACTATTTTAAACATATTGTCTTACATTTATTACCATCTTTATTTGTTCATGAAAAAGGTCTAAGAGATGGGAAAAAGGTTAAGGTAAATTTCATCTTAAGAGGGCGAGGTGAGAAAAAAAACTTTTAACTAAAGCATTGCCTCTAAAAGAAACGAATTCCTAGAAAAGATAACCTAATTAAGGCTTACAAGTAAGTGGCCGGCCCTAAAAGTCGCCACCACCTCAAGGGGGAAAAAAATATTCTTAAGTGTAAGACCTTGGCCTCGACCTTGTAATTATTCTAATATCCTGCCTCGATAAATGAACTAAATTATATATGGATATAAGTTAAAGAGGAGTTAATTATAATTAAGGAAGAATTGTGAAATAGAATAGGAGAAAAAACTAAAAGAAGAGGAAAAAGTGTCTTTCAAACGACAAGGGCCTTTCGTTCGAACGACATAGATAAGTCGCGAGAAGGGTCGCGAGAAGTAGGACATCTAATGATGTGCTACTGGTTTCCAGTAGAAGGTCGCACGAAGGGTTACGTGATCCACGGTTCGAACTACATTAGAAGTCATTCAAACAATATAGCAAAAATCCTTCGAACGAAATAGGGGAATTCTTTCGAACGACCTTAGTCAAGTTTTTAGATTTGATTTCCCTTGCACACTGTCATGTTCTTAGCCCTTGTTTTTATGTGCTGTCGAGCCCAGATCAGTTCAGATTGGGAAAACGAGAATTTAGGCTTTGGAGAGGGTTTTATAAGCGTTTTTTGGGGTTAATTGTTGTTAGGAGAAAATAAAAGAAGCTGAGTGAAAGGGAGAGAGAGGTGGGTGGTCTTCCACCACCATCCACCACCAAACCACATTCCACCTCCAATTGTGTGATATTCCACCATATTTAAACACAAAATACCCATTTCTACCATGGTTGAAGAAGAACCATGAATTTCAGAGGAGTATTTAGGGTATTTCTTGGAGGAGATAAAGGTGGGTTCAATGGATTTGAAGTGGGTCTTGCTTTGGAGATTTGTAAGAAGCATTTGGTAATCCCTTGAGGCCACCTTTGGAGGTTGGCACTACACCAAATCTGCCCATTTGTCAAGGTCATTGACCTTGACAAATTCACCTTGTCAAGGTCAATGACCGTGACATTTCGAGGCGAGACAACTTTTTTTGTCACGGTCGTGTCACGGTCATTGACCTTGACAAAAAACTCGCGTTTTGTGTCACGGTCGTGTCAAGGTCAATGACCGTGACACGTTTGTCACGGTTCTAAACCGTGACAAAGCCGTGACCCTTTTTAAAAAAATTGTCACGGTCATTGACCGTGACACGCCCGTGTCAATTTTGTCACGGGCGTGTCACGGTCAATGACCGTGACAATTCTGGGCAGAATTAAAAAAAACTGCTGGGCAGTATGGCCACTGCCACTGCCCAGCAGTATATTTGTACCTGTTATAGCAACGTTGTACCTGTTCCAAACATCATATATCCGAACAAACTAAAGATAATGCAAATATATATTCAAATAAGAAACTATTTAAAAAGAAACAACATCACCATCATTTTATCTCAAATCTACAAACTATTTGCATGGAAAAGAGATTTTGTACCGCGACGCTCGGGAACACCTCCTTATCCTTCCATTCTCGTCCGAATAGCCACATAAGTATAGAGCATATGTGGCCTACCCTTAGGGCCACTCCCTGTCCCCTGAATTGAAATAAAGTAAAATTAGTATCCGCCCCTCAAATATAGATAAATATAAATCGTAATTGAAATCGAAATCGAAATTGACATATAAATATAAATACATTACCTGTAGTGTCACTCAAACAGCTAACTTGAGCTCATATGGCACCTCCTTCCAACTAATGTACCCCGGGCAATCGTGTCAATTATAATTCTCTTCATATCTAAACACTAAGAAATACCATAATCCTATGGAGGTATGCGTTGCAAATTCCTTCCAACCGTTGTGTAGCCAAAAATCAGCAGTTGAAGTTGTCAACTCCACCTTTGAATGGGGTATGGAAAGTGGTGGGGTATGGAAAGTGGAATTGACAACTTCAACCGGTGATGTTTGGCTACATAACGGTTGGGAGGAATTTGCAGAGCATCGCTCCATAGGATTATGGCATTTCTAGTGTTCGGATAGACGAAGAGATTCAGTCTCCTCTCCACAAATAGGACACCCCAAATAACTATGTACTAATCACCTATTAAACGTAAGAAGCGTATATTCATGGATTAGTATAAACAAAACTTAGATGTAGTTAGAATATTTATGTATTAATCTCCTCTCCACACACGCACACTACACAAGAGTGAAAATGATAAAGTGCAGATCAAGTAAAAGCATTAAAAATGGATGTTTCGGTACAAATTGAAATAATTATTACAAATTGAAAAATTATTTCAAATTCGGGTTATCATCAAAAATGGATTGATATTCGGTAGGAGCAGCCAAGTCATCCACACTACTATTTAGACGCCTTGGCGCGTGTTGGACAAGTGACCACGGCTCGTTGTTGATATACTCCGAGTAAAACACTTGCTTAACCTTTTGAAATGCACAAACAAACGGCTCATCGCTCACGTGGTCGTTGCTCTTCAACTTGGACAAGTCAACCATGATCAAATTGGTGACAGGATCAACTTTAGAAGCATTTTTATCCTCAACTCTTACCCATTCACAGTAAAATACAACCTCTTTGAAGCTTATATAATCCAATTCAAATATATTTTGGATTACACCATAGTAAGTCATTTCAGCTTCAACGAGGTTTTTATCTTTTGCGCTCGCTCGAAAGAAAGTAAGAGCCTTGTATGAAATTCCCGAGTTCTGTACATTTGTACTTTCCTCGTACACTTTAGCGCCGAAAATGTAACCGTTCAATCGATATTTTTTGTACTCTTGTGCCACGAACAAGGGTCCAGTGGCTAGACGAGCAAGCCTTGATGTCGCATCACCCATCTTTAGGAGCTGAGAATATAGATAAATTAATTATATTAGTGGTAAAATTTGAGTGTAATGTAACGTTATATAACGACTGTTTTCATTGTAATTACCTCTTGTGTCAACCATAGCCTAAATTCGCTGTCTGATTGTACCACTGTTTTTCGTCTTTTATTGTTCTCACAGGCTTCATATTTACTGCATATTACAAAATTAATCATGTATAAAATAATCTAAAATAATGTTAAACACTATAATATTCGAAACTTACTTTTTCCATTCTTCGACATCTTCATGTGTGTCAAATAGATAACGAGCTACTTGTTCATGTTGCAAACTCGTTAATTTCACTCGTTTTCCCATCACATTACCACCATCATCGAGGAATTCATCAGTGTCATCAACGCTGGTAGAGTCAGTCATATATTCCCGAGTATATATTGATGACTCCACGGTGATGTATTCCTCTGCAATTGATCCTGCAATATATCGCGTATTCTTGACGTAATCTTTAAAAACTTTCATCAATCTTTCAAACGGATACATCCACCGATATCTAACTGGACCACAAAGAAGTGCCTCGTCGCATAGGTGTACCAACAAGTGAACACTTATGTCAAAGAATGCTGGGGGAAAGTACTTCTACAATACACAAATCGCTTCGTTCACAACCAATTTTGCGGCCACTATGTGTTCTCGATTCACTACCTTCTCACATAAGAGGGAGAAGGTAATACTAATTTGCATAATAGCCTTACGCAAATCCTTGTGCTTGGAGAAACAGTGCTTAAACAATAGAGGAACCAATTGCATGATCACATGCCAATCGTGGGACTTACACTTATGTAAATCATGAGTACCATAATTCACAATCCTTTGCAAGTTGGACGAAAAAGTAGATGGGCCCTTCAAATTATATATTGTGTCTAGAAGCACCTTCCTTTCCTCACTCGTCAAAGTAAACGCACCAGGGGGAATTATTTTCCTTCCCCTACTATCTTCTTTCAACCATAGTTGTGGTTTAAGTTTTAACGTTTTAAGGTCTTTTCGTGCATTTTCTCCATCCTTCGAATGACTCCCCCCAAGGCAAGTACCCACAATATGTTCAGCGAAGTTCTTCTCTGCATGCATCACATCCAATACATGGCGCACCGGATTTTTCTTCCAATAAGGCAAGTCAAATAAAATTGACCTCCGAGACCATGCCTTTCTTATCTCAGTTTCATTCCCAGTTGGGGTCTTCTTATGCTTGACATTCTTAAATTTGGGATTCTTACCTGGCATATTTGGGCCACATTCAGAAGATTTACTTTCAATTTCTGAACCCGAAAGTTGTCTCGGCGGTAGCCTATGTTCAACTCCGCCCAATAAAAAATTGGAAGCTTTCTCAAATCTGAAACTATGAGCTGGGGGTAAAAACCTCCTGTGGCAATGGTATACATTTTTTAAGCTGGAGGATAGACGAAGAGATTCAGTCTCCTCTCCACAAATAGGACACCCCAAATAACCATGTACTACACATCCGGATAATGTCCCATAAGCTGGAAAATCATGAATTTCCCACATCAACATAGCTTTCAGCGTAAACTCTTCTTTTCTAAAAGAGTCAAATGATTGCACACCCTCTTCCCACAACTCATTTAATTCTTCTACCAAAGGAGCCAGGTAGATATCAATGTCTTCACTTGGTGCCTTTGGCCCAGGTATCAATAAAGCCATCATCGAAAATTCAGGTCTCATACACTGTGAAGGAGGGAAGTTGAGTGGGGCTAGGATCACTGGCCATACACTCTGATTGGTGCTTAGATTTCCAAATGGATTGAAACCATCTGTTGATATAGCCAAACGAATGTTGCGTTGTTCTCGAGCAAAATCGGGATACTCATAATTCATCCTCCGCCAGGCAGTAGAATCAATAGGATGACGCATGATATTACCCCCTACTTCTGCCCTAGCATGCCAAGTCATTGCCTCTGCAATCCATGGTACTGTGAAAAATCGCTTTAATCTAGGCCCAACGGGAAAATATTTCAATACTTTTTGAGGCACTTTTGAGCTTGTGCCTTCCTTACTAGTAGATTGGACATATCTAGGTTCATCGCATACCGGACAACGATCGAGATTTTCATACTCCTTTCGGTATAGTATGCAGTCATACACACAAGCATGAATCGATTTATACTTCATTCCCAAACCTTTCAAACTGTTCTTCATAACAGGATAGCTATTTGGAAGTGTATTCACCTTGGGTAATAAGCCCTTCACCCATTTCAGAATTCCCGTCACCCTATTGCCAGACAAACCGTACTGCGTCTTCAAACTGTGCAAACCAACCATGGCATGTAAAGTTGTTTGATCTTTCTCACAGCCAGAGTATAACGGTTGGGTCGCCTTAAATTTTAAACTTTGGTAGTCATCGTCAAGTTTTATCGTGTTATCTTCACGAGCACTTGAATCTTCTACATCATCAGTAACCTCATTCTCCTCAGCTTCATAAACTTCGTACGCATCATCAACTAAATCCTCTAACATATTATGATCTACGTCGTCCCCTTCTTCATCTATTCTACTTGTTGAAGGATGTTGTGAAGGTTGGTCAGGGACAAAAGGAACTTTCAATTCACCGTGAAAACTCCAAAATCGATAACTATCTTGCATACCCGATCTTAACAAATGTAGTACAACTGTTTTCCACTCAAACACCTTACCATTCTTACACCTAGCACACGGACACGGAAACTCTTCATCATTACGACATCTCTTTGCATATTTCACAAATTCGTTAGCACCTCTGCGAAACACATCCCCCATTCTATTAGTCTCACCCATCCACTCTTTGTATTTCGGATATCCCATCACAGCTACCACAACTAAACACCTATTAAAGGTAAAAAAAACTTAGATTTATAGTATGTTTTTTTTAATTATCCCATCATTTAATTATCCTATTAAAGGGTATGTGGTCCTATCCCATTCAAGAATGCATTTTTCTGTAATATACTTAACAGCTCATGCACATTGTTACGATTTGAAAAAAATTCGACAGCATATCCCCTTAGTTCTCCAAGTACACGACGTAGATTGGCAGGTGTGAGTGTTATTTCAATTGGTCAATTAAAATAACAGTCACACTTGTCAATCTAGTATGTACCCAGAGAACATTAAGATACGACTGCAGAACTTCCTCCAAAAGTAACAACTTTAAGCCAATAAGAATATTATACAAAAGTTATACAGTCTCAAACTGTCCAAACGGGACAATTCGAGAGATCTCATTACAGGGGTAATGACTCTCGAACGGGTCTAAGGGTTATTGAATGCGTACGCATAAGAACTAGAATGCTAGTATCTATGCGCACTATATTTAATTTCAAGTATGTTTCATATAATGGGTTAATTCAAATACAAAAATAAATTCATGGGATAATTCAAATACAAAAATAAATTCATGTATTGACCACATACACACACACACACACACTATCTAAGTTGTTCTATAGGTATAAAAACAATTATTATCCAATTATTATCCAACTATTATCAATTATTTATTTTGAATGTAAATAATATTCAAAACCCCACCCACCCCCACCCCCACCCCCGCCCCCTCAGATTAATTCAAGACATAAGACCCTAAAGGGAATCCAAATTATTTCTTGGACGTGAATTCCTCCAAATTATGATCTCATACCTATTCACACAATGATGGGGGAGGGGGTGGTGGAGGGGGGCAGGGGGTGGGGTGGGGTGGGGTGTGTGTGTGTGTGTGTGTGTGTGTGCGTAGGTGCGTAGGTGTGCGTGTGTGTGTGGCGTAGGTGTGCGTGTGTGCGTAGGTGTGCCCACCCCACCCCACCCCCTGCCCCCCTCCACCACCCCCTCCCCCACCACACACCACCACACACACACACACACACCCCACCCTACCCAACCCCCTGCCCCCCTCCACCACCCCCTCCCCCTCCCCCAAAACACACCACCACACACACACACACACCGCACCCCCACCCCACCCCCTGCCCCCCTCCACCACCCCCTGCCCCACCCCGCCCCACCCCCTGCCCCCCTCCACCACCCTGCCCCATCCCGCCCCACCCCCACCACACACCACACACACACACACACATACACACACACCCCACCCCACCCCACCCCCTGCCCCCCTCCACCACCCCCTCCCCCACCACACACCACCACACACACACACACACCCCACCCTACCCCACCCCCTGCCCCCCTCCACCACCCCCTCCCCCCTCCCCCAAAACACACCACCACACACACACACACACCGCACCCCACCCCACCCCCTGCCCCCTCCACCACCCCCTCCCCCACCCTGCCCCACCCCGCCCCACCCCCTGCCCCCCTCCACCACCCCCTCCCCCACCCTGCCCCATCCCGCCCCACCCCCCACACACGCACACACATACACACATATATATATACACATACACACATAAATATACAAACAAATATATATATATATAAATGGAAGAGAGAGAGAGAGAGAGAAATTGGACCTGAGAGAGAGCAGCGTCGAGTCGAGAGAGAGAGAGAGAGGGGGAGGGAACGGTGGGAGGGAAAAAAGAAGGGGGAAAGGGTTTTTGCTGGAAAAGTTGTCACGGTCGTGTCAAGGTCATTGACCGTGACAAGAATTGTCACGGGCTTGTCACGGTCAATGACCGTGACAAGTCGTTGTCACGGTCGTGTCAAGGTCAATGACCGTGACATAAAACGCGTGTTTTTTTGTCACGGTCAATGACCTTGACAAGGCTGGCCGGCTGAAAGGTGACAATTTGCCCATTTTGGTGTAGTGTGGGTTTTCTCCTCCTACACCAACACTTCCATTTGAGCCATTAGAGGTGGGCAAAACCTATTCTTAGTGTAATAGTTTATTTTTGCACATTATAGTCTTGTAATTAGACTATTTGAGTAGGGTGCATTCAGTTAAATGGTAAAATTATAGTGTAGAAGATAATAAACATTTTTATAAAATAAAAATGTTGGAAAAAGGGGTATTTTATTGAAAATAAAGAATAAATAATTATTTCAAGGTTTTGGAATATTTAAAGTTGGTGTTTTAATGAAAATGGGAATTTTCTAAAAATATTGGGGGTAACATTTTATAAAATACAATGCTTGAAAATAATGATTTACCTTGGTAAATATTTGGTGAAATAATAATATGTCAAAGTTCTTGAAAAAATGAAGATTTTATGAAAAATAGATATTTGTTAAGCTTGAAGAAATAAAAATGTATTTTGTGCCTTAAAATGTAAATTTTGCAAGTATAATGATTTTTCAAGATGAAATGTATGTTTAAACCAAGTAGTAGGATTTTTGGGTTTAAAATCCTTATTCTCATGCATATAAACTTGTAGTAATTCAGTATCAAATGTATAAGAAAGTTTAGAGAAGGTTTTGTTGGGTTTAAATATATAATAAAAAAAGTTAGAAACTTAGTCTTCAAAGAGTGTGAAATTGGGACTAGAGATATGATGAACATGATATTATAAGACTACAAGTGTTGATGAAAATATATGATGTTTTCTTATAAAAGTCTTGGGTGTAATTAGATTTCTTAAAGGAAAAAGTAAAGAAATGCGTGGTTTGGGGAAAATTTTGACAAAAGTATTCATTAAGTGTTAACGGATAAACATGAAAAAGTTAGTATATGTAAATTAGTAATGTTGTAAAGGATTAACACGTATGAAATTAAAAGGGATTAAAGGTGTAAAAGTGCTTCCAATTATGAAGACTATTAATCCAAGTTAAAAAAAGGTGTGAGGTATTAACACACTTAAGAAGTTAGGATGAGTAACTTACTAGGGTTTTGTGAGGAATTAACACTTGTAAAAATGGAGTAAAAAGTGGTTTTGGAAACAAGTGAGTAAAATGATAATTTTACTTAAAGTGGAACATTTTTATGAAATAAAAATGTTGGGAGACGTGTTACAGCAAAAATGGTCCTAAACGAATATAATTTTTTTGAATAAAATCAAGGTTAAAGTGTAAAGGACATGAAATTGTGAAATTTCATAATGTAACACAAATTGGGCGATAAAGTTTTGGATTTTGGCTTCGGCCGGGTAAAAGGGAAAAAACTATAATGTGGACATTTGTAAATGTTAAAACACATAAAATAAAATCGGATGACACTGGGATAAAGCGATAAGGGCTCGAAGCCCTTGGGTGAAAAACCCTAAAACATTGGCCAGAGAATATGGTGCTTAAAGCCGGCGGTGTGGAGCCCCTGAAAATATGTGGTATTGGAAGATTCTAAGAAAAGATAAAAGAAATATGGATCATGCCAAGAAATGGGTTGTGTGGTAAAATGTGTTAATAAAACCTAAATTGAATGAATGTAATAAATGTTATGGTGAAGGTGAAATAGACAAGTAACTGCGTAAATCTATTAATGTCCATAAGATAAGGTAAAAGGGTAAAGAAAGTGGGTGAATAGGTGATTAAGTACCTAAGCGGTTAAGCCAATAATTTACATAAGAGTATGCCGTATACCGCTACAACCGTCAAAGAAGTTCAAGTTCATATATTTATAAGGATGGATCCGAATTTCAAGTATCTTCAACATATACACGATATGAGGTATAATTTCATGTAGAATGTAATTAAGCTTCGTAAATGCTTTACTTTAGTATTGTGATACTTTTCGAAACCGTTTTCTAACAAAATGAGGCATTTTTTCTAAGTCAAAATAATTTTTCAAGACCTCTAGGCGAGCTTTTTAAAATAAAATTTTCTCGTTCCTGACATTCAAATGACAAGGTAATGTCGTTCAAATGACAATGACAAGTCGTTTAAATGACTTCTTATAACGACATCACATGTCGTATGAAGGGTCGTGAGAAGGGTCGTTTCTTCACTGCTTTATACGAACCCATACTGTTTTGAGTTTTTAAAGGTCGTTAGTAATGACATGAACATATTGTTTGAACGACTACAAACGACATCCACCGCCTCAAAAATTTTATTCTACTATAAATACTTGTTTTGGAGACCTGTTTCATTAATACTTTTGATACACAAAAACTGCTTCTTGGCAGACTTTTAGTCTTTATCTGTTAAGGTTAAAACCCTAGTTTTTAATTCACCAAATCATCTCAATTCCTTGGTGAATCATTTTTGGAACCCAAATACTTCTTGGAAGTTTGTGTTTGTGGAGTGCCATCTTTACTGCTGATTTGGTAGTTGTTACGAGAGATGTTTCCTGACGACTGTAGTCACTGGGGATACTCGAGGGTATTCACTGCTGAGGAAGAGCTGAGGTTCTTGTGGGTCTTATGGGATCTATTACTAATCTAGGTTGTGGTCTATGTGAGTTTTTCACGAAAGATTCATTGCAGATTTCTATAAGTGTGTTGTAAGTTGCGATTTGCAAACATTTATTAAAATAAAGGTTTTACTCGAAAGAGTTTCTTTCTTGAAATTGTTTGTTCCATAATTTGTGTTTGAATGATTGATTTAATCACATAGATGCAGGTTTAGGGGTTGATAAAATTTGGATCTAAGGCTGACTCTAATTAAATGAATTTTGATTGGAAATTTTTGACTCCCATAAATAATCCAAATTACGCATCCTCAAATTGGTATCAGAGCTTTAGATCTTGATTTTTACCTCTAAAAGTTGGTATTAGAGCAGGTTTTACCAAAATACCGTGAGATTCATTTTCCACAATTTTTTTGTGAAATCGATCTTTTGTGAAAAATCTTATTTTTAAAAATTTTGAAATTTTTTTGATGAAAAACTTATATAATCGCCTGCCCACGTGAAATATGGTTTAAAGGCTATTGATGAACGTGTTGGATTGTTTATGAAAGAGGGTGGACTTCTCCCACCGTCACCATTGATATTGTCACGAGTCTCAAGCCTGTGTCTAATCTGGACTGAGGATGATTTTAAATGGAGCAATTTTAACTCCCATGGCCTTAGCGTTATTTCTGGAGTTGTCACCCCTGACGAGTTCTAACATATTATGATGTGCACCATGTCTAAAAAGTCATGGGATATCCTCCAATTAACACATGAGGGTACCAAATCAGTTAAGGCATTTAAGTTACAAATTTGACCACTCAATTCGAGATTAACACCATGTCTGAGTCTGAGTGTTTTGATGAGTTTTATGCTAGGTTGTCAGACATAGTCAACACGAGTTTTAATTTGGGTGAGAAAATTGATGACACGAGGGTTGTTTAAAAGATTTTGAGGTTACTTCCATCCAGTTTTATACCTAAGGTCACTTTTTTAAATTCTTTGGGGGATATTAGATACACTTAAGTTAGAAGAACTTGTAGGAGACCTTCAAACTTATGAGATCGACATGTTTCCCAAAACTGTTAAGCCTAAGGATAGATAAATTGCACTTAAATCACAATAGAGAAAGAGTGAGGAAATGTTTAGGAAGAAAGTAAAGAAGAAGAAAGAGAGAGTTTGTGAGTCTGAGTCTGAGGGAGAGTTTAATATTGATGATGCGGCCATGTTTGCTAAAAATTTTAAAACGTTTCTCAAATTTTCAGAAGAAAATTCTTCCAATAAAAAGTTTTTTTGAGAAAAATAAAAATAAATAAGAGTTTAATGAGTGCCGTGAGAAAGAGAAAGAGGAAGAGGCGATATGTTTTAAGTGCGAGGGTAGGGGCACAAAGCGTTTGAATATCCCACTATGCAAAAGAGAAAGGGAAAGAAAATTGATATTCCATCCATTCTTAGTGATAGTGATGTCGAGAATGATTTCGCGGATGAGTCATCACATGAGATGTGTGTTGCCTTTATGGATAGTCGTGTGATCCCATCTAGTTTGTCCCACGATGATGAGGACACTTGTGTACGTGAGCACCACGGTGATGGTTTGAGTGTTTCAAATGAGTGTGAGAGTGAGATTGGAAGTAGGAGGAAGTGAGGTCCAAAACGCGTTTAGAGATTTATATGCCGAGACATCAAAAATGAAGAAGTTGAATAAAGAGTTAGGTCTTAAGGTGTTAGATTTGGAGAGAGAGTTAGGAGTTTTGAGGGAGTTTAAGGCATCGACGAGTCAACTCTAGAAGGTGAAGGTTTCTTTGAGTGAGCAGTTGATCATCTTAGGTCGGGAAAAGAGTGAACTTGAAGACCATGTGTTACAATTCTAGAGAGTTCTCGAACGTGCTCGGGAGGTCAAGGTCACTATAGAGGACACATCTAAGAAGGTTGGTAAGATGCTCCTTGATCCCGCTTTGGGTAATGTTGAGAGATTAGGAATAGTTTATGATGATGAATCTACTTCCAAAGTTGCACCCGAGCCGGTTCCCGAGTTTGTGATATATCCATATGGCTCTCAACCCAACCCACCTAGGCGTCTGTTATCCGATAGGAGAGTGCATCCTAGACGATTTTAGATAGGTGTTCTTAGGCCTGTGTATGTTTACACCCATTGTAAGAAGAGAGGACACCTTAAGGATTTTTTTTTTAAGTTAGGTAACATGTCACGTAAATTTTTGCCACTGCATGCTTCTACACACGCACCCACACATGATACTTTGCTTAATCATGCACATCACATGAGAGAGTTTGTACATATTCGAAAGCAGATTAAGTTTTTGGTCAAATCTTCACATGATTTGATGGATGTTTTTTATAGGATGTCACCACCTTTGGACAATACCTCTGCACCTAACGATTGAGTTTTAGGCTTGTTTGCTAGCATAGGATTATTTTCATGATGATATTTTATACCTATTGCTAGTGTGTATCACCTTTGTATTTGTTTTTTCATTTTTGATATTTTTTTTTAAAAACAAAAAGATCCTTATTTTTGAAAATTTTTGGAAAAATACAAAAAGATTTTCTATTTTTAAGAAAAAAGTGAAAAAGCCAAAAAGATTTATTCTGATAAAATTTTTGGAAAAAGACAAAATGATTTTTGTATTTCAGTTTACATCGTTGATGAATGGACATTTAGGATGACCAAGTCACAAATTCATTCCATATCCATGTGGTTGTTTGATAGTGCTTTGAGACGCATATTCATTTCATTTTGTGCTTTACAATGTTTGGAGTAATTGAGATATGATTAGTTGTTACTTCCTACATGTTTGACTCATAATTTCCTTTATTGCACACATGCACGGATTTGTTACATTATTGTACTTGTCTATCACATATTGGTTGAAATATTTTCATTTCAATACTGTCTTTAAAACGAACCAAATGAGATAAAACTTGACAATGAAAGTAGTGTATGTAAGAACCGTTGCCAGTGAGGATTCGCATAAAATTTGAAAAAATGATGAGTAAACACGAGAAAGGGCTGCGAGTGAATAATAATCACATCGTGAAAGCCATCGCTTGAAGAGAGATCGAAAAAATTAAGGCAATAAAAGGACAAATATGCTAAAAAGGGGACATTAGGAGTTAGATCACCTCAATATAAAAATAAAAGATTTATTATTTATGAGGGTGTTTGGTTGGAAATAAAACAACACGTTTGGACGTCCTAACAAAGTCTTGAAAAATACTTACATAGTTATAGTCATTATTGGTGTGGAAATCATATTTAACTTTGATGTGTCGATTAGATTAAGTCAATTTCATTTAAATTCACATTTTGACACTTAAGGACGATTTTGAGATCATTCATTAGGAGTATCCATATTCATCGTTTACATATATTATGTTTGACTGCATTGATCTTTTTTCTTGAATTTTTCACACCCATTCATTCAGTATCAACGATTTGGTTATCTTAGTGTAAATTCATGGTGTTTGTTGTTTTTATAAATTTTGTCCCATTAAAAAAACTTAAAAAATAGATTATGAAAGCTTTCAAGTTTATCCTTGCATGAGTGTAGTTGATTTATTCGTGATGATTTGCTATGCTTGTCGTGAGATTTATTTTGTATATTCTTTTCCTTTTCTATTTTGAACAAATAAAAAGAGGGAGAACAAATTATGAATTATGGGGGAGATTTGAGATTTGATCTTCGATTGAATTAATTGATTTATGTTTACCTCATTTCAAACTCGATACGTCACAAATGTATTTATTTTGTTTATTATGTGTAGGATATTGATGATTATTTGGATAGCACACAAAAGAGGCACAAGGAAAGCAAATAGATTTGATTTAAAGAGATTTAAAAGTTGAAGATTTTTGAAGAATTTGAAGACTTGCATTTTTAGTATCTTTTTGGCTTATGGGTTGCATGGGTGGGTATTAGATTTGTATAGGCACTTTATTGATAAGTCGAATATTTTTATTTTGTACCGACATGGACATAGGGGGAGATTTATAAGGACATATTTTCTATTGTCCGTAGTTTACATAGAGTATGTCATATAACTCTACGACCGTCGAAGAAGGTCAAGTTCATATATTCATGAAGACGGATCCAAATTTCAAGTATCTTCAACATATGCACGACACGAGGTATAATTTCATATATAATGTGTTTAAGTTTCGATAATGCTTTACTTTATTATTAGGATACTTTTCGAAACTGTTTTCTAACAAAATGAGGCATTTTTTCTAAGTCAAAATAAATTTTCAAGACCTACAACCGAGCTTTTTAAAATAAAATTTTCTCGTTCCTGTCATTCAAATGACAAGGCAATGTCATTCAAATGACATTGGCATGCCATTCAAACGAATGCTTCTAACGACATCACATGTCGTTTGAAGGATCGCGAAAAGGATAATTTCTTTACCACTTCAAACGAACCCATACTATTTTGTGTTTTTAAAGGTCATTTTTAAGGTCGTTAGTAATGACATTAGATGCCGTTCAAACGACATGAAAATATCATTCGAATGACTTCAAACGACATTCACCGCCTCAAAATTTTTATTCAACAATAAATACTTAATTTGGAGACCTATTTTATTAAGGCTTTTGATACAGGAAATTTCTTTTTGGCTGACCTTTAGTCTTCATCTTTTAACATTAAAAACCTAGTTTTTGATTCACCAAATCATTCCAATTCTTTTGTGAATCATTTGTGGAACCAAAATACTTCTTGAAAGTTTGTGTTTGGGTACTTCCATCTCTACTGATGATTTGGTAGTTCTTGTGGGATCTGCTTACTGACGACTACAGTTATTAGGGATACTCGAGGGCATTCACTGTTGAGAAAGAGTTGCAGTTCTTATGGATCATACGGAATTCATTATTGCTCTAGGCTGCAGTCTATGTGAGTTTTCTGTGAAACATTCATCGCATATATCTATAAGTGTGTTGTAAGTTGCGATTTGAAAACTTTTAGTGAAATAAAGGTTTTACCCAAAAGGGGTTTTTTCGTAAAATTATTTGTCCTGTAATTTGTGTCTAAATGATTGATTTAATCATATAGATTCAAGTTAAGGGTTGATAAAATTTGGATCTAAAACTGACTCTAATTAAATAAGTTTTAATTGGAAATTTGCGAATCCCATAAATAATCAAAATCATGCATCCTCAAATTGGTATCAGAGCTTTAGCTCGGGAATTTTACCTCTACAGAATGTATTAAAAATGGCTTTCAAATGACAAATGAGTATCTTCTAACACGGTGAATGCATGTGTTAAAATGGAGATTTTCAATGAAAATACTAAAGTGTATTTAAATGAATAAAAAGGGTAATTTCGGTAAAGGAATGTCGTCGGATAAATCAAGTGTAATTTTTTTAAGTGTTGAACCGGGTGTGTTAAATAAAGTTAGAAATGCCAAGTATGAGTAAAGGAAGTTTTTACAAGATTAAGGTAAATTATTCTAGACAAGTAAGGTTTTCGAAAGTAAAACGGTTAATGCATTGAAACATGTATTTTCAAAGGTATACATACATATATGTAGATACATACATATTTTCGCATGCATGTGATTGTAGTGTGTGAGTATCCTTTCTACCATTCATTTCTATATTTCTTTGTACATTCGCACTAAACATAGGCCTACACCCTCGCTTTGTTATGAAAGGTTGGGTGCGGTTTCATATTTTGAGAGCGCTATATAGGTAAGTATACTTTATTTATTTTATGATAGTAGCTCTGTTTACTTGGACTTCGGGGTGCTCCCTTATGGGTCCGTCACATAGTTTACTTTGATAACTGGAATCCTATGCTAACAAGTGAAATGTTAACTAAAATAAAACTAGACTAGCAACATTACGTAGGTTTTTTCCATTGCACTTCACACCTAATGCTCGGGTCGGACCGAGTTAACTCACAGTAACCCATAAAATCGGGTCAAGGCATTACAAATGGTATCAGAGTTCTAGGTTCAAGGTTCTTTCGGTTGTGACGTGGTGAGGTTGGTGAAACGTCTAAATAATTTGGATATTGTATCAAAACATTTTTTTAGTACGAGCTTTCTCCTTGGTACATCTTACAACGTTACTCGACGACTCAGCATGCCTCGACTCTACTCAATGACGTATTCGAGTAAAGGTATTCATGTATATTGCACATTTGCACTTGACACACTAGGCACTCATGCATATATTAATTGTGTTAATGTGATTGGTTGTCTAAATATATTTTAAAATAAAATTGATATAAACTTTGGTTTATAATGAAATTTTTTTTCTAAAAATAATTTTTGAAATTATTTTGTAAACTAACTAAAATGAATTTTTCAAATAATATTTTTGTTTAATAAAATGTCATTTGGCTAGATTGTTATACCTCTCTTAAATGTGCCGATTTGACCTCTTGTCAATTAGGATAATGTTTGGCCATACTTAGGTTTCGTCCTTTTGTGATCATGTGGAGATTTGACCACATCTGTAGATTGTTTTTATTTAGCCTTCACCTTATGATTTCAATTACCTGCTAGTATAATACCCACTAGTTGTGATATTCGGCCATACCATTACAGCTTTTATTTTTGTCCTTTTGTCGTAGAGGATTGACCATACTTGATCGGACCTATCATATTGTGTGTAGGCAACTCTTTTGTCCATTAGATTATAAGATAGTTTATTTTTTAAACCTTAGGTCTCATAGCTGTTGGACGAAAAGTCTATTTAGCTTAGGTATCTATTTCCAGTAGATGTCGTCCATAGGATTATACCCTTTTGATCGAGTTTTTACTTAAACTATACCCATTATAATTTTTAGTTCTTGTCCGCTACCATTAAGAACTGTAGGTGTAATGCATTGTAAATTTTAGAATTCGATTTGACCACTCTCGGATATACCCGTACCTGACACCTGTTAGCTTAGGACCTTAAGAGCTTGGCTACTATACCTGTTAGTCTAAACCTTAGACTACAACTGCTAGTACCCTTTAGCCGCATAGTACCTGCTATAGTACCAGCTAGAATTTTTAGGATCTTATGACTCTTATTACCGAGATTTAACAGTGTAGTCCTGCTCTTGTAAATTTCGGCCATAGGATATGTAGAAGTTCTTAGATAACCGAGAGATAAAAATAGTGACCTGTTAGGATTGACTTGACCTGACCGAATAGTATTTTGACAGGTCAGTACCCCCTTTGACCATTGGTTATTAGACTTCATACCTGTCACATTTTAGTTTTATCCGCCGATTAAATCTTTTGATCTTATTGGTTTATTTGGAGACCTTGCGAGCTGTCACTAGTAGGGTTGTGGATCTTTATTCAGGCAGAACCAATAGAAAGCTTTAAGGATTATATCCGTTAAGGAGTTTGTTACTTAAAACCACTTACCACTATTGTTTATATCCTGTATGGTTTTAGGTTATCAAGAGAACGTTTTTAAGTTCTTGAGATGGTTATAACAAACTTGGTTTGTAAAGTTGTTAATTAGTTTTAACTCTATTTAATCACAACCTTTGATTAATAACTTTTAATCTGAACCCTTGTTTTTTAAAGTTTCTAGAATATTATTTTCTCACCTATATAAACTTCATTTGAGAGTTTATTGGAGTTAGATTTTTTGAGAGACTTTTTCAGATTATATTTTCTAGAGTGAGAAACACAAGAGGGTTAGATTTTGTAGAGAGAAAAATATTGAGAATTAGAGAGAGAATGTCTAAGAGAGAAGAAAGCATTATTTTACACACATTGTGTTCATTCTACTTCATCTTTATTCTGTTTTTGTTTTTAAATTCTCAATGGTCTTGCACATCATCTCATAACTTTAGAGATTGAAATATTGTGTTATTGTAGAGAGGATTTATGTGCTTTCATGATGAAATATTTTTTTTACAAAAACTAGAATTCCTTAGATTTTTAGATCCGAATTTTATTGAATATTTTTATGATCAAAATATTCTGATTTTATGTTAGATGCTATATGATGTTTAAATCAGAATTTCTCCGGATCTTGAATGTTTATTGAAAATCTTTTTAAAGATCTGTTTTCTCATATTTATGAAATATTTTGTAAAACACTTTCCTCATAAAATTGAATGTTACATTTTTTGATAGATTGAGAACACATATTTCTTAAATGATTGAATAATCTTTTTGGGTCTCTATGATAAGTGTTGTATGTATTTCTTATAAAGAATGTTTATAAGATTTTTGATTGAAAATTTATTTGTAAGTTTTTGTAGAAAACTTAAATAATTGTTAATTGAAAATGAATTTTTCTTAAGTTTTTATAGAAAACTTATTTTCTTAATTACAAATATATTTTAGTTAAGTTTTTGAAGATACTTATATGCTTATGTTAAGAATTAAGTTCTTGCATGGTTTGCATTTAGAACATATTCACTTGCACGTATTGCACCACTAGTATGTTGTTGAGAGATCATTTTTTGACTGAGTTGGAATTTGCTAAACAAGAAGAACGGAGTTACGAAGTTGAGAGAATAACTACAACAAACAGAACTGTAGAAAAGTTAGAAGGACACCAATGGGTACATTCCTAAACTTGTATAGGTCTGTTTGTGTGTTTAGTTTGTTATATAGCTTGTAACCGACAATTCTTTTTAGTGAAATTTTTGTTTTACTCCGTAGAGGGAGTCGTGGATGTTTTCCCTAGTTTGGGTTTTTACCACGTTAAAAAAAATCATACTTGTTATTCTTCTTATCCTCATCTTATTCTATGTATGATTTAGAATTAAAATTATTACATCATTTAATTACTTGAATTGGAATAATTCTTCATATGAGATATATTGGATTGTAACGTAATAAATCAGATTGTTATTAATTTAACTTTTAATTAAATCATATTTAATTGATTTTAATTTCTGCATGTATTAAAATCTGATTAGTTAGATAATAAAGTGTTTCTTGATTTGATTAGATACATGTTATTAGAAAAGCTTGCATGAAATCAGAGTATGTTTATGTGTGCGTATGGAGATTGTTTCATGGGCGCATCTCAAGAAATGTTTTCCCTCATCTGGGGAATTTTCAGTTGGTATTAGATATTTCAACATCGGTATTGGCTAGTGTTGGTCGTGCTAGTTTAATGACGGTTTGGTTCGTGTCCTCGAAGAAAAAGTCAAGGAGTTTAGCAGGACAAGAAAGTTAGTGCTAATAGCACACAAATAAGTTGATAGTTATTAATCGTTTCTACATTTCTAAATAAAATTGTAGTAATTTATGGGTGTCCATGCAAGCCTATAGTGGTGACATCGTAGTTGTTGGTGTGAGGTGCTTGTGTTGAATTGTAATGGTATAGAATCATTTGAGATGTTGATAGAATGAAATGACGCCCAATGGGCAAGTGGCACGAATTACATGTAGTCAACGTTAGAGGTTTATGGTTAGGGTGTCTCGACTAGGCACAAATGATTGGTGATTGAAAGGTATATATAACCCTTAGGTGTGGCACTTATGGGTAATTAGTGCAGGTAGTGTAATTAGGCAAACTTGATTCTCATGTGATATCGCAATTGATAGTATTTCGGTGAACACGTGAAGTTGTGTAAGCTAATAGTGGCAATGACATGACCTTTTATGTGATATGCATCGTGAAATGACTTTGGTGATGAGAGTAGCCTTATTAGCGGCAACAATGAGTAGTGTCAGCGATGGCCTAGTGGGAAAGGTTATGTATCTCATGTATGGAGATTAGATAACTGAATAGCATTCATAAGTATTGATTCTATGGTGAGAACGTGTTAGTTCTTTGGGTTGAGGACTTGGGTTTAATATATTTAACGATAATGTGGTATTGAGGAATATGATCTCGTACGACGCCTGTGGTGTGGGCCTTGGTATTTGTAGGCAATACCCGAAATCCCATACCGTACTAAGATCTTTATAGTCGTGTTAATGTGTAGGTTAGCACACAGTATGTTGTTTACTTAAAGAGGCAATTTAGTTGACGTGATTAAACATTCATTTGAGTATTGGGTGAGGTAGACCTGAAGGTTTATAGGCTACAGGCGACGTCCTGTATCCTGCCATAACCCATAGTAGCATTAGTTATGGTTTGTACGTGACTTATAGTCACATCCATTTGGAAGAAAGGTAAGATTAGTATTTAAGCGTTGAAACTCATTTTAGTCATCAAGATAGTGGCTAGGTACGAGGTCATCTAGGTGTGTGAGTGGTTCTTAGGCAAGTTGAGGGGCCCATGGGAAAAACTGTGAGTGGCATCATTAATGATGAATATCGAATGTTATGATGCCTTGAGGCATTTGATGATTAAGGTGCATTATAAATAGAAGCTCGTAGACTAGTTCCTTTTCGATCACTAAGTAATATCGATGTGGGTATCGAAAGGTTTGTAGAGTGCACCTATAATGATAAAGGTATAGACGTTAGAATCTCGTCGAGTTGTGGGACTTATACATGAAATGTGTTGGTGTTCTTAGGAGACCAATTAAGTCTGATGAAGGAGACGGTAGCTTTTTAGTAACGATAGTATTGAGGATCATATGGTGATACCAGGATGTCAATCATATAGTATACGTGCCTGACATGGCTTTCCAATCAGCACCGATGGGTGGTGTAATCCTTAAGGTAGAGAGGAAGATGTGTCCTTATAAGAGTGATGCTCGGATGTCATGGGATGACAAATATGGGTGTGGTAATACCCGATTTTAGGACATGCTAATGATGTATTCGATACTAAGAGTGATGATGTCTAGTGGAGACTTAAGAATGACAATCAAGGTGGGGTAGCATTAAAACGTGATCATTATGTCTATGTATCGACAATGAACGCTAGGGTTGCCTTGGCGATGTAAGGATTATTTTTGTCACATCTTGCTAAATTGGATGGGTTAAAGGATGTAGCCTAGTGCGGTATCTACTATCCTTAGGGTACTTGTGATGGAGGGCATGGTCATCACGAAAATCCCGTGTGGATGAAAAGGGGTAAGGTGAATTGGCGACAACCTTGTGGTAAAAAAGGACACAGTTGGGTGGGTGCCTTGCTTGAAATAAGTTATGCCTATGGAAGTTTGGGATTTCGATCACAATATGTTAAAGCAGACAATAACCTAGGTGCAATAGGTTGGTGACGTCATCACTAGTCATTAAATAAGGTCGATGTAGACCAGGTGTGAGGTATCCACCAATCAGAATGATTCATTTACGCCAAGGATGTGAAAGGTATGGCCTTGCTCCCAAGGAGGGAAGTCAGGCATTGACTTCCTAAAGGACTACCGATTAGTAAATTACGTTTGTATTATGAGAATGGATGGTTGTGATTCGATTCGTCACGACCAGTGACACAAGCTAGGGTATATGGCCAGAAGTGATATTCGGTGAGAGTTTTGAGAAAAAGTAGCATGACTTAAAGTATACGGTACATGTTCACTTCCATAAGTCGGAATCCGATGCCTATAGGCAAAATTTCTCGGGACAATTGTTTGTTCCTTATGACTCTCCTATATTCCTTTTGATTTCAGTAATTGGGAATCAGTATTCTCACTTGTATGTGACTCAGATTGGTGCCATGTCATGGTACGACGCGATTGGGCTTGGGAGAGTGCGGTGGACCGAGTTTGGTTAATGTAGTTCGGTAATTGGGTGCGCTCATCTGAGGTATTCTTGTGATTGCATAAAGTTTTACATACGGGTGGCTACGCTTTCGGTCACTTGGTTTGCTCATAGTATCAATCTCCCTTAGACTAGTGGAATTTTGACTGGCTCAGCGGATCGGGTAGCGAAGAGAAGGATAATGGTTTAAGGATACAGTATAGTGTTGGAAATCTAGGAAAAACTGAGCACACGATGTTTCATTGCCACGGTGAGTGAATTGGAGTTAGACTCTAGTGATTACTCAAGGATGAGTCGCCTAAGGTAGCATTAGGTTCATCAGAGTGACACAACGGAAGGTGTAAGTCGGGATTGCACCGATGATTTGATGGAATTATTCCACTTTGGAGTGAGAGAACAATATAGTATGGTTTTCATCAAGCTCATGCGAGTTGTGTGGTTAGGATAACATAAAAAAAATTGTGGAACACAGGACATTTGGTCCCAAGCAAAAGTTGATTTTGGTGGTATATACGATGGTTGGTCGTATTATGATTTGGTTTGGGTGAGTGTTGATCGCTAGAAAGGATTTTCCCACAAAAACACCAATATGACTTAGGTACTAGCATAAATAGTGCTAGGAATGGTTTAAACTTTATCAGAAGGCGAGTGGAGACTCGAAGTGGATTATGTAATGCTATGGTTGATGAAATGGTGAGAATTAGAACATGTTTCATGTTGAGTATTTGGTGACCTTAGTGTCGAGGACTTCGATAGTTTGTCTTGGAGGATTTCTGGGATTTAGAATAGAAGTTGGTGGATCCCATAAGTTTGAGGATTGATGGACCGAGAATTTCGGGAATGAAATTCCCTAAGGAGGGAAGTTTGTAATATCCTGCCCCGGTAAATTAACTAAATTATATATGGATTATATGTTGAAGAGGAGTTAATTATAATTAAGGAATAATTGTGGATGGGAATTGGAGTAAAAAATAAAAAAAGAGGAAAAAGGGTCATTCAAGCTACAAGGGCCTATCGTTCGAACGACATAGATAGGTCGGGAGAAGGGTCGCGAGAAGCAGGACATCTAACTACGTGCTACCGATTTACAGTAGCAGGTCGCGCGAAGGGTGCGCAATCCACGGTTCGAACGACAATAGAAGTCGTTCTAACGACATGGTAGAAGTTGTTCGAACGACCTTAGTCGAGTTTTTAGATCTGATTACCCTTGTGCAATGTCACATTCTTAGCCCTTGATTTTATGTGTTGTCGATCCCAGATCAGTTAAGATTGGGCAAAATGAGAATTTAAGCCTTGAAGAGGGTTTTATAAGGGTGTGTTTGGGTTAATTGTTGTTAGGAGAAAATGGAAGAGAGAGAGAGAGAGGTGGGTGGTCTTCCACTACCATCCACCACCAAACCACCATTCCACCTCCACTTGTGTGACATTCCACTATATTCAAACACAAAATACCCATTTCTACCATGATTGAAGAAGAATCACGAATTTTGGAGGAGTATTTGAGGGATTTCTTAAAGGAGATGAATGTGGATTTTAATGGACCTGAAGTGGGTCTTGCTTTGGAGCTTTAGAGGAAGCATTTGGTAACCCCTTGAGGGCACCTTTGGAGGTGGTGGTTGCTCCTCCTACACCAATACTTTCATTTGAGCCATTAGAGGTGGGAAAAACCTATTCTTAGTGTAATAGTTTATTTTTGCACATTGTAGTTTTGTAGTTAGACTATTTGAGTAGGGTGCATTTAGTTAAATGGTACAATTATTGTGTAGAAAACAATAAATGTTTTTATGAAATAAAAATGTTGGAAAAAGGGATATTTTGTTGAAAACAAAGAATAAATAACTATTTCAAGGTTTTGAAATATTGAAAGTTGGTGTTTTTATGAAAATGAGCATTTTCTAGAAATATTGGTGTCAAACATTTTATGAAATAAAATATTTGGAAATAATGATTTACCTTGATATATATTTGGTGAAATAATAATATCTCAAAGTTCTTGCAAAAATGAAGGTTTTATGAAAAATAGAGATTTGTGCAGGTTGAAGAAATAAAAATGTCTTTTGTGCCTTAAAAATGTAAATTTTGCAAGTATAATAATTTTTCAAGATAAAATGTTTGTTTAAACGAAGTAGTAGGATTTTTGGATTCAAAATCCTTATTCTCATGCATATAAACTTGTAGTAATTTAGTATCAAATGTATAAGTAAGTTTAGAGAAGGTTTTGTTGGGTTTATACAAGAAATAAGAAAAGTTAGAAAATTAGTCTTCAAAGAGTGTGAAATTGGGACTAAAGATATGATGAACATGAGATTATAAGACTACACGTGTTAATGAAAAGAAATGATATTTTCTTATAAAAGTAGTCTGGGTATAACTAGATTTCTTAAAGAAAAAGGTAAAGAAATGTGTGGTTTGGGAAAAATGTTGACAAAAGTACTCATTAAGGTTAACGGGTAAACATGAAAAGTTAGTATTTGGAATTTAGTAATGTTGGAAAAGATTCAACACTTATGAAATTACAATGGATTAAAGGTGTAGTAATGCTTCTAATTATGAAGAATATTATTCCAAGGTTGAAAAGGGTGTTCAGGTGTTAAAACACTTAAGAAGTTAGGATGAGTAATTTACAGTGTTTTGTGAGGAATTAACACTTACGAAAATGGAGTAAAAGGTGGTTTTGAAAACAAGTGAGTAAAATGGTAATTTTATTTAATGTGTAACATTTTTATGAAATAAAAATGTTGGGAGAGGTGTTACATAAAATGGTCCTAAATGAATATGATGTTTGGAATAAAATCAAGGTTAAAGTGTAAAGGACATGAAATGGTAAAATTTTGAAGTGTAACACAAATGGGGCGGTAAAGTCCCGATTTTTTACTCTGGTCGCGTAAAAGGGAAAAGTGTGTAATGTGGACATTTGTAAATGTTAAAATACATAAAAGAAACTCGGATGACACCGAGATAAAGCAAGAAGGGCCCGGAGCCCTTGGGTGAAAAGCCCTAAAACATTGGCTAAAGCATATGGTGCGCATAGCCGGCGGTGTGGAGCTCGTGAAAGTATGCGGTATTGGAAGATTCCAAGAAAAGATAAAGAAAATATGGAACATGTCAAGAAATGAATTGTGTGGTAAAATATATTAATACAACCTAACTTGAATTAATGTGATAAATATTACGGTAAAGGTGAAATGGACAAGTAAATGCGTAAATCTATTAATGTCCATAAGATAAAGTAAAAGGGTAAAGAAAGTGGGTAAATGGGTGATTAAGTAACCTAAGTGGTTAAACCCATAATTATCATAAGAATGTATTGAAAATGGCTTTCAAATGACAAATAAGTATTTTATAACACGGTGAATGCGTGTGCTGAAATGGAGATTTTCAATGAAAATACTAAAGTGTATTTAAATGAATAAAAAGGGTAATTCCGGTAAAGGAATGTGGTCAGATAAATCAAGTGTCGTGGTTTCAAGTGTTGAACCGGCTGTGTTAAATAAAGTGAGAAATGCCAAGTATGATTAAAGGCAGTTTTAACAAGATTAAGGTAAATTAATCTGGACAAGTAAGGTTTTCGAAAGTAAAACGGTTAATGCATAGGAGTATGTATTCTCAAAGGTATACATACATATATGTAAATACATGCATATTTTCGCATACATGCGATTGTAGCGTGTGAGTATCCTTTCTGTTGTTCGTTTCTATACTGCTTTGTACATTCCCACTGGGCATAAGCTCACACCCTCGCTTTGTTACGACGGGTTGGGTGCGATTTCGTATTTGGAAAGCGCTATACAAGTAAGTATACTTTATTTATTTTACATTAGTAGCTCTGTTTACTTGGACTTCGGGGTACTCTCCCATGGGTCCCTCGCGTAGTTTACTTTGAAACTGGAATCGCATATTAATAAGTGAAATGTTGACTAATATAAAACTAGAACATTATGTAGGTTGTTCTATTGCACTTCACACCTAATGCTTGGGTTGGACTGGATTGACTCACGGGTAAAGCCCATAAATTCGGATCGGGATGTTACAATTACTAAGGATTAACCACTCTAATAAACAACAAAACAATAAAGTGGGAAGAGGCTCATAAGATAGGAGATCTCTCAGTTACTGAACTTTATTGGTACAGGTTATAACACATAAGATTTCGTCAATTAGACAAATCAAGACATATATAACCTCGTCCATTGGATGTTAGTGCAATAAAAAAAGGCTCAGATGAGACTGAGTCGAGCAAAATACTAACCAGACTAAGTAACAAAGTAAGTCCTTAAAATGTCTAAGGACATGAATAGCTTGTGCAATAATTATCTTAGGCTAAAGCCCTCCGCATTTAACAAGAAAGTTTGGCTAAAAGTGTGATAATCTGCCAAGTATGATGTGATGCAGAATTTCAGAGCTCAACAAAATTGTAAAGACGAAATAAAAAAGCATAGTAATTTAAAAGGCAAATCATGTGAAGAAATCACAAAAAAATGTTAAGAGCACAAAGACCATAAGACTATTACAAAGTTACATACCACTCCATCAAAGGGGGCAAAAATGTGAATGTTCAAAAGATCATAAAAAATATCTATCCAAGTCTGGGGGCTTGGGGAGTTGTTGGGTCAGCCTGTTCGGCCGCAAAAAGTGGAGTTCGACTCGGCCACCGAAGTGTTGTCAGCCAAAAGAGCTTCCTTATTTTGATTGGTTGGGGGATCGGCCTCTGCTTCCATCTCTGCAACAAGAGCCATTGTCTCTTCATCGTCATTTTCCCAAGGATAAATGGCCTCAACTATTTTCGAGAGGTGTTTGATGACCCTCTTCTTCAACTTAGTATAGCCATCGATGAAGTAAACCATCTTCTCCTTAGTGCACTATTGGGAGGTTTTATACTCTGTAATGACATCTCTCGACATCTCTCTGGCTTTCTTCAAATCGGTTTTTAGCTTTAAGGTGAGGGCCTTATCGTCCTTTCGCTTATGCTTAAAAGCAATCTCCATCTCCTCGCTCTCAACCTTCTCGTGTTCCAGTTTAACAATCTTGTTCTTCAGCTCAATGTTATCCATCATGTGTTCCTCGTAGCACCTTTCCTTGTTTTCAGCCATCGAAGCTCGTTCCTTTATCATAATGGCCACTATGGATTGTTACAGCCTTGTGCTGAGAATTGATCCACATGGTCCGAGTGTACAAGGCCATGGGTAATGTAGCCGATGTGGTTGGTCTCAGTACAGACATTAACCCATATTCACTAGGGGTCCCTAATGTGATAGTTTTATTTTATTAAAATAGAGAATATGAGATAACCCAAGATCTCAAGGCTTCAAATGAAGAGAATTAAGACATATGGTCTTACTTTCCTAGAGTAGAAAAGAAAAGTCCCAAAAATGCTATATATCACAATCAATCTAGATTGGGCTTTATTGTTTTGTTTGTTAATTATTAATATTAAATGTAATGGAAAAAGTCCTTTTGGTCCTTTAATGTTTTCCTAGTTGGAATGGAATTACTTTTTAATATAAATAGGTGATGATGTACGGGAGATCTCAATTATTTGTTACCTTATTAATATAATTTTTATATTTGTAATTGTGTTTTGTTAGTTATTTGAATCCAATATTTGGTGTTAAACTAGTAGAATTCGAGTGTCAGCATGTAATCTACATACTATAACTTGTACATAAATTTGTATTTTATATATAATTTTCAATGTTGACTTTTGTTTTTTTTTAAAATTGCTTTTAGCATGATTGATGTGTTACTCCCGCAAGTCATTTTTATTGTTGCACGGCCAACCAAAATGTCAACAACGCCCTAAGTGGGGCTTAACCCGTTTCAATTTTAGCAAAACCCAAAACTTAGTTATTATTAGGCAAACTAACCAAACCATTTGGCTTCATTAAGTTGTGCATGCATATTCAAAATTCATAACTTAATCGATCTCTTCTTGAGTTGCTGGTGACTTCAAATTTATTTACCTACTTTTGATCATCTCTCACGTTATTGATTGAAATATTAAAATAATAAATAAATAATAATATTGAATCCTATAATTTTTAATATTTCAATCAATTGTGTAAGCTGGTGATAAAATGGGCCAAAATATTTGTACTACTTGTTGGTCAAGTATGTGCTCTTAGTGCAGCCGGTTGGCATCAAATTGCAACTCCACATAATGTCTGGCCTGAATTTCAATGTCTGCCATTGACATTTGACTTGCAAATGTTCATTTTTCTTCTTCCAAATGCATACTCAAAAGTCATTGTCGTTGAAACTTCCACAACTACCATACATGAAACCGAGTACTATCTCGTGTAAAATATGAAATCGAGTTAAATGATTGAGGTAACTGCTTGCATGGCCATTAGTCATATAGTACCTAAGCAGAGAAATTATGCTTTCTATGATTCATTAACATCTAAAATAATCTACCGGTTGCTTCTTATGCAGGCTAAGGATCCGAATTCAAATTCCTCCAAATAGTTAACTTAGACCACAAAATTATTATATACAATAAGAATTGAGAATTTCAACCTAAGAAAAGTACAGATTTGCAAAACGTGACGAGAAAAAAAAAATCGTTGACTTGTGCACCCTCCATGTGCCTTTCGGGGTTCCATCCTACCTATCACGCCAACAATGCTAAAGTAGTAGCATAAAATCTACTAAAATGTCATCTGCAAAAGATGAATTTTATTGGCAAATTTGATGCACGATGTAGCAACAGTGTATTAGGTCATGCTAGATGTCTCTTGTCATGGGACAAATTTAATAGTAAATGAGCCCCACCACCATCTCACCTCAAGAATATGACTAAAATGGGAGAACATGCCTGAACTTGATCATTCATAATCAGGGGGGCCTAGCAGAGAACATACTGGCCAGCTAATCTCCTTATTGCCCTACAGCGTGTGCACATTGCAACGTGACCCAAACCAGCTCCTAAACTTGTAGCTTACTATTCAGATAGATAATAGACCACCCTATTGCCCCAACTGGCTTGAGGGAGCGCCTGCGAATCCCCAACACTATTTAAGTGAATCCTTGTTTTGGTAACTTGTCTCTATCTCGACACCCCAACCTACCTTTCTTTTTCTCAGGGCCAAAAAAAAGATTAAATAAACTACAATGTCCATTTCTCCTCGATCTTAAAATCATGTCCTATACAGATTCACATCCAACCTGACATTCATATCATGTGGGAGACATGTTCAGAATAAATAACTCAGCATCCAATACTCTGACTATCAACACCCTAAGTGTGCCCACTAAATATTGTAATTTTTACTTGAGATGCTTTAATGATAGGCCTTACAAGATTTTTCTTAAGCTCGTAGTATGGGGAAGAAGTGGATTAGGAATCAATTGTTCAAATCGATCTTCAAAGCGTTTTGAACAATTTAAGAAAATACTGGCTTATGTATGGAACAATTACAAATTTTCCATATGTAAGGAGGCAATAAATTAAGGAAAACTACAATTAAGCCCAAATTTGTTCGTGATGTGCCGGATTGAAGAGAGGATAAAATAAGGATGAGGTAACAATAGCTAAAAACTTAGTTAAGTTTTGGGGAAGACGATACCTGCTATTTATGCTGAAAAGGAGACCCGGTTCTCTTCAATTGTCGAGGGCAAAGAAATGTACATCCGCTTCAAAATGAAACGAAAACAAAAAAAAATATGGAATCGAAACAAGTTTAAGGCCAAGACAATTTAAAAGAGAAAAAATCAAAATTGGATTCTATTTTTACTCTTCCTTCATGAACACAGGATAGAAGCATTTTAAGCTATCCAATGTGATGAAGAAATCCTCAATTTGGAGATGCTCTTAAACTATTTATATCAACCAAAATATCCCTGTGATAATACAAACTCGACTAAGACGGCCAATGTCTTCATAGATAGCTCAACTCAGTAAAAAGGCAAAGATACTATGAAAATCAATAATCGTACACGTTCCATAGGGCTTAGAAGGGAAATTTCCTAACCAAATGAGAATTCCCAAACTACATATCTAGCAAAACACACTCAAGAACAACGATAATGTTAGCCATTTAACAATGTTTTCATAAATTGGATAGATCTTACACGTTCTTATGGAAAAATGACGAGTACAAGGACAGCAAATTAAAGCTGACTACAATTTCAAGAGGAACGAAAAAAACTTAAGAGTACTCTCAATTTAAAACTTCAAAGACAGTAATCGTACATAAGGTCGTGTATCTTCTCACTTCCCAAACAACAATTCTAACAATCAAGCTGTCCTTTAAGCTTATACCTTCTCAATACTAATTCAAAGCCTCTGTTAGTAATCGAATAAACTGGCAGTTGTTGGAGAAGACCCATGATTCATTCCAATTCCTTATAAATTCACTATCTACAATCATCCATAAAATTCACCATCTCCGAGGCCGACTCCTCCCGGACGACAAAGAACTACTCCTAGAACTAGAAGGAGAGGATCTAAATCTCAAACCACCAAAACAAGCAAATAAATTGCGAAAAACCCCTCTCAACCCATTATTCTCTCTAGAAACAGTCCTATGTGCCCAAGTAACCCTCCTAGCAGACGGACCAGGACCAGGACCAGGACCAAAGCCCCCATCCATTTCCGTATAAACAACAGGCAACTCTCTCTCACCTCCTCCTCCTCTCATCCCCCCAGAAAATCTCCCAACCGCAAACCCACCTCCAGGCAATCTCCATATCGTTAACCCCACAGTCTCATCATCATTTTCATGAGACCTTTGTTCATTTTGTCCATCCGTTGGTAATTCATGTCTACAAACGGGGCAAGAATTCCGAAGACTAAGCCAAGGTAAAATACAATCTTGATGGTACAAATGCTTACATGGCATTTCACGAGCTTCGATTCCTAACTCAAAAGCCTCTTTACAAACAGCACAATATGACTCAGTTGAAATATGAGTTTCTATGATTTCAACACTTGGCATTGATTCAATTGAAGCTTTAGAAGCCGGAGGATTTTCGAGTCTCCCAACTTCGATGTGGGCTAACTGATCCAAAAGCCGGTCAAACCCGGACCCCAACAAAAACTCCGACATATTAGCGGGTAAAGGTCTTAAACCCGACCCGGCTCCGTCATCATAAAACAACTCATACCCACCTTCTTGTTCCTCCGTGGGTCCACGTAGCACAATAACCGGATTAAAAGGAGACCGATCCCCAGTCCCGCCGTTCCTCATATACATCGCCGACGCAGGAAATCGCCGGCGGCGAGATTCGGCAACCGCAGATCTCGCCGGAGCTTCGATTTGTTCGACGAATTCGCCGTTGCAATCTGGACAAGAGATTGATTGTTGGTTTAGTAGTACTCGAACGAAACGGCGGCAACTGTGACACCAATAAGACATCTGGATTAAAGAAACGATTTTGTTTTTGTTGGAAATCAAAAACGAGACACAATAAACACCAAGAAGGAATCTTTTGATGGCTTCAAGATGTTTAATTTTGTGTGTATGAACATTTTTGAGGAGAGAGGGAGGGTGGAAAGAAATAAAGAATATAAGGCTGGCATTCTTGGAAGAAGATGAAGGGGTAAAAAGGGAAAAACGCGTGAGGGTGGATTTTAGCGTGTAATCAACGCCTTGGTTTTTGTGGATGGTGACTGAACGGAGCGTTTGGTCTAGGGGTGGAAGCGGTACGGGTTTTTACCGTACCGTACCGTTTTGCTCCGAAAAAAAATGGTTTTGGTTTCATATATTAAAATATCAAAAACCGATCTTACCGAAACCGAAATTATCGCAAAAAAGTGGGTTGGTTTTGGTTTTAATATTTAAAAAACCGATTTACCGAAATTACCGTACCGAATTTACCGAAACCAGAAAAGATCGTACCGAAATTATCGTACCGTACCGAATTTACCTAAACCAGAAAAAAGTTGGTTTTGGTTTTGGTTTTAATATTTAAAAAAGCTTGTTGGTTTTGTTTTTGATTTTTGGGGCTTTTAGTGTTTTTTACCAAAACCAGAAAAACTCAAAACCCAAAACCAGAAAAAACCAAAATTTACCGAAACCAGAAGAAACCAGAAAAAAACCAGAATTTACCGAAACCAGAAAAAACCGAAATTACCGAAAAAAACCGAATTATCGGCCGGTTTGGTTTTGGTATTAATTTTGGTGTACCGGGTGGTAAACTGGTACGGTTTGGTTTTACCATTCAGAGTTTGGTTTTGGTATTGGTATCTACTATTTACCGACCAAACCGTACCGCTTACACCCCTAGTTTGGTCGGTATTGGCGTACTCGGTTTTGGAGAGTTGGGTCGTGATTTGTAGTCGTTTTAATCTGCGCGTGGGTCAATGTGGAGATGAATATTTTGTTTATATTTGTATTTTGATCCCACGAGGGTGTGACTTCCTACCCATGACGTGGTTACACGTGTTGAGGGTGCATATTATCAGGGATTCGTTGCATATAGAGGTGTGCATCCAATCGAATGGATCGACCCAACTTTTATGAATTTTTAAAAATTCGATCCAAATTAAATTTTAAATATGAAGGATCGAACATATGCGGTTTCATCTTGGGTTAGGTTTTAAAAAAACGGGTCTAAGATCGAATCCGACCGGTTTAATTATATCACTATCACTCTTATTAAAAAAGAGAGAACTTTTTTTACACTTATCAAATGATCAAAATATCCTCATTAAATATTTTATTCCTAGAATAATCTTACTGATACATTCATCCCTTAATATCCCTATCACATCCGATCAAACATCCATGAATGAGGAGTCGTATCTCCATCCCAACATTCATTAACAACATTCATTCATCTTCTCATCTTTTAAGTTACACCAAGAAGATTCATTAATCTTCTTATCTTTCAAGAGAACACGAAATCTTAAACATTTGTTCATTCATCTTGTCAGATGGCACCTAGAAAAACCAAAGGTTAAAATGAGGTATGCTGGGTTTTTGTATATGTCTATTTATTTGAAATTGCATCCTTTGTTATTATTGTTCCTTCTTGCATCCTTTATTGTTATTGTTACTTCTTCAAAAATCAAGGTAAATAATCTTACTTCTGTATAGAATTTTTCATCACTTCTGTTATGATTTTTTTTATACTATGTCTACTCATATAAAAATAATTCTTAGTACAGATTACCAAGTTCAAGAATCTCTTAACTTTCCAAATGAATTGTTAATTGAAATCTTATAGGTTATTATCATTATTGGTTGTACAAGCTCCGATTCTGAAGGAATTCACCATTTGTTTACCAGGTATGTGAAATCATACGTTCCACAATTTTTGGTTTTTTACTAATAATGTTCATTTTTTGGTACTGTTAAATTGATATAGTTAGTTGTTCAATAATTTTTTCCAAAGTTATATAAATTAAAAAACACAACAAGAAATTATTTCAAATTGCATCATTTCTTCTTATTGTTTCTTATTCTAAAATCAAGTTAATTTTTTGGTTCCAATATGCCTACTCATATAAAATTAATTCTTACTACAAATTACAAAATTTTAAAATCTCTTAACTTTCCTAATGAAATGTTAATTGAAATATTATAGGTTATTATCCTTATTTGTTGTACAAGCTCGGCTTCTGAATTAGAGACGACTGAAGGAATTCCCCATTTGTTTAGGAGGTATGTGAAATCATACGTTTTACAATTTTTAGTTTGGAGAATTTTTTTAGTATTCGAGTATTGTTGCTAAAGCTTCGCTCTGTTATGTCACCGCTATCTACACTTTTAGACCTCTAAAATAATTTATCTTGAACGACTCAAGTTATTTCGTCAAACTTATTTCATTATGTTTTTTAACCTAAACTTACGTATTCATGTCTGTAATGCCATTCATTTGATATGTCATGAAATTGTTATAGGATGATAGAAAAAAGAATAACGATACTATTATACTTTAATATTTCAGAATAAAATTATAGACCTTCCTAACGATACTATTCTACTTGAATATTTTAGAATAAAAGGTCTCCTATAATATTGTTATTTTATGAGCTAGAATAGGCATTCACCTCTGTGTCCTTAGCCACCGTAAAACTATGTGTTATTTTGAGTATTGCAAATGAAACTACGTAAAATCGAAGGAAAAAAATAAAAGAAGTATGTAGACAAAAGTGCAAGAAATATAAATTTAATGTACAAATTACATTAAATTAGAACTCTGATCGAGGAAATGAATTACAGAAAAATAAATGCATTAGTGGCATACAAATAGGGGAGTAAAGTAGGTGCTATTTTACTGGTAGATTGGCCTTGAAATTTCTTAGGTGAACCTGCAATATGGTTGATCCCAATTGTAGGTCTGGTATTTTCGATCCCACAATTAAAAGCTTGAGTTGTGAGATGTTAAACCGATTCTAAAATTATTAAGGACCAAGGAGCCTTTCACCATTCAGTTGTTTTAGGTATGCGTCAAGGTCTTCTATTCACCCACCACATGGGTTAAAAGCTACCCAATTGAAACATAACTGAAAAGAGAGAGTTTCATTTTCCTTTTTCAAACTTATACATAGGCACACAATAGATAATACATCCTTACACCTAAGAGTCCGGAGAATTGACATATCATCTCAATACTCTCTATATAAAATAAAAATACCAATATCACTGGATTTAATATTTGATAAGTGATAAATCTTTTATATAATGGATGTTACCCTTAATTTCGCATCCCACCGCGTCAAACCATTGAAGAGAGCATAACCATTTATAGTAAACAATTCACATTTTACACCTTGCGCACTAGGAGTTTGTCCCTATTAAAAGACTAGAAGGTCTTTTTGAAAGTCAGAAATAATATTCCCTCACTAATGGTATGGTAAAGGGCATTAATGATGCTTACTCAACCGTTCATGACAAAATCGACTAGAAGGTCTTCTTGAAAGTCGGAAATAATATTCCCTCACTAATGGTATGGTAAAGGGCGTTAATGATACTTACTCAACCGTTCACGATAAAATCGAGTTGTCCTTAAATAAATACATTGAGGTCGTTCAACGAGATCATTATCGATCGTACCAACAAGGAAGACCTCAACGCCCCACCTCCCTTAGAGACAATTCTAGAGGATGTTGAAATGGGGGAGGAGAGTGAAGACGAGGGAGAGGAGGAGTTCGAAGAAAGTGAAAAGGAGGTGGGGAGTTTCAGTGATGTGTGCAAGAGGACGATGACCCGAGGGACCCAGAGAAGGCGACTTTGATGAGCACGCCTACAACACGGCGATCATCAATAGTCGAATGGATCAAATTGGGGCTCATCTCGACGGGTTCATCTTTGAGTATCAAGATGATCGGGCCGCCTACCATCGGGACGCACAAATGATCATGCGACTTCAAGTCGATATTTACCGCCTAAGCATGGGCTCGAGCTCCCAAATGCTCGACTACCTCTGGAGCCCCTATGCTCGTGATGCCGGTGCCCTTAGCCCTTCTCACTAAGCTATTGTGGATGTGTGCTTTTCGATTTATGTAATTTCTTTATTTTCATGGTTTCATCACTTAAAAATAAATTATGTAAAATTTTATCTCATGTTAATGCAAATAGTGTTTGAGTTTTATATTTGTCCATTTGCATTTTAAAATTTTTCTTGTTTGATTTTTCGCACCATTTCTTGTTTTATTTAGATTTTGGTCCTTTTCATTGAGGACAATGCAAAAGTCTAAGTTGGGGGGGGGGGGGGGGTACAAGTGCGTCTTATAAACTTCACAAATTTTAAAATACCTAAAAAAATTGAAAAATATCAAAAACTCCATAAAGATTGGAAAAGGTTAAAAAAAGTCAAAAATATTTTTTTCAAAATATATAAAAAGTGAAATTTAAAATCCTAAAAAATGTCACTAAATTTTTGTTTGAAGTCTCAATTTGTTAAAATCCCATTGCACTAAGTCGAAATAGATCAAAAACGGAAATTAAACGAAAATTGACGACTTATAACGAATAAGTATGGAGATTTTAATGCGGTGAGATTTTTGGGCCTATCCTCATTTTTGAGTAATTAAAAATCAATCTGAATTAAAAAATTAACTGAAAATTTCTTTCAGGGATAAAAAAATTCGTCGTTGATCTCTAAGTCATTATTTGATTGGTTACATAAAATGAGTAAAAATATTATTTTGAAAACGCGCTAAAAATGTCTCAAAAATAAAAATTAATCTCAAGACCCATATGGTAATGTGATTAGTAATTCGGGCATATGAAGTTAGGCCATCCTTTGTTCACCCAAAATTATTAGCCATAAAAATTCATGAAAAAAATCTTTTTGAAAGCTAACTTGAGCCTAAAATAATATCTTTTCATTTGTTATCCCGAAAAACCCAAATTGGCTCAGAGTTGTGCAAATCAGAAAATTTATAAATTAAGTCCAAAAAGGGCACATAAACAGGTGGGGAAAAAATGGAAAAATGCTCAAATAAAAATGACAAATTGAAAAAAAATGAGAAAACTATGAAAAATGGAAAGAAAAAGAAATGAAAAAAAAAAAGAAAAAAGAGAGAAAAATGAGCAAAGGCCTAAAAAAGTACCAACAGACCTTCACACGAAATTTTTCCAACTCTGAAAATTTCCATACACTTCCATTATTTTTCAAAACACCTTAACCAAAAAAAGTCCTACCCGGGTCCAAATAATGAAGTCAATTACCGCGTGGAGAGTTAAAAATACAAAAAGATAATAAAGAGACAAAACGATACAAATAAAGAACGATGTTTTCTCATTTTTCAATGAACGTAATCCATTCATGAGATCTATTCACCATAAAATTTCTGCTTTCAATTTGTGTGCGTGAACTCATGTCCAATTACATTTACTCTTTAAATTCATGCACACCATGAGAAAAAGTCACTATTCGAGTGATTCATTTGTGAGAGTATCCCGTGATAAATCTAATCGAAGCAATTTTTCAGAAAGTAACGTAATGATCAATCGGTGGAAGTTAGTGGTTAATTTTTGGATTTGCGCACTTACACTATGAATTGAGATTTATCAAATAAAAACTTGTTGTGATTATTTTTATGGGATATAAATTGTATGATTTTTAATTATTTTGATACTTTCTTTGAGGCGTACCATGTGGTACAAAATGAATTTTGTGGGTAAATTCATAGAAAAACCTCACGAGACATCACTCGCCCTACTAGGGTAACCTAAGGTTTAACGGCTTGTTGCATACGCTAAATACAATCGCTAGCCCAAAAAAGGTATCTCATCCCAAAGTTATTTGGAGGTTTTATTAGACCATATTTATCATTCTTTTACATTGTTCGGGACTAGAACCACTCTAAATTAGAGGCGTTTGATTTGGCACAATTATTCCTTTAATTTTGGTATTTTTACAATCATGACCATTGCATTTATTTCAAATTTATCTAGCATTTGTGTTACTAACCTTTTTGGGGAGTATTTCCCATTTTTTGTATTTGTTATATGTTTTACAGGTAAATCGTGCAATTGGATGAAGGAGAAAAGTCCAATATAGTGAAAGATTTGCAAGAAAGGGATGTCAAGGAAAAAATGATAAATTTTAAACCAAAACCTATAAGAGGAGCCAATAGAAAAATTGAATATCTTGAGCTCACTAGAAAACTAGAAGAAACGACACCTCAATCCGAGCTACTGTGAAGAATTTATGACTATATGAAATTGAGAAGAAATTTAGGGGTAAAATGTAATTAAAGAGAAACGTTACAAAGCTAAAGACCAAACCCATGACCAAACCAGTTCAGTAAGCAAACTAGTTCGCTTTTGGTGAGGTTTTACTCCCCAAGGGTTCGATTTGTCTTGAGGGTTTAGTCTCTGGCGGGATATCTTATCTTTCCCTAGATTCTAGCTAATGTAATTTAGGTTAAATATAACCGCTTTCACTGAATTTTGGCACATCTTTAGGCCTATTAGGAGTCTAAATAACCTCATTCTAGTCTTAGTTATGTAATCTATGAACCACAACTAATTGGAGAGAAAGAAGTTCACTTTTCATCATCAAAATCATTCAAGAATTATTCTTTTTATGGATTTCTTAGTTTGGTGTGGATTCCTTACATGCAATTTGATTTCTTCATGTTTGATGAAATAATTTCATCTACGTTCTCTTGTTATTCAATAATGTTTTCTTTCATAACGATGAATATTATATTAGAGATTAAATCCTTGTCTATCTAAATCATTAGTGGGTTGGGGAAAATGAACCCAACCTAGTATTTTCGATGTTAAATATAAAATTCAACATGATTAGATGATTAATTCTTAGAGTTTGATAATTTAATCAAGACTAATATTGTAGATCTATTAACTATGTCTGTCGAAGGCAACTAGAGTGTTTGAGAATGCAATATACGTGTCGGTAATTTTATCATTCGCATTAATTAATTTGTTGACTAAGTATTGCGCGGATTAACACCCATACATGTTTGGTCCTTCGAATTAGTTTATGTTTTTCTTTTAATTAATTAAATTATTTTCTTGAATTTTATATTTAGCAGAGATAATCTACGATTTGGGGAATTGGATCCCGACTCCTTTTTCTAAAATTATTTTCAAATCCAAATTTCAAGTTCTTTCTTTTCAATAGTTTAATTCACATTTACTTAGTTTATTTTTTTAGAGAAATATAATTTTTCTTGAAGAATAAAAATTACATGTTCATTATTTCTTGAGTCGAAATCTAGATCTTTGAAGCCAACCGTACTTTCATCATTATCTTATGGCCTATTCCCTGAGGATTCGACCCCGACTTGTGAGGTTATTACTTGAGCGATCGACTTGCACTTGAACTGTCGGTACATACGTTGCACACATGCTCTGTGTCATGTCACTTTACCCACACAACGATTCTATGGGTCGTATCCATAATGGAAAATGAGGGTAAGGTGATGGGAATTCTGGTCAATAATGGTAGTTCAATTGATGTCTTAATTTTTAGTTGTTTCAAAAGCCTTAGGTTGAAGGATAACAAATAAGGCTTATTACATGCCTCTCATCAGTTTTTCGGGGGAGAAGGTGTAGCCTTTGGGAACAACTGATCTGGAAGTTATGAGCAACATTGGCCCACATGCTAAATAGAAATGATTCATTTCTTTATCCTGGATAAGAATGTCCATTTGGTGTAAAACATCATCTTTAACAGAGTAGGGTTGAAAAAGTTTGAGGTCGTTCTTCCAATGTTCACCAATGTTTGAAATTCTCCACACACTATAGACATAGTAAAAGGAAGCCAGGTTGAAGCCAGAGAGTTATACTACACCTCAGTCGAAGAGGAAGAGCATTAAAAGCTGAAGATAACTTATCAAATTGAGAAGTTATACCCTCAAGATGAAGAGAAACTAGTCAAAGGTCAGGTTATAGAGGAAATTGAACTGGTTATCTTGCACGATTAACATCCAAAAAGGACAACCCAAATCGGCTCGTCACTAGATCACTTCTTCAAAAAGGAGTTAGCAGAATTTTTGGTATAGAGAAAAAATGTGTTCGTGTGGAGTTATGAGGATATGTCAGGTAATGATCCAGAGTTCATTTGTCACGAGTTTAGCATAATGAAGGATGTTAATCCTGTGAAGTAGAAATGTCATGTCTTTAGTAAAAAATAACATGGATATACATGAGGAAGTTGTCAAGTTACAGAAGGCAAACTTCATTGAGGACGTTAATCACCCAGAATGACTCTCAAACGTAGTCATTGTAAAAAAAAGAACGATAAGTGGCACACGTGTGCTGACTTCACCGACCTAAATAAAGCTTGCTTAAAGGATCATTACCCTTTGCCCAGGATCGACCAACTGGTCGATGGTACTGCAAGGAATGAGCTCCTCAATTTTATGGACACTTATTCAAGGTATAACCAGATCAAAATAAAGTCAAAAGATCGATAGAATACTTCGTTCATCACCAGCCGAGGTACCTACTACTATAATTTTACGTCCTTTGGGCTAAAAAAATGTTAGAATAACATTTAAGAGGCTGGTAATTAAATGTTTTGAAGAGTAGATCGGTAAAAAAATGGAAGTTTATGTCGATGATATGATGATGAAGACCAAAAAAGATACCCGACCATATCAAAGACCTGGAATGAACTTTTGACCAGTTTAAAGAATACTAGATGAAGATCAACCCAACAAAGTGTGTCTTTCGGGTAAAAGAAGTAATGTTCCTAGGATTCATAGTGAATTAGAGAGGTATTGAGGCCAACCCCGATAAGATTTATGCATTGATTAATATGCAGTCCCTAATAAGCTAAAATGGAAGTTCAAAGGCTAACTGGATGTGTAGATGCGCTGAGCCGGTTCGTTTCAAGAGTTTCCAAATGCCTTTAATTTTTTAAGGTGTTACAAAAAACCTTCAAATGGAATGACGAGTGCGAAGCTACATTCCTAGAGTTAAAACTGTATTTGGGTATGCACCATTACTTTTGAGGCCAGCCTTGGGTGAAAAGCTTTATCTATACTTAGTTGTGTCTAAATTTACAGTTAGTTCGACTTTAGTTCGATAAGAAGACGGGGTACAAAGGCCTATATATTACACTCGAAAGTCATACCATGGAGCAAATATTCAGTATTAAAGGCTAAAGACTCTTGAACTAGCCCTAATTGAAGTCTTAGTGAAGATGAAGTCATATTTATAGGATCATACGATTGTCTTCTATACAGACCTACCTTTGCACCAAATCGTTCATAAACATGAGAAATCAGGTAGGCTAATGGCTTAAGCCATTTAATTAAGAGAGTATGACATCCAATATGGACCAATAACGACAATCAAGGGACAAATATTGGTAGATTTTATTGCTGAATTTACATAATCGAGAATATTTTTATGGAAGAGAGGTCAATGGAAAAAGTGGAAAAGTAAACTTACGCAAAAGAGAGATCATCTCCGAAGTAGATTGAGAAGACTTCTTCGAAAGAGAGCTCAACAGTTCAACTAAACGAGCAAACTTCAGTGGAAGTTAGCTTTGTGGTTAACCCTAGCGACCAAATTATTGACGTACCAGATTCATCAACCAATCAAGAAGAGATTGACTATGAACTGGAGTAAATGAAAAAATTATTCAAATATAGAAGCTTGACTGGTGGGAATTTTGAAGAGGGGCCTCTTGTTTGGTAATTATTGGTATATGGATCGTCCTGTGCCACTTGTAGTTGACCATGCTTGATAATTATGACGCTAGATAATCTTATTATACACTACACCCTCGGGTTATGATTTGAGGCCTCTAATAACGAGGAAAAGTACGAGGTGCTCATAATAAGATTCATACTAGCATTGTCTCTGAGCGCTGAACAACTACTGGTATATAGAGACTCTCAACTCATAATAAACAAAGTCCTGGGTGTTTGCAAGGCCAAAGAAAAATATATGATGAAGTACCTAGCCAAGGCTCAGAGATTACTGTCAGCATTTCCTGCAGTCAGAATGGTTATAATTCTAAGGGAAGAAAATGCATGAGCAGATGCGCTCGCTCTTCTGACATTAGGAACTAGAACAAAGATAAGAAGCACTGTGCCAGTAGAAATCCTCATGCATCGAAGTTTTGACGAGGAGAATTTCAATGTGATAGAGATGGATTTAGGTCCATTTTGGATGGATCCAATATGAGCATACTTAGACACTAGCATAGTTCCAGTAGACCCTGAAGAAGTAAGGAGACTCCGGTACAAAGCCCTAAAATACGTGGTATAAGAAGGGATCCTATTCAAAAGAGGGTTTATTTTATCATTGCTCAGATGTGTTAATCTAGCCGAAGTCAATGACTTAGTAAAAGAGGTGCACCTAAAAAAATACTACCAATAGTAGCAAAAATGTAAAGTGTTTCACATTCATTGTAACTCAGTTCAGTGATACGTAAAAATCTTTGATTCCTGCATGAATGATGTCATTTAAAGTTTTTCTATTTTTCGTGGGATCATGATATGTGCAAAGAGCCTTAGGCTAAAGACATCTCAACAACGCATCTCAGTGTGCACATCCAAAACTAAACTTCATGTATAACCTTGTCTTCAAACATGGCAAGAACGAGAAATTTAACTACATGTATAATATCATCTGGTAATGGATCATGAGTCATAAGTCTACCAAATCAAGGAAATTCATTGCACTCATATGTACGATAAACGTTGGGAATCCTAACATATTTGGTCATCTCCGGTACCCGATGCTAACACATGGTAAGGATGAAAAGATTCGTCTGTACAACTACTAAGTTGGTGATTCGTATCATATATTGCATTTTATCACCCCTCTTACCAACATTGTATACTCATTTACTATATAACCTTAAATTGTCATCGTTAATCGCCGGTGCAATGTTTAATTGAATATTTATAGGGTTTACGATGCTAAGGATGAAATCTAGATGCAATTTGGGGAAGAAGCAGTCACATACGCACTTTCAGGGGCAAAACGATAATTTCAGATGACCAATACGAGGATTTGGGTGGAATTTCAACCGTTTAATTTTCAATATTCTTGTACACTTTTGTCATCCATTCAAGTAAGTCTTAGTTAGCATTTTAATAATTGTTATGAGAATGAACTTCAATTTTTTTTTTGCGTTCCAATAACAATTATCTTCATGATAAATATGAGTTGCTAATTATATTACGGTTGCAGCTTATGAACCAACTGACAATTAATATATTATTTTAAATTAAATTTTGTTTTAAGTTAAAAGTCTTGAAAGTAATTTGAAATAAATATGCGGCAACTTCATAATTAATGTCATGCATTGATTATAGTTGAGATCCTAATATTTCTTTTAACGTTCTTCCGAATTTATTTCCAATAAGTTTAGTACATATTTAATCTTTTATGTAAAAATTTATTCTTGAATATTTGATTGTTCACTTTATGACAATTTATTTTTGTATTTGAATCTTAAAACAAATTTAGATTATAATATTTACAATTCAAAGTAGGGGATTATTCTGTAACCTTCATTTTCTCATAATTACAAAACTCCCTAAAAAAAATTATCAATCTTTTTGTAAGACTTCTAACAACCCAAGTTTTGTTCACCTTTCTTGAATTAATCAAAAAACCCATAACAAGTAATTTTTTCTTATTTTTTTAGTAATTTAATTACGAATTAAATTAGAATTAATTACGCTATCTAAAAAACTCAATCTCTGTGGATACGATACACAACTTATCACTATAGTCTTTAATTATTAAGTTGTGCAATTTGATACAGTGACTTTACAAGCGACTCGACGATATTTCTTCTCACCTTATTCTTGGTTAGAAAGTGACAGTTGCATATTTAACAAAATAATGAAAAACGTTAGTCAATTGCATTAGCATCAGTAGAATTCAGGACATGGCAACCCAGGTTCGTCAAAAATTAGTAGCTAGTAAGGCAGATCAGTTAGACAATATCCGATCACATGATAATAAGACTAAACTACTAATAGTCCCATCTAATGCATCAAGCAGTTAGCAAGTTAACATGGCTATCAGGCAAAGTGTTATAGTAAATTCATAAGATTAAAACTAACAGGTCAAAGAGATCCAATCATATTCACTTGTAAAAACATTATGAAGAAAACACTGATCACAACACAAGTGTTCAAAAATCATATCAAAACAAGTATAACCGAGGTATCCATTACAAACCACAAATATGAAATATGTTCATTACAAATCGAAGCCATGAAAAAAGTTCAACATATAAACATAGAATAACTTCACCAAGAGGATCAAGCCAGAGGGACATTGTCAGCAACAACAATATCCTAAGCTGGAGCAGTTGCAGGAGCATCATTAATGACAATATCCTTAGCAGAGAGAAGAGTAGTCTCATAGGCAGGGACCTGACCAACTTCATCAATCTAATCAGCTTCAGTAGTAGAATTGTAAGGATAAATTTCTAATTGAGTCCATTTGTAGTATTGGCTAAATCCATTGGACAAAACATTTAGTGTCATTCTGTGTCATACATCTATCATCGTTAAATATTTTGAGCATCCGGGCTTTCATATCTCAACAAACTGATTCCTATTACTTTGTTACCCAAAGATTTATGACCCGGTTCTTTTCTAAGTTGTTGGATACATTTTTAATATTGTTAAATGTTTTTTGATGGAATTTTCAAATCAATTTAAGCCATTTAAAATTAAATTTTATTTTGTAAAATTCCCTGGGTCATTTGAATGAGCATGTTTGATTGAGCATGTTCGAACAAATTTCGAACAACTTCTCTTTTGGAGTTATGTCAATTGTTGTTTAAACTCTTGTTCAAACAAGGTTGTTCGAACGATCATGTTCGAACGACTTTCCAACAACTTCCCTTTTAAATTTCTCTTAATTCTCGTTAGTAATCTCGTTCAAATGTCATTGTTCGAACGACCGATTATTTTTTGAATTTTTTTAAATTTCATGCAATTTTTATCCCTAACTTCCTTAGTACACTTCTTTCACTTATGTAAATGAACAAAGGACGGAAATTGAGACTTTAACACTTCTTGAACTTGAAGAGAAAATTCATATCCTTTTTCATAAAAGTCTCCAACAATTTTATGTGATAGTTTGATCGTTTTTCAAGAACCAAAAACCCCAAACATATCCTTTTATACATTCATCCTTGGTTGGGTGCATTGGAGACGACTTTTAGCTTTCGAAGGATACCGAGACATTAGAGGTGTTGTGCAGAGCGTCGGACGTTCGCATACTACAGACGAAGGTATTGAAGATGGCATCAACGGGTCTTATTATGTTAAGCCTATAAGTCTCTTGTGTCTTTTTGTAAAGCCATATTCGTAGTGGATTTGTCTAGGCCTAACCATTCGAGGTTTTTTTCATTTGGGTTTTCTTCATATATCGGGGAGTTGTGTTTGTTCTTTCTTGTTGCATTTTTATAATCTTGCATGCTCACTTAGGATTTAGTAAGTAAGATTAAAATTTGGAAAGTATCAACTCAGTGGCCTAATTAATATTTGTATCACAGAGTGTATTCTATGAAATTGAACTAAATTCATATAACCTTGGAGCTTCAAAACTTCACCACCTCTATGAATTGTTTAATAGCAAGGGTCCTGGCCTCATCATCATCACCCTCCTATTTATTGACTTCCTACGCTATGTCAGGGTAATGTTTCATAACCTTTTTCTTCAATTCTTCATAGCTATGAAGGAAGAAGGACATGTTATCCACATTGTAGTCAGGTGAGGATTTGTACTTCTCCACTGATGCCTCCTCGGCTTTTGCTAAAATCAAAATGTAAGTGCATCTACTCAATGTGTGCTAGAATTTAAAGACGACTAGATTTCCATGGGCCGACAACATCCTTCTATTTAATAATCCATCCATTTATTTCACCTAACAATTTCTCCAAAGACCTAAAACTCTAGAGGACGTGATAATCGCTCAAATGATGAATGAGGTATTGGGGATTTTATTATACCCTGAATATGGAAAACCTTATGGGCCCCTTAGGAGGTGACATGTGTTCCATATTAGGTAGAGAGTGGGGCCGACTTAACAAAGAATCTGCTCGGCTACGAACAATGAGATCAACTCAAGTTTAAATGTGCTTGACCCTGCTATATCCTTGAATGCTAGATCACTTTTAATAAGATATTTGTTAACACTATTAATTAACCCCATCCAAGCCAACCTTACACAAATTTATATCACATGACAAAATACATACACCATGTTATCCCACTCGCACACATGATGAGATATTCCACGTTTATCAGGTTGTAACCAACTTATCATTATCCACCCCACGGCATGTAAAATGTGTAACTTCCTGATCCATAAAGGCACCCCACCTGCCCTACTACATTCTCTCTCCTATAACCATCTATAAATAACACGCAATCCCACACAATAAGAAAAAGGGAAAATATTCGACCTAACGTCCATATGCAAAACCCTATAGAGACTTTTGAAAGCTTGTATCGATTCCTTTCATAAAGATTGTCCATTGAGATCTATATAATGGACACTACACCCATGGGAATAGACATCGCTTTGGACCGAACCACTTTAATCACTATTTTTCTTCCTTGTATCTCATCCCTCTTTATTCTTCCCAAATTATCATGTTGATAGTGATAATTTATTTACTTGTTATTGCTTATTATTAGTATATTAAAGCTAAGGCCCAAAAATTTATTACTAGGTTTAAATGATAAAAGAAATTCTATAAAGATACTAAAGTGTAATGTGAAGTGCCTAAACATTGTTGGTAAATAGGTAAATCCAGATAACACATGCTTTGATACAATATCCAAATAAGAAATCTAGAAAACTATTAATAATTGTCCTTTTAGATACAAATTCATAATTTTTACTTAATTTAATTGATACTTAGGTTGTTGTGATTGATAACTAAAAATGACAACGAAGATATGGTTTATTCCTTGGTTCACTGAGTCCTTTATTCCTTGGTTTACAAGTGTTCATTCGATAAAAAAATGAGTTTTCGATAAAAATATACTATAAATCAAGTGATAAGTAACATTGTGACAAAAAATGTTCCGTTTTGAGTCGTTTTGAGTTCTAAAATTTAACATTTCAAAATCATTCATGACACAGTTCTATTTTAAGTAGTTTTCAGTGCTAAAATGTTGTTTTGAGTAGTTGCAATACATTATTGTCTTGTGCTTGAAATTCTGTACTGAAATTTTATTTTGAGTAGGTGCTGAAATTCTGTGCTGAAATTCTATATTGAGTAGTGGCAATGGATTGTAATAAACTATCTTCAGTTGGACAAAATTATGCATATTTATGTCATCAACTTCAAAGGATACTGTCTAACGACTCAAGCCTATGTTAATACAACACTAATATGATGCCAACTAACACAAATATTTCCACGAACCTTAAGTTATGTCATGCGCAATGCTGGACATACTCAAAACATGTTTGTTGTTCTTTTAACATGATTTTATATAACTGCAAAACCTTCAAGATTGTTTAAGGAAAATATCATTGGACACTGAAAGAATTATGGATTACCCCTCAGGGTAAGGCCCGGTCAATTTTATTCTTATGTAATTCATTTGATTATGTATGTTATATGTACATTTATATTAATACATATAAATTTTTGTTAGAGGGTAGAAGAAGGAGAGCCCGTTTATGATATCGCAATGTGGCAAGCCACTCAGACTCCGAATAATCAACCTTTCAATCTTGAAGATGGATCATCAAACAAAGCAGTATGTATATATACTATTTGAACCACCAGTTGGTTAAAGTTATATCAATGTTATTTTGTGTTAAAAATAATTAATGCTCTTACGGATTTAAATTATGTTCATTAATTTCAAATACATGTTTAATTGGTATGCTTGAAAGATGACTCAATGAGCTACCGAAAGAGAATCAAAATGATCTGGAAGCGAGGAATAAGATTTTTAGGGGTATGGTAGGACTGGGGGGGGGGGGGGGGGGATATAAAGGGAGTAGGTATTAGGCCAGCACCTCAACGAACCATACCGATTAGGTAATAATACATCTTTATTATTATGATATTCAAAACATCACTTATTATGTATATATAGATATTTTGATAATTACACATTTATTTTACCTTAAAACATATTTATTTTATTTTTATATATGTATGTGAGGGGGTGTTAGGTAGGATACATGTATCGAGATTTTCTTCCCTTATGATATATTGTATATATTTTAATATTTATTAGGTAGAAAATTCTCCATTTTGAAGTTACTTGTTTATAGTGTTGTGGTGATTGTTGTAGTTCTTTTTTAGATAATTTTTTACATTTAAATAGGTTGGTTTTCATCAATAAACAAAGGAGACTCTGATGATTTTTTAAAGATATTAAGTGTTTTTAAAGGTAATTAATATGAAGATATACAAATTTGATATTGTTATTAAAGATTGTCAACTATAAGAATTATTAGAAAAGATTTCTTTTTTGTTTAAGGTAATTGACACCAAATAAATCTTATTGTAGGTGGAAACCTTTTGTGGACAAGGCAAATCATTGAAGTCATTTTATTGGAGGTCGTATGCTTCAAGATTGCAGGTTTACTTTGCTGACATCATTTTATGTTAGGAATATATTGATTTTTTTATGTATTTTTTTAATGAGAAGAGTGAAATTGTATAAAGAGATTTAGGTTGGTGGAAACGATGTTGGAATTATTAATTGTGTAGAGAGATTTCACTTGTATGAAATCTAATTATAGTTGAATGGAAAGTTGTATGTTATATATGTTGAAATGGGGTGCCTAAGATGTCATATATTGTTTTTAATAGGTTTTGTTTATGATTATATATAATATATTCTAGAATGTGTGAAACTCTAATTTTGGCACCAAAATATTAAATATGGATTCCTTTCTGTCTCAAAAGGATACCATAAGCGATGAGCTTTTGAGACGACTTAGTTTTTATCTCAAAAAACCCTTTTGGGACTATTGTTGCCGTCTCATAAAACAGTTTTAAAAGACGACTTCCTTGCTGTCTTTAAAGGGTCCCATAAACGATGACCTTTTGAGACGACTTATTTCCCGTCTAAAAAAACCCTTTTGGGATGGCTATTATGGTTTCAAAAAGTATATAAAATGGGGATTTAATATGACCCTTTTAATTAGTCCAAATGCCATCCCAAAAAATATTTGGGACGGTTAGAGTACCTTTTGAGACGACTAGAGAACCGTCTCAAAAAGAAGTTTTTTTTGTAGTGATGCTTATGCAAACAAGCCAAATTTGAACTCCGTAAAAGGTCTTAAATGCAACCCTCAAAGTTCGAAAACTTTACGCATTTTCAGAAAATGATTATGCCATTTAATCTAACACACAAAGTACAAAAAATGTGCATGTGTGACATACAAAGATGTCTAAATTAGAAATCCAACATAAAGGATATTCTTCAATGTAGGCATGGAGTCATGAGCTCAGTAGATGTACTAGATCATTAATGCTACATGAAGTGTAACAGGAAATCAAAGAGAATCTATATAACACGCACCTATGACATCTACATGGAATAAATATTTGGGCATGAATGATGCAAGCCTATATCTTTTGACACTCGAGTAACCACTTTATAAAATACTAAAATGAATAAAATACATTTTCAATCTCTTCCTTTAATTCTTTCGTGGACCCCCCAAACCTAAAACACATATCTATCATAATATAGCATACACTACACCCCAAACAGGTCCATTATAATGGGCACAAACCATTGCAAAAAATAATTGTAACATATTAAATCCGTTAGAAAATTGGCGTTATTTATTTTACTAACGAAATTTGTAGCGGATAAAATTCGTTAGAAATTTATAATTTGTAATTTACTAAAACATTACAATTTATTTTGTAACGGATTTGGCAATGGTACCCCCCCCCCCCATACGTTAGTAACGGATGCACTAAATTGTAACGATTTTGACTTGTTACAAATATAGATTTTGTAACGGATAAAAACCATTATAAATGGAAGTGTCATATATTTGCAAGATATGTTTTTATTTGTAATGGTTAAAGTCTATTCACAATGTTATCGTGATCAACCAATGGAAATGCAGAATCAATGCCCACAAATTTTACTTAAAACATAATTTCAAAACACACGTGACAAATGAATAACACTACATTTAGGTAACATTAAATCGATCTAAAACTATATTTCATTCGTAACCATTAAAATTCCCAAAACAAATGTAGTACAAGATAAACCATCAAGATTTTAACCATAAACTGAAACGAAGTCTAACATCATTTAAGTTCTAAATATATTATTCTTCCAGAATTAGTATTCATGGTACTCCTTGCAAAAGTAGACTTCATTCTCCCAAAAGCAATCTAAATATTTCTCAATAAGAACCTGCTGAACAAAATTAACCTTAGTAAATGTGTAATCATAAATGAGTAAATAACATAAAATACTAGTACATTTAAATAACATTGACACACATGTAATATTATTGAGGAGTAATTGATACAAAACAAACGGCAATATTTACTTTTGTATCGTATGATGTGTTTGTGCCTAATGTTGTTTCAAATTTTTGCCCTCAACGACCATTTTTCTCCCAAAAAAGAACCGTATACTAGTCAAATAGGCCAAGTGAGAGTACAATGAGGATACAGTTAGTTTAGACAAGTTACATTGGTATAGCTTGATGTGTATGTACCTAAACCTAGGCCGCTAGGTGGTTGTTTTCATTTCCCCCCCCCCCCCCAATGCCCATTTTTAACCCCCAAAAAAGCTTATACTAGTCAATTTTTGGCAACTGAGAGTCCTATGAGGACACGATTAGTTTAGGCAAGTTACCTTTTATGCGTTTGTACCTAAATCTAGGCAACTAGATTGCTGTTTACAAGTTTCACCCCCTAACGCCCATTTCCGATGACGGTGCATTTAGTTTAGACAAGTTACTTTGGTATCACTTGATGTGTTTATACCTATTTTCGGCCGTTAGATTGTTGTTTTCAGTTTTCACCCCCCAACACCCATTTTTAACCCTGAAAAGAAGCATATACTAGTCAATTTGGCCTACTAAGAGTTTGATGAGGACGCGATTAGTTTAGAAAAGTTAATTTCATATCCTTTTATGTGTTTGTATCTATTTTTAGGCCGTTGGGTTGTTTCAATTTTTGTCCTCCAACGTCTATTTTTAACCCCAAAAGAAGCGTATGCTAATCAATTTGGCCAATTGAGTGCCCGATAAGGAGACGGTTAGTTTAGACTAGTTACTATGGTTTCTCTTGATGTGTTTATATCTATTTTTAGGCCGCCAGGTTGTTGTTTTCAGTTTTTGCCTCCCAATGCCCATTTTTATCCCCAAAAGAAACGTATATTAGTCAATTTGGTCATAGAGAGTCCTATGAGGACGCAATTAGTTTCGACAAGTTACTTTGGTATCACCCGACTATGGATGGAAATTTAATCCTCCCCGCCTCGACCTTAATGGGTCGGTTTTGAAACGCGATTAATGAATTAGGAGCAAGTTGGGAGTTTGTTTAAATAAAATCGCCTCGCCCCATTTAACTTATGCCAACATAAATATTCTTTATATGTATGTTAATTATAATTAAACCATATATATATTTATACACACACACACACTCAGATTAAAAAAAACCTTTATATGTATGTTAATTTTGTAAAAGATCTATGTGGAAACATAGATTGACAATTGGGGGATTGTCTCACATATTAGAATACGAACCATTATAGACTTCTAAGACTATAATGTAATATTTTTAATTTACTATTTTTAAAATTAACATGACCTGTAAGAGCCCAGACCCGCCCCGTTTATTAAATGGGGCGGGTTATGAGTTAATTTAAGTAAAATCACCCCGCCCTGTTTATTAAATGGGGCGGGTTATGATTTTTGAAAACCCGCCCCAAACCCATCTCGTTGCTATCCCTACGCCTAATGTGTTTATATCTATATCTAGGCCATTAGTTTTTTTTAGTTTTTGCCTTCCAACGCATATTTTAACCCACAAAATAAGCATATACTAGTCAATTTGGCCAATCGAGGGTCCGATGAGGACACAGTTAGTTTAGACAAGTTACTTTGGTAATTCTTGATGTGTTTGTACCTAAATCTAGACCTCTAGATTATTTTTTTAAGTTTTTACCCCGCAATACCCATTTTTAACCCCCAAAGAAGCGTATAATAGTCAATTAGGCCAACTAAGAGTTCGATGTGAATGTGTTTAGTTTAGACAGGTTATTTTGGTATCGCTTGATGCATTTGTACCTACTTTTAGGCCGCTAGGTTTTTGTCTTAAGTTTTTGTCCCTCGACTGCCATTATTGGGATTCCTGAGTAGTCACCCCCACCAATTTAAGAGACGATAAGTCAAGCATTTCTATGGACGACATCCTTTCTTGGGGAGAATTACATTTTTTTTAATATCTCGGCCACCTCTCCTCTTTTCACGCTTGTGGGCGAGTTTTTCTCAGTTGGGGGCAGTAACATAGACCTTGATTTATTTGTATTTTTTGTGTATTTTTATTCATGTTTTATTAGGTTTTCTCTCTTTTAATTGTTATATTAGGTTAGAGGGAGAGGTTTCCTCGAAATGCCTTTAATATGCCCTCTTTAATCATATTACATAGTTATAATAAGGTTTTCGGACATTCATTATAATCACTTTATTTTTAGAGATGAATGAATGATAAAAAAGAGAGAAACATATTATTTCAAATGTTGTTGTGAAAATGTATCCGCTTACATCATTTATAGTTTTATAAACCCTAACCAATGACTAAAATATAAATAATATACTACAAGGGAAGTTGTTACCTGGTGGTGGTGGTGTAATTCAGGATCAGATGAATCATCATCAACAGCTGCGGTGTTAATTGGATCGAATCATCACCAAAAAGAAATTCACAATTGAAATACAATAAATTTTGGATCATGATACCTAATTGAAACCGTCTTAATGTAAAGGATTCGACATAAGAGTAGAGTAGAGAATACCAAATCGGAGAAGCCAAAACATATTTGAGGAAACACAAGTTTAACATCATATCAGGTATACAGTTACAGACGTAATATAAACTCAAACAAAGAATTCATTGTTGATAAAGAAACTCCATGTCTTTTATTTTTTTATCAGAAACAGAAAAATATAACATAGAACTCCATGTTATAATCCCAACTCTACTTTTTTTTTTCTAATTAAAATCGACTATTTAATATAAGTTAACAAGGAATATATTGCAATTTATTTGATTAACTAATGCTATTGCCAAAACAACTTTGGCTTATACAGAATCAAGTTTAGCTTTTGCTATACTAGGTCCATGCGTAGGAAATTGTAACATGAATTTCACCAACTTTAAAAAAAGTGGAAAAATAGCACCACTAGGAGTAGCAGTAGTAATATGCAACAATAAGTCAGCTTCAGCTTTAATTTGATGGACAACGTTATCGATAAGGTTCAACTTTGTAGATGGAAAACTACTCACTAGTATTTGAAACACTACTGTGACCCTGATGACCCCCCACCCATGTTTGAGCTTATATAAGCTCCATCTTCTCCTGCTCCCTGAGGTTGAGTGTGTTATTCATCGGGGCGGCCATCAGGAGAGATGGTGAATCCCGAGAGCAACAACGGTATGTAAATTGAATAGGTCCACCAGACAGTACGCCATAAGTGATCCAAATGAATCTATGCAACTCTCATAGAGTATCAACATATTGTTATGGTGTGATACCCCAACTAATTAAATACCAGGTAGCTACTCCTGTATTAAATTAGTAAAAAATGCCAAGTTGGTTTAGTTCATAGCATCACTGTCGAAAATGTTTTAATAATTACTAACCACCTAATATTTAAAAAGTGAGTTGTCAATTTTAATTAAATCCGATTAACATGCAAGTAGACAAGAAATGCTAACATAACTACCATAATGAAATGACAATAGTATAACCATACAATAATAATGAGTCTGCAAGAATACTCCTCACAACAAACCAAATACAGGAATAACAAATACTAAGTCTGAATCATAATTGATTACAACCCGAAACTGAAATAAACTGAATAGATAAAATGTTTCTAAAAGAAATGGGGCGACATGCCCAACTGATGAAGAAATTTACTAATAGAGTCAAGATCGAAAGTGGAGGCATCTACTGACAAGATCCGGTAACTTCCACAGAAGCTATAGTACGTCACCTTAATGGAACTCCTATGCTTGGTGTCCTTGTGGCTGGGCACCTAAAAGGTTTTTACAAGAAAATATATTTGAAAGCAAACGGGTCAGAGCTCGATTGTGGAAAACAGTTTAAAAATATAGCAAGTGTTTTAATGACAGTAAAACAATGAATGCAAAATACATGTTAGGACGTGCTCTCACATGAAATACTCACCTCTCGACTATTTGTGCACTCCTAACGTACATGTACCTAATTCTAGTTATTCCCATATCTAACTAGTCCAATCATAATACCTAACATTACTATATGATTCATGCTTTAATTCCAACATCTTCATTTAAATAGAGCATTTTACATTTATACTCGGTTTCCCATTATTAGTAATACTAATTATTAGAGATCATCCATTTTATCTTTACAGAACGTTGCTATAATACTCACAATTAAACATCATAGTTCATTTCGCTTAACAGTATATTATTCTCATCATAAATATACATTACTAGCACCCCGAGACTAAGCTGCGGTGCACACATACTCTGCTTATAAATCCCGGTACATCACATACATAAGGACCACGCATTCTGAATCTCTCAGGAACCGTTTTCAGATAACAACAATCACACAAAATGGAGGCGAACATAGTTCACATCACATGGGTCACGCACATACCTACGCTCCCATGATCAGCAGACTTATTAACTTCTCAATAAGTCCTTCTCTTACCTATGCCCTCATGGTACCAATCTAAATCCCCCCGTAGGCACACAAGGATTAGATGGCCCTAATCGAACGCAAACCTCCCATGATAACAAGTATGGTAGGTATGTTATACACACAAAACCACATATACTAAGAATTATCACATCTTAGATATCTCGAATTATTAATATAGGTATACATCTCGTTCTTATACCATCATTTAATGTTATACGATTACGAGCCCCCGATTTGTATATTGACATTATCAACCCTTCTCACGTCGTAATTAGGTATTCGTTTCCTACTCCTCAATTGACATACGATTTTATTATAAGGTTCTAAGTTCTACTCCTCAACGTACCCCAATTCTCACAATTATACCCACTAATCAATAAGGGAAGGTTAATACTCCAATTAAATAAGTCTACGGAACGTTTAAAATCAAATCAGGCCAAAAAGGCCATTCTGTCAACTCGTTAGAAGTCTCGTTCGAACGAGTTCGTTCGAACGAGTTCGTTCGAACGAAGGGCTTCAAACGAAATACCAACTCGTTAGAAGGGATACTGTCATCTCGTTAGAAGCTCGTTCGAATGAGTTCGTTCGAACGACCTGGGTAGGTCTTCTAACGAGATGGCAGTTTGAACCCATAAATTTTCTACTTCGTTTTTCTCAATTTTTCTCTTCTCTAAACTCATCCTAAGATCATCCCAATAGTATTTTCATGTTCTTAAACCTCACTACACCTTCTTAGGTCGTTTCTTAACATATTTTTGGGGTCAAATCTTCCTAAACAACATATAATTATCATAAATCCCTAAATTTTACCCCCAAACCCTATGAATATGAACCCAGAATTTAATGTCTACAATTTCTCCTTATAAATCCATTTTTTACATCATTAAAAGTTGTATTTTTGTATATGACATTCATCCAATAACATTCTACATGCAATCCCTATATCATATTATGAATTCTACCTCCAATTTCATGGGTTTTCATCAAACTTCCAATATAAGACAATTATTCAATTCTAATCATGGAAGAAACATTCGCTTGAAATTAATGTAATTAAACCACTTGCCTTATGTTTTGGCTCGATGTTGAAAGATTTAAAGTTGATTCTCCTCTTCCTCTCTACAGATTTTTCTCCAAGGTGGTGATGGTGGTTGGAGGTTTTCCTTTTGGAACTTCTTAAGACTTTCCCTCTAACTACCGTAGCCCTCTAACTTACCAAATGCTGATAATGGCTTAGTGGGTTCTTTTCTAATATAAAAATAACTTCTAAAATTCGTGGGTTTTAATTCCCTTATTTTTAAAATTACCAAACTACCCTTTTAGGTTGCCGGTATGGCCTAAAAATGCCTCGGGACCCAAACTAAACCCCCGGCTAGTGTTTTCTGACTATTTCGATCCTTCCGGACACGTTGGCACACTCAAAATGACCATTCGGTTGATAAAAATAAAATTTACTTTTTACTTCAATTAATTACGTTCCTGACGCGACTGACACGCGCGTCCCAACTAAATTTCCCAACTTAATTTAAATATCATCAATACTCATGTATTACCATACATACTCGAAAATAATAAATTTTAACATCATAACCAAATACCAACTCACATCTCATTAGTATTTATATCTGAATTAATTCCCATTTAATTTGATTAATCCCTTAAATAAATATCGATAAAATTACGGGGTATTACATACTTCCCCCCTAATAACAGAATTTCATCCCGAAATTCGGAACTACAAAGTACCTAGTAAAAATAGCTCTGGATAGCGCTCGCACATCTCATCCTCGCGCTCCCATGTGGACTCCTTGGCATTATGATGCCGCCACTGCACCCGTACTAATGGTATTATCTTTGACCTCAGTTTTCGCTCGCTTTGGTTCAAAATAGCATTTGTCCCCTCCTCGTAGGAACTATCTAGCTGAAGATCGATGTCCTCCAAAGCAATGTGAGTATGGGCCAAATCATCCCTAAGGTATTTCCTTAGCGAGGAAATATGGAACACATCATGAATCCTATGCAAGTGCTCCGGTAACCCAAGTCTATACGCGACTGGCCCAATCCGCTCGATGATAGGAAATGGCCCCACATATCTCGGTGCTAGTTTCCCTTTCTTCCCAAACGCATAATCCCCTTTATAAGAGATACTCTGAGTAACACCTGGTCCCCCACTTTAAATTCTCTGAAGAACCTCTTCGCATCTGCATAGCTCTTCTGCCGATCCTGAGCTACCCGAATGCGACTCCGTATCAACTCTATCCTTGCTGAAGTGTCCTGAATCACTTCCGGCCCAAGGAGTTTGTTATCCCCCACTTCTAACCAACATGATGGGGAACGACAAGGTCTACCGTACAACGCCTCAAATGGAGCTATGCCAATGGTGAACTCGTAGGAGTTATTATAAGCAAACTCCACCAGTGGAAGGTATTTCTCCCATCCACCTCCAAAGTCTAGGATGCACATACGTAACATGTCCTCCAACATCTGATTTGTCCGCTCGGGTTGCCCATAAGTTTGCGGGTGATAAGTCGTACTCAACCGCAACTCCGTACCCATGGCCTCCTGGAAACTCTTCCAAAATCATGAAATAAATATCTTGTCTCGGTCAGACACGATATTTAGAGGCACACCGTGAAGTCTCACTATTTTCGCAATGAAAATCTGGGCATACTGTCCCGTAATGTAGTCTGTCCTCACGGGTAGAAAATGAGCAACTTTGGTCAACCTATCCACAATTACCCATATGGAGTAGTGACCCCTCTATGACGTAGGTAATCTCGTGATAAAGTCCATGGATATGCTCTCCCATATCCACGTCGGAACCTATAATGGCTGTAGAAGTCCTGTCGGTTTCTGATAATCCACCTTTACTAGCTGACAAGTGGTGCATTTAGAAACAAACACGGCGATATCTCTTTTCATCCCGCTCCACCAATACTGGAGTCTCATGTCTTGTTACATTTTATCCCCACCAGGGTGTATCGCGAATCGTGATCCGTGCGACTCTACCATTACCTCGTGTCGCAAGTCTTCCCCTTCCGGAACAACCAGTCTCCCATTAAAGCTTAATCCCCCGTCTGAACTAACGGTATAGGATTCTGCTCCCTCTGCTAGTAATCGAACTATCTTCTCCTGACAGAACGAGTCATTTGCCTGGGCCTTTATCACTTTCGTAACAATCTGCGGTGTAACAGTCATCACAGACATGAACGATCGGACCACTGCATCCTGGTGTCCCAAATCCTTCCACTTAGCTTTCCACACCCCAGCCACCTCATCTACTGGCCTACGGCTCAATGCGTCTGCTACTACGTTAGCCTTCCCCGGGTGATATTGGATATCAAACTGATAATCCTTCACAAACTCAAGCCACTGTCGTTGATGCATATTCAGTTCCTTCTGCGTGAAGAGGTATTGTAAAGAGTTATGGTCTGTGAACAGCCGAAATTTCTCCCCCAGGAGATAGTGTCTCCAAATCCGAAGAGCGAAAACGACTGCCACTAACTCCAACTCGTGGGTGAGGTAATTCCTCTCGTGAGGCTTAAGCTTACGGGAAGCATAAGTTATGGCCTTACTCTCCTGCTGCAGCACACCTCCGAGTCCTTGTAAGGACGCATCGGTGTAAACTAAATACTCAACTCCCGGTCTGGGCAATGCTAACACATGTGCTGAGGTCAACTTGTCCTTCAACTCATCGAATTCCAACTGAAAGGCATCGCTCCAGATGAATGGCACACCCTTGCGAGTCAGATGTGTCAAAGGACCCTCTATCTTTGAGAAACCCCGAATAAACCTCCTATAGTATCCTGCTAGGCCCAAGAAACTACGGATCTCAGTCGGTGTCGTGGGCTGTCCCCACTCCCTCACCGCGAATACCTTCCCCGGATCAACAGATATCCCCCGGTCTGAAATGATATGCCTCAAAAACGGAACTTCTTTCAGCCAAAACCCACACTTCTCATACTTTGCATAAAGCTCGTTCTGACGTAGCATCTGTAAACCTGCCTCAAGTGCTCGACGTGCTCCTCTTCTGTCTGGGAGTAAACCAGAATGTCATCGATAAAGACGATGACGAACTGGTCTAGAAACTCTCTGAACACCCTATTCATCAAGTCCATAAACACGGTTGAAGAGTTGGTCAAACCAAAAGGCATAACCCGAAATTCGTAGGAACTATATCTCGTCAAAAAAGTAGTCTTCGAGACGTCCTGTTCCCTGATACGCAACTGATGGTATCCCGATCGCAAATCAATCTTTGAGAAGAAGGAAGATCCTCTCAGCTGGTCGAATAAGTCATCGATTCTGGGCAACGGATACTTATTCCGTATCATAACTTTATTCAACTCCCGATAATTTACGCACAATCTCAACGATCCATCCCTCTTCTTTACGAACAACACAGGGGCACCCCACGACGAAGTACTCCTTCGGATAAACCCCTGACCCAATAACTGCTCTATCCGATCCCGTAGCTCTCTCATCTCTACTAGAGCCATACGGTAAGGTGCACGGGAAATTATCCGAGTGCCCGACGTCAAATCGATTACAAAATCTATCTCTCTACTAGGCGGTAATCCAGGTATGCCCTGAAATACATCAGCAAACTCTCTAATGACTGGAATCGAATCGAGTGGCATCACCACTTCCTTAGAGGTCTCCTCCTCTATATAGTACAAGTGAGTAGAAGATCCTCCCTCAGGGCGAGGCATCGCCACTAAAAACATCTTCTGCCCGGGAATGGCAAAGATAATACTCCTACTGAAACAATCAATCATAGCTCGGTACGCAATTAGCCAATCCATACCAACAATCGCATCATACTCAGTCATATCTAATACTAATATATCAGCGGGTAAAGTAAATCTCCCGATCTCTATACCCACACCTCTACAAATAAGTGATATCATGGAACCCTTACTCAACGATGAATCTACACAAGTAACCGTGCTCTCTGCGGTGTCTAACAACCCAATAGTGCGTGCAAACCTCATGGCAATGAAACAATGTGTGGCCACCGTGTCAAATAAAATACGCCCCAAAGTCCCCTGAATAGAGAACATACCCTCAATAGCAGGTGGATCCTGTGGGACTGCGGCATGCTGGAGCTGATACACTCTCCCATACTGAAGCTGTCCCTGCTGGACTAGGACCGCTGGAATGGGTGGTAATGCTGCCATCTGTGGTGGTGCTGGGAGGGCGGTGGAAAACATGGGCCTCTGTGGCTCGTGTTGAGCACCCTACTGCTGCTGCTGTGGGGCCCTGCCCCTATCAGGAAAATCCTGTCGTTTGTGGCCAGTCTTACCACAAATGAAGCACTTCCCCGAGAAGTTTCCCCCTCGTTGTCCCTGCTATCCACGGCCCTGATGGTCGTTACCATTCCTACCCTGGCCATGCTGGCCCTGTTGAAACTGTTGTTGCTGGCCATTCTGGCCCTGATAGCCGTTCTGACCCTGATGGCTATGTCGAAAACTTCCCTGTCCATTTCTGAAACCCCCAGATCTGAACCTCTTAGAATCCCCCTGTTGGGAACCCTGATCTCCCTGCCTATGCTGACCCTGAGTAGATTGTGCCCCGCTGGCACCATTTCCCCCGATCCTGCCCTGATGGCTGGACTCTCTTGATCTTTTAAGCTCAGACATGTGAAAGCGGTGATCCTGGCAGTGTAGCAGTGCTACGTTAACCATATCAGAATAAGTGGCCAATGAGAGATTCCCCAACAAGTGCTGATGGATCCTCCAAGTCAATCCATCCGTGAACTTTTGAATTTTATTCTCCTCGATTGGAATTTCATCCGGTACAATGTTCAAGATATTGGTGAACTCAGCCTCATACTCAGCTACGGTCTTTACCTCCTGCTTGAGGTTCATCAACTTTCTCCTCATCTCAGTGTGAACAGCTGACGAAAAATATTTGCGATCGAACCGCACCCAAAACTCCTGAATAGTGAGGGCATCCCTCTCCTCCGCGGTGGTAATGGACTCCCACCATTGCAATGCTGATCCTACTAGCTTAAAAGTAGCCAGTATCTTCTTTTGAACATCCGTGCACTCGTACATCCTTAAGTTCCTCTGAATGTCCTTCCTCCACTGACTGGATACCACAACATCGGAGCTACCTGCAAACTCTGGAGGGTGTGCTTTCTAAAAAGAATCACGGACGCGTTCCCAAGCAGACGGGAATGCATGAGCCTGAACTGGCGCTACTGTTGGCGCCTGAAGTGGTGCCTGCTTTATAACTCCAAGGGCGGCATTCACCGCTTGGGCTACAATGGCTGCAACCTCTGCGGCATTCATGGTGCCCGGAACTGGTGCAGGTTGTGGCTTGGGCTGAGCATCCCTAAGAACTCGCTGTGCACGTCGTGGAGGCATCTGAAATGAGAGTAAAGTCTATAAGTTCACAGTTATTATCTCAATATAGCTGAAGAGGGAAACATACAAAAAAGAATACAACAGTCCTAAAATATAGGGCTCTACATCAAAGAAAGCTCAGCAGAAACATAACAAGCCATACAGATCCTAAGGACACTAGAACCTGATGCTCTGATACCACCCGTGAGACCCCAACCAATTAAATACCGGGTAGCTACTCCTTTATAAAATTAATACAAAATGCCAAGTTGGTTCAGTTCATTGCATCACTGTCGAAAATGTTTTAACAATTACTAACCACCTAATATTTAGAAAGTGAGTTGTCAATTTTAATTAAATCCGATTAACATGCAAGTAGACAAGAAATGCTAACATAACTACCACAATGAAATGACAATAGTATAACCATACAATAATAATGAGTCTGCAAGAATACTCCTCACAACAAACCAAATACAGGAATAACAAATACTAAGTCTGAATCATAATTGATTACAACCCGAAACTGAAATAAACTGAATAGATAAAATATTTCTAAAAGAAATCGGGAGACATGCCCAACTGATGCAGAAATCTACTAATAGAGTCAAGATCGAAAGTGGAGGCGTCTACTGACAAGATCCTGTAACTTCCACAGCAGCTACAGTACATCACCTGAATGGAACTCCTATGCTTGGTGTCCTTGTAGTTGGGCACCTAAAAGGTTTTTACAAGAAAATATATTTGAAAGCAAACGGGTCAGATCAAGATTGTGGAAAACATTTTAAAAATATAGCAAGTGTTTTAATGACAGTAAAACAATGAATGCAAAATACATGTTAGGACGTGCTCTCACATGAAATACTCACCTCTCGACTATTTGTGCACTCCTAACGTACCCGTACCCAATTCTAGTTATTCCCATATCTAACTAGTCCAATCATAATACCTAACATTACTATATGATTCATGCTTTAATTCCAACATCTTCATTTAAATAGAGCGTTTTACATTTATACTCAGTTTCCCATTATTAGTAATACTAATTACTAGAGATCATCCATTTTATCTTTACAGAACGTTGCTATAATACTCGCAATTAAACATGACAGTTCATCTCGCTTACCAGTATATTATTCTCATCATAAATATACATTACTAGCACCCCGAGACTAAGCTGCGGAGCACACATACTCTGCTATCAAATCTCGGTACATCACGTACATAAGGACCACGCATTCCGAATCTCCCAGGAATCATTTTTAGATAACAACAATCACAAAAAATGGAGGCGAACATAGTTCACATCACATGGGTCACGCACATACCTACGCTCCCATGATCAGCAGACTTATTAACTTCTCAATAAGTCCTTCTCTGACCTATGCCCTCAAGGTACCAATCTAAATCCCTCCGTAGCCACACAAAGATTAGATGGCCCTAATCGAATGCAAACCTCCCATGATAGCAAGTATGGTAGGTATGTTATACACATAAAACCACATATACTAAGCATTCGCACATCTTAGATATCTAGTATTATTAATATAGGTATACATCTCGTTCTTATACCGTCATTTAATGTTATACGATTACGAGCCCCCAATTTGTATATTGACATTATCAACCCTTCTCACGTCGTAATTAGGTATTCGTTTTCTACTCCTCAATTGACATCCAATTTTATTATAAGGTTCTAAGTTCTACTCCTCAACGTACCCCAATTCTCACAATTATACCCACTAATCAATAAAGGAAGGTTAATACTCCAATTAAATAAGTCTACGGAATGTTTGAAATCAAATCAGTCCAAAAAGGCCATTCTGTCAACTCGTTAGAAGTCTTGTTCGAACGAGTTCGTTCGAACGAAGGGCTTCAAATGAGTTCGTTCGAACGAAGGGCTTCAAACGAAATACCAACTCATTAGAAGGGATACTGTCATCTCGTTAGAAGCTCGTTCGAACGACCTGGGTAGGTCTTCTAACGAGATAGCAGTTTGAACCCAAAAATTTTCTACTTCGTTTTTCTCAATTTTTCTCTTCTCTAAACTCATCCTAAGATCATCCCAATAGTATTTTCATGTTCTTAAACTTCACTACACCTTCTTAGGTCATTTCTTAACATATTTTTGGGGTCAAATCTTCGTAAACAACATATAATTATCATAAATCCTCAAATTTACCCCCAAACCCTATGAATATGGACCCAGAATTTAATGTCTACAATTTCTCCTTATAAATCCATTTTTTACATCATCAAAAGTTGTATTTTTGTATATGACATTCATCCAATAACATTCTACATGCAATCCCTATATCATATTATGAATTCTACCTCCAATTTCATGGGTTTTCATCAAACTTCCAATATAAGACAATTATTCAATTCTAATCATGGAAGAAACATTCGCTTGAAATTAATGTAATTAAACCACTTGCCTTATGTTCTTGATCAATGTTGAAAGATTGAAAGTTGATTCTCCTCTTCCTCTCTATAGATTTTTCTCTAAGGTGGTGATGGTGGTTGGAGGTTTTCCTTTTGGAACTTCTTAAGACTTTCCCTCTAACTCCCGTAGCCCTCTAACTTACCAAATGCTGATAATGGCTTAGTGGGTTCTTTTCTAATATAAAAATAACTTCTAAAACTCGTGGGTTTTAATTCCCTTATTTTTAAAATTACCAAACTACCCTTTTGGGTTGCCGGTATGGCCTAAAAATGCCCCGGGACCCAAACTGAACCCCCGACTAGTGTTTTCTGACTATTTCGATCCTTCCGGACACATTGGCGCACTCAAAATGACCATTCGGTTTATAGAAATAAAATTCACTTTTTACTTCAATTAATTACGTTCCTGACGCGACTGACACGTGTGTCCCAACTAAATTTTACAACTTAATTTAAATATCATCAATACTCATGTCTTACCATACATACTCGAAAATAATAAATTTTAACATCATAACCAAATACCAACTCACATCTCGTTAGTATTTATATCCGGATTAATTCCCAATTAATTCCCATTTAATTTAATTAATCCCTTAAATAAATATCGATAAAATTACGGGGTATTACATATGGCTAGTATTAAAAGCCTGTTCATTCAAGCTAGCAAATAAACATCAATAATTTGAAAATAACAATATTTTATATATAAAATACTACTAATTGAATAAGTATGAAAGAATAACATTCTGTATACCAAATACTACTCGCTGAACATATAAACCATTTAATCGAAAATCTGTTTGATGGAGATTTTATCTCTATGATGATAACTGAATAAGGGTGTAAATATTAGGCCTACAGACCTTCGGATAAAAAACAATTGTGTGATTTTTTTCATCTTTCAATTCTAAATGGTTATTTGACTTAATCCTGATTATAAACATGTCCAAGACATGTTACAATTTCCTTCACATTGACTTAGAAGAATTCATTGTTGATAAAAAAACCTCCATGTCCAAGACTTTAAACCACATCAATAATCTTACAATTGTACTAATTATCTACATAGATAAAGAGAATCAACTCCGCCTTCTTTATTCTGGACTGTATATCGATCACACATTTTCTTTAAGATATAGGTAGTCCAAAAAATATCTTCTAAGCATGGAATGTATTCATAAACAGCTTCTTCAAATCTTATTTCTGGACAAACCCCGAACAAAAACAAGAGTCTCAAATTTGGAGGGATGGATTATTTCATAAACCATCAACTGATAACAGATATAACAAATCGAGTTCCCTATTTTAAGAGATTCACCAAAATCAGTAGAAAGACCGTCCAAATGGTGGCACATCCTCAGTATACTGTTGAATTATATAAATCAAATGGGCCCAATGATGATGTTAAAAAGAAGAAATAAATTGTTCATGACATTAAATCGGAATAAATTATTCATGACATTAAATTGTATCTATGTGAACATTGTCACACAACTTGAAACCTTATGTATCCTCTCTAGCTATACAAAAATGCATAGGATAAATGGGCTATTTTAGTATTTTGGGTAGTTAATATATATCAATAAGTAGAAAACAAAATCATAGTTAGGAGTTTATAAGCATCCTCGTGTCCATCTGCCAATGCTGTAGTTGTTCATATTGAGAGAACTTTGGTGCTATAGGATATCCATAACTTTGAAGATCCCCACTAAGGTTATTTCCCAAAGAGACTTCCTTCTCGTGAAGATTACTAATATAATGGTTTACACAATCCAAAATCAAGTAGTTTCATATGCCCATATTCATAAAGAATCCAGTTATATAGTTTGATATAATTGGAGAGTGGAAAAAAAGTTATTCCTTATGACACAATTCAAGTTAAGATTATAAAAATCTATGCAATGTCTCGTGCCAAACAAAAAATGTAATATTTTATACGAACCTATGAATATAATTATGTATAAGTATGGAATCAATAGCTATTATTATTTCTCCAACATAAAACCTAGTTTCATCTCCAATTAATAAATCATTCTGCATTAGTAAAGTCATTGTTTATCTTCCAGGTAGATATTCCATAATGAGATATAATAGACTCTTCATCTTGTAAGGAACAATAAAGTTTAACAATGCAAATGTTGCTAACCTCAGCAAGTAGATTCCTTTCCATTTTGACATGTTCAACCACAATTCAAAGAAAGAGTTAAAGTAAACATAGTAAAAAAAAACTTATAGATTAATAGAAAATGAGGTGGAAGGTATAAAAACCTCTCCCCTCCTCTTTTATCCGGGCTTGGGACCGATAATGCAAAGTAAATATTTGCATTGCCATGATAAATATTTACTTTCAATTTATATTAACTTAACAACTATATTTTATTGAAACCAATATATGGTATTTCCCTAATTTCCAATTATTCCTACTTAACCTAATTTTCTCCATATGTGTGTTCTAAACCAAATGCCTCAACTACATTTCAAGTGATATATATAACTAGTCCAACAAATGAAAAGACTCAACTATCAAATTTGGATAAATATAAAGGGCTAGCAAATGATGCTAGTATAATCTCTAACCTCTCCCCGCCTACTTTATCCGGGCTTGGGACCGACACTACAAAGAAGCCTAAGAAATTAGTAGTTCTTCTTAAATATATTTTCTTATACTATTGTTATTGAATCTTCTATGCATAATTTTGTTAATTATATTCTGTTTAGGCCAAAACCATAGTGTGGATGCTCAATGGTTTAATAACTCAAGTTTTGTTATCCTGTAATGTGATGTCGTTTTCAACCTCTTTTTTCTCTCTCTATATACGCGAAAATCACGTTGCTCTAAATGATTGATATATATTCTCAATTAGTTTAGTAATTACAATGACTAAGCAACATGAGTTGATGATTAAATAACAAGATATAGAATACCCCCGTCTAATTGATTATCACACGAGATTGAGACTACAAAGTGAAAAATTCTCACCTTATGGTGTCTTTCAGATATTTGCTGCCAAAATACAAAACAAAGATAAAATAGCTCTCATATATGTTCAGTATTATACAGTGTATGTTAGACATTGTTTGTGTAATAATATGTTTACCTCTCAATACATATGTCAATGACGGAATGTTCAAATCATTTGTATGAAGTTTGATTTCGGATGGAATTTAGTTGTCGTTATTAATGCCGTGTTGCTATGGTAAAGTAGATTCCTGACCTGACAAAAGTAGAGTAAACAACTAGTATTAGATTTAGATTTCAAATAATTGTTGCAAAGTAAATCATTTAAGAAATATAAGTTCCTTTGAAGTAAATCATTAATTAAACGTTCTTTAAATAACTGTATTCTTTCAACTGTTACGTTTGACTTTTAGCAGCAATTCTTTCTTGTGAATCCAACATGACTAAGGAGGCAAATAACTTCTTACCCTAAAAAGTCCACAAAATAACCCAAGTGTTCAAACCCCTATTCAAATTTATGACCTCTAAATACATAATATATCCTATCTATACAGTATGCTCAAGGTTGTAATATCACCATCAAACTCTATTAATGCATTAGGTAGTTGGATCTGTACATTTTCATGTATTTGCATAAGATTTGTAATAGTTATGAGCCATTACTGAATCTATATGTAAATACCGTTATTATTCTCTATCACAAAAGGTAATTTTAAGGGTTATAACTGACACTTTTTGGCATATACCCAGTACCAATCTTACTATTATAATATAACATTGAGAAATTAATAAAAAAGGAATAATGTTTAGTTTGAAAACTAATTAAATATAGCATTGAGAAAAAATGCAACCAGTAGTATTTACCTCTTCCAAGATCACAAGTGGATTTACTAGTCACAATGAGATAAACGAATCTTCCACAGGTCCTTTGAAGCACGTTTAGTTATATCTCCCGGGTAAAATTTTCATCACCATATCCAATGAAATATAACTTAATTCGTTAGTATCACCAACTTGAAGTAACATGGGCATGAGAGTATACTGAGTTTCTTTCTAAAAGTGACGAAGAAAGTCGTAATTATTAAAAACTCATAAGAAGACAAGCATACGAGTTTTCTAATTTATATTAGATCTCTATATATTAAGAATTGGGACTTTGTCTTCAATTTCCAAGTGTTTCACTTTTGTAACTTATTTTAACATAATAAACTAAAACTAATATAAGAATTAATTAGAGGCATATGAGGAATATATGCACATAAATAGTTGAAAATTGAAGCTCATCTCAGTGGTAGCCAACTAACCTGAACAACACGCTTAATCATCTATAAAATAATA